>JAABKJ010075445.1:145441328-146031559 GCA_011634705.1 Andricus grossulariae
TTTCATGATTAATCCATTTTAGTTAATTTTTTTAAATTAATTTTTTCACCGAAAATTTAAGTATTCCATTTTAGGTTCCAAAATTTATCTATTTTATTTTAAAATTCATATATTTTATTGAAAGTTCGAAAGTTGAACGACTTTGTTATCAATTCATTTTTTTTTTTTAAGATTCATCCTTTTGTTTGAAAATTTGTCTCTTTTGTTGAAAATGTAATTATTTTGTTGAAAATTAGCTTATTTTGCAATTATACATTAATTTTTCATTATTTATTAAAAATTAATCTTTCCTAGTTAAAAGTTTACCAGTTTGACTGAAAATTAATTAATTGGGTAGAAAATTGATATTGTTTCTTAAAAATTCAATATTTTGGTTGAGGATTCAACTATTTCCTTAAAAATATAATTTTTTAAAGTGAAAATTTAACTATTCCATTTTAGGTTCAAAATTTATCTTTTTAGTTGAAAATTCATCTTTCTTGATTGAAAATTCTATTGAAAATTCATCTTTTCCAGTTTAAAAGTCAACTTTTATCTCAAAAACTTGACTTTTAAGCTTAAAAGTTTAAACTAATTTTAATAGAAAATTAATCTTTTTGGTAGAAAGTTCATCTCTGTAGGTTAAAAATCCAGTTATTTAGTAAAGAATTAATCTATTTTGTTGAAAGTTTAATTATTAATCTGAAATGTTGCATTTTTAACAAAAAAGTAAAATTTTAAGAAAAAATATGATTTTTGAACCAAATTGTTGAATTGAAAAAAAAATTAACAATCAAAGGGTCGAATTATCAAACAAAAAAAGATAATTTTTAACGAATGAAAGAAGAATTTTTAACAAAGTAATTGAAGTTTTAGCCAAATAGTAGAATTAAAAAAAAAGAGTTAATTTTCAACCAAAATCATATAAATAATAATAATAAATAAATAAAATAAAAATAAAATAATAATAAATAAGCCAAAATAATTGAACTTTCAACCAAATAGTCGAATTTTGAAATAAGAGATTGAACCACAACCAAAAACAGATGCATTTTTGACCAAATAGTTGAATTTTCAAGCCAAAAAAATGAATTGAAAAAAAAAGTTGAATTATCAGCCTAAAAAGTAGAATTTTCAACAAATAGATGAAGTTTTACCCAAATAGTTGAATTTTCATGGTAAAAATATGAATATTTAAGAAGACAGTTAAAGTTTGAACAAAAAATTTAATTTTTAACCAAAAAAGATAAATTTCAACCAAAAAATATGACTTTTCTACCTCAAAAGATGAATGTTCTATAAACAAGAATAATTTTTGACCCAAATAATTGAACTTTCAACCAAATAGTCGAATTTTAAAATAAGATATTGAACCACAATCAAAAACAGATGCAATTTTAACAAAATAGTTGAATTTTTAAGCAAATTTTCAACAAAATAGATGAATTTTTAACATAATAGTTGAATTTTCGTATCAAAAAGAAACTTTTTTTAGAATAAACTTAAATTTTAAACAAAAAAGTTCATTTTCCACCAAGAAAGATGAATTTTCAATCAGAAAAGATTAATTTTCTACCATAAAAGAGGGATTATCAACCCAAAATGCTGAATTTTCTATCCAAAAAAGGAACGAAGATGCATTTCTAACCAAATAGTTGAATTTTCAAGCAAAAAAACGAATTAAAAAAAAAAGTTGAATTATTAGTCTGAGACATTGAATTTTCAACGAATATATCGTTTTTAACCAAGAAAGCCAAATTTTCAACAAAATAGATACATTTTTGAACAAATATTTTCTCTTTTTTTTCAATTTTTGTGTCAAAAACACCAATTTTTTAGAATTAAATTAAATTTTAAACAAAAAGTTCATTTTCAACCAAGAAAGATGAATTTCAAACTAGAAAAGATTACTTTTCTACCATGAAAGAGGGATTATCAACCCAAAATTATGAATTTTCTATCGAAAGAAGCGAATATTCAACAAAACTGTTAATTTTTGATCAAAAAAAGAACGAAGATGCATTTTTAACCAAATAATTGAATTTTAAAGTCAAAAAAATGAATTAAAAAAAATAATAGTTGAATTATTAGTCTGAGAAGTTGAATTTTCAATAAATAGATTGTTTTTAACCAAGAAAGACAAATTTTCAACAAGATAGATGAATTTTTAACCAAATATTTCACTCTTAGGGCCGCATTGTGTCTGTAGATATACGTCGTTCCTGCGTGGGTGGGACACCCTGATAGTATGTGTTCTAAGTACTCAACGTGTGTACGACACGCTCTGCACCTATCGCTTGGAACTTCTTGACCTAAAATACGGTTACGGTATGCTAAGCTGGAAATGACACTTTCCTGGCGTGCGAAAATAAAACCCTCTGTACCTGAATTAAGCCCTGATCATTTGAGAAAAGCGATTTTTTCGTTAGGGTTATTAGGTGTGTTTTGAATGATTGATTGTGCTCTATGAGTGACTCTTGCTGTCTTCTGCAGTTGGCAAATAGGGCATGCTTTTACGTATTTCTTAATTTCTTCATCCATATTTTTCCATGCACCAATTTCTTTTGCCTTTTGAATTGTATTTTTCTCTTCAAGCTGGTTAGCGGGATCTTCTTTAATGATGGGTTTTCTTTCTTCTTTAGATAATTTTCTGATTATATTCAAACATATATGGAATCCTATTTCTGGGTAATAATTAGATAAGTATTGTAATATTTCCGAAAGAGTTTCCTTTTCTAATGGTGTAAAGGTTGGGTCACTGAAAATTAATCTCACTATTTTCAGTTCTCTATCTCTAAATTCTGTTATCAATAATCCTAAGTAGCGTATCCAATTTTCCTCATTATAATCTGGCATATCTGATTTGTTTATTAATTTCCAAAGTTTACTTTCAGCGTTCGGTTCAGTTTTAACTTTATTGTTTGTTATTGGGTTTTCTTTCCATTCTAAAAATCCTTTATATAGTTGATTATCTTCTTCTTCCTCTTCACCCTTCTCTTCTTCTTCCTCTTTTTCTTCATCTCCTTCTTCTTCTTCTTCTTCTGAGGGTTCCCTAATTCTTACTTTTTCTCTATCTCCTAATACTCTTTTTTCGTTTATCACAACTTATTTCAGTGCGGGTTCTTTACTCTCACTTTCAGTATCAGAATCACTACTGTCTAATGGTACCGTGGTATCACAATCATTGACTGTTTCTTGATCTTGAAGTGGGAACAGCCTTGAAAAACAATCAGCTGCTTTGTTTTCATTTCCTTTTACGTATACTATCTCATACTTATATTCTTGAAGGCGTAATCTCCATCGAAGTAATCTTAAACTATGGTCTTTTACGTTGTAAAGCCAAACTAAAGCTTTATGATCCGTTTGAATTTTAAAGAGATTCTCTAGTAGATACTGTTTCAATCTTTTCACTGACCAAACAATTGCTAAAAGCTCTTTTTCGCTAGTGCGATAATTTTCTTCTGCTTTGTTAAGTGTTCTAGATATGAAAAGGCATGAGTGTCCTTTTTGTGACAATACAGCTCGTAAACCAAGATTAGATGCGTCTAATGTTAAATTAAATTCTACTTTCAAATTTGGAAATCGTAATACTGGTGCATTGCATAAAAGTTCTTTTAATTTTTCCAAGCTTTCTTGGCATCTAGGTGTCCAGTCGAATATTCCTTCTTTTCGTGATAAGTTGGTCAAAGGTTTAGCTATAGTGGAAAAGTTTTTTCTAAACTTTCTGTAGTATCCAGCGAGTCGTAAGAATGATTGTATTGTTTCGACTGTTGTTGAAGTTTTTAGATTTTTTATAGCTTCTGTTTTTTCTGGGTTAGGTTTAACTCCATCTTTCGTTATCAAATGACCTAAATATTCTAATTCCGGTTTGACGTATTCACATTTAGATGATTCCAATCGCAATACTAATTTTTTGATTCTTTCAAAAACTTTAATTGAATTCTTGTTTTGTTCGTCTAGTGTTTTACCGAATACTACTATATCATCAATGTAAATAAAGCATTTCTCGCCTACAATGGGTAAGACTCCCGACTGCTAGGCGATAGATTCAGGTATAGATATAGGTTCGAAACCCCGTAGCGATAGAAATTTCATTTGTGATATAATATTTAAAAATGTAATATATGTGTTCATTCTAAGCAGGGCCATTAACATTTATAGTAAAAATACTCGCAATCAATTATTATTAATTTTTTTAATACCTTGAACCTTAAAAAATTGAAGTCGGCCCCACATTGTTGTCCAAGGTTGGGCCGACATCATCTTATTAGATGGCCCATATATGGGACCAAATGTCGGGCCGACGTTGAGATGTCAAAGGCGGTTGACCGTTATCATTTAGCTGGTTGGCCCGACCAGTGGCGCACAAAGTTGGACCGACTGTCCGATTCGGTTCCAAATCGGAAAAAATAAATTCCATATTCCATATCAATGAGAAGGTAGGGGAGAGTGTGGTATGGTGTCTCGCTTTGACTTCAATGCCTTATAAATAATGATTGAAATGTGATTTTGATGTGTGTATTTTTTAAGGTGAAGCTTACATTACAAGGAAACATATGTTATTCCTCCAAATCGCTTTTTAATTCCATCATTATTTGATATTTAATTAATTGATGGATGTTGCATTTCAGTCAGCGTACCCCATACACTTTTTGAAGGCCTAAAAACAAAGAAAGAGTTCGTCAATCAGCTATTTTGGATCAAAATTTAAAAAGTGACAACATTTTGAAAATTTTTAAGACCACTTTTTTCTAAATTTGAAAATTCTATATACGGTTATCAGTAGCACTCTAAAAGACAAACAATTTATCTTCGTGAAATTTTTTGATAAAATAAAAATGATCAGAATTATAGCATTTTCAAAATCCCAAAAAACAAACGACAATTAATATTTTAAGTCGAACAACGCATGATATGAAAAAAAGGCGAGAAGAGAAAAACGTTTCTGTCTGAGAGCCCTACAAGATTATCATAACAAATTTTTGAATTTTTTCGAAAAATCGAAAATTCAAATTTTGATCGCACAAAAAATAATGAAAAATTAAAAATTCCATTTTGCGGTCAGACTATGCAATATACAATAAAAATGAAGATACAAAAATCGTGCACTCAAGAAAGATCTACAAATTTGTTACAAATCACGTTTTGATATTTTGTAGTTAACTATGGACCGAATTATAATTTTAAATCAGGCAAGCTCAACACTTGAATTTGCAGAATCTCTCGAGGATGGAATATGTGGTTTTTGTGGTGATGACATTTTTTGAATGTTATGCTTAGTTTTACAAAACAACTCACATTTTTCTTTAAAATTCCATAACTTTTGACTTAATTACGATATTTATTGATTTCCTAGAAAACTGATTTTAATAGCTTTTATTGTTTTATTTTGAATTCCATAGGTAAATTTCAAAAACCTAACATCTTACTGTTTCTCATGAATTAACAAATGTGTTCAACTTTCAATCAATTAGTTGAATTGTCAGCAAAAAAAGATGAATTCTCAATAAAAAATGTAATAGTTGGTATTTTAACCAAGGAAAGATTTTCATTTTAAATCAAAAACAGTTGAATTGAACCTAAAAGGACGAATATTTAACAAAATAGTTCAATCCTCAACCAAAACAGATTTATTTTCAACCAGAAAGTTGATATTTTTAACAAAACAAATGAAATTTCTACCAAAAGAGATGAATTTTCAAATAAAAATTTCGAATTTCCAAACCAAAAAGACAAGCTTTGTACAAAACAGCAGAAATTTCAACCAAGAAGATTAATAATAGATTTAATACTTTCACGATGATTCATGATGATAAATTTAAATTTAAAGCTTTTTCGGGTTTCAATCGTAAATTATCGAGAAACATTTCAGCTGACATCGAAGAGTTATTTCTAGTTTCGTTAACATAGTTCCAAAAATATTTCGGGTTGGCTATGATATTACTCTCAGTCCTGAGTATGTACTCATTATAACAGCGCTCCGATACAAAATTATATCTCGTCCTCAAGACTGAAAAATCCTCATAGTCAGTCCGATCTCTCGTTCTCTTGTATACTGAGTGCGCAATCTTCTTAGAAATCACGAGATCATTGAGCTCATACGAAAACCAGGGAAGTCGATAATTTCCTTCTTATTAAAGTTGAGAAAATTACTGTTAGGAAGGGTCGTCGAATTAGAGGGACTATTTATCCAGTCAATCTTGTCTAAATACGAGTTGATAAGTGAGAAGTTGGCTTTTTGGAAGTTGTAGGATACAATGTTATTTGCGAATTCACTGAGTGTACTAGAAGCAGATACATAATAAATTATCGGCGGATGATAGGGATCACAAGGTAGCAAAGGATCCGGTGCCAGAAAGGACGAGCAATTATCATAATTGGATAGGATAAGGTCGAGCATTGAGCCGAATTTATTTACTATGAAGTTTTTCTGATTAATATTTAAAAAGTCTATTGTATCTAATATGTCTTGAACGTTTGCATTTTGACAAGAAGAGAAATTAGTATTGATAAAAAAGGGGGTATCCTGATTACTGAGTGTGGCATTGTTATTCCAGCGAATGAAAGGCATGTAAGTCGCCCAAAATGTGAATCGGGTGGCTCGGGAATACATTCAATACCTCTTCAAGCATATTACAAAAGTCAGTATATTTAGTAATATCAGAGCGAGGAGGAAAGTAAACGGCGCAAAAAATGTGAGAAAAGTTGCGCACGCTTATACGAACAAATACAGCTTCAACTGAGTTGGTGTTAGAAGGAATACATACGCTATAAAATTTATTTTTGACAGCAACAAGAACACGATCACCTCGCTCATGGGTGCTAGTTAGAGACTTAGAGATTCTTCTCCGTTGATGCACTCGTTGTCCTTTTCTTTTTTTCCGTATTCTTCTTTGCAACAAGGAACGAGTGAAAGAGCGCCGGCGCCGCACGCTGATCCTGGCAACAGATTTTTACCACTCTAGGTTTGAGCTAATCATGAGACAAAGTGCCAATCCGGAATGCTTCAAACGTTGTCAACGAACCTGGGGATAGGACGCTTTCTAGGAACCGTTAGACTTGAGGAGTTGTTAGGTTGGATTCAGAGGTGGAGCCACTAGGAGGATGGTTGATTTTATTACGTTCTGGAAACCCAAAAAGGATCATGTTACGCCTCCTAGCATTGCGACGCTCCATCTCGTGAAGCGCAGAATGATTATTTAAATCAAAAGATTCAAGCGTACCTTGTATGTCCAGAATCCGGGCAGTAACACTGTCGAACGCTTTTTCGTTTTTAGTAACTCGTTCCGGAAGCCCATCGAGCTTCTCTTCTATGGATTTGACAGAGTCAAGCACTTTCTGTTCGTCCTCTGATAACTTCGTTTTAAGTGTCGTTTTGAGTGATCCGATGGCAGATTGAATAATCCTGTTGATATCTTCCAGGTCGGAAACCAGAGTTGGAGATGGTGGTCGAGAACCAAAGCAATGGGAGTGAGCACCGGTAGGCAAACTGAGAGAAATGGATAGTCAAAATTGAAGTGTCAAAATTCAGATGGTCATTTTTTCAATTTCAATTTTTTCTTCAATTTTTTCTTCATAGACAGACAGACCATAATTTTATAGTCTGTTGAACATCCACGGGTGATTTAGACTCACTATCAGTATAGTCAAATCGACACTCCAGAATGTCAAACAGAAGTGGCTCTGGGATTGATTATTCAGATATTGCAAAGTAAATCACAAATTTTATTTATCATGATTACTTTCAAGTTTATTTTCAAAATTATTTTTTACGATATAAACCAAAAATACTCATTCTAGCATAAACTGGAACTCAGAAAATTTGTAGACATACTTTAGGTGAAAAATTTTATCAAATAAAATGTTATTGTTGCTTGAGTCGTTTTTCCAAAACGTTAATTTTTTCATTTTCCATTTATTTCCATAACAAAAGTTATTTGGATCTCTTTTGGTTCAGCAACTTTTGTCTTTTCATTTTTTGTCGCTTGTGTCGTTTTCCCAAAATTTCCTTATTTTTTAAAATTTTATTTTGTTCGATTGAATAAAAAGCTACTCTCCCTATATAAAAATGATTCATTACAAATGTTCAGATCCTTTTTGGGTAAACAACTTTTGTTTATAAATTTTTTTCGTGCTTTGTGTCGTTTTTCAACAAGTTTAATTTTTTATTTGTAACATTATTTTTTACGATTAAAACAAAAACTACGCGTCCCATCGAAGAATTATTCATGACAAATTTTTATCTCTGTGCTGGCAGAACAACTTTTGTCTTATAATTTTTTTCATAGCTTGTGTCGTTTGTACAAAAATTTAATTTTTCAATTTTTACTTTTATTTCTTACAATTCAAAAATTCAAAAATTTTGAAGCTTTTCTAAGGTGTTTGACAGATTTTACGATGATAATATTTTTGGCTACGACTCCAGCGAAAATTCAAATTGATTTTTTATTTTGAAAAAATAATTTTCAATACTTTAAAACATTGCAAATGATTTCCTAAACTTTTGAAAGAGTATGTAGAAGATTATAAAGCAAAATTTCCTAATTTCGCAAGATTAGAAAATTTTAGAAAAAAATCGAGTAGGTTTAAGAGATATTCAGATATTTTACACAAATAATTTTCAACTTCAAAAGATTTCAACAAATACAAAACGAAATGTAGATTTTTGAAGATTTGAAACAAAAAATTTAGAATTTTTTTAACAATTTTGAAAATCTTCGAGCTTATAACAAATTTTCTTAAGACTTTTGAGAAAATTCTATGATTTTTTTATTGTGCAAAATTTATTTTAAGAGAATATTTAGAAATGTTTTGAAATATTCGAAAATATTTCCAACATAGTCTAAAAAGAATCTGGAAGATTTTAAGGAAGTTTTATAATTAAGCAGAACTTTGTCCAAATTTTGAGAAACATTAAAATAAGTTTAAAAAAAATATTTGGCTTCCGTTTCCGGCATAGAAGTGTGAGGCAGTGGTGAATTTTCGATGCTGAGTTTTTCTGATATTTGTGGTGAAATTTGAGAAAATGGAAGGTAGGATAAAGAAAATAGAAAGATCAAACCGGGAGTATGGAGGTGCGTAGAGTGGGAATAAGCAGAAGAAAAGGTTGAGAAAAACAGAACAAATAATGGAAAAGAAAGGGAGAGAAGAAAGAAAACAAAACATAGTGATATAGGGTCTAAGATTAGAGGAGAAGGAGCTGGATGAACGAGTGGAAGAAGAACTAAAAAGAATTGATTCTGAGGTAGAGATGACGGAAGTACGAAGTACAGGACGGGAAGAGGGAAGAGGGCAGTGAAAGGTAAAAAAAAGGTGAAACTAAAGAAATGGGAACATAAGAGGGAAGTGATAACAAAGAGGAGGGTGTTATATGGATGCTCGGAGAGAATAGAGGATGACTCGACATGGGCAGAAAGGAATATGCAGTACAAGTTAAGGATAAGAGCGGAAGGGGAAAGAAAAAAGGGAAGAAGAACATGGGTTAAGTATGGGAGAATACAGGTAGAAGGTGTATGGTTTTTCAGGTTACACCGTTACAAAAAATCAAACTTTAGTATTTTAAATTTTGTTTGTTTCCCAAACTCTGGGAGACACAATTTTTGATTATTTGCATATAACGTAACTTTTTACTTTCTAGGGAGTGAAAAGTGCTTTTCCCTGCCTCGGGACAGAAAAACAGAACTTCAGCCCCGCTTCATAGGTATTAAAAAGTGTTGAATCATGCAAATTACCAAATTTGTAGGTTTGTAGTTATGCATATATAGCCGAAAAATTCCCGTCATTTTTGGCCCAGACGGACTCCCTATGTTGAAAAACTTTCGAAAAATAGCTTTTCGAGAAAAATTCATTTGGTTTAGAAAAACACGTATATTTCCTCAACTGCGATCGACAAAATAAGCCCCTTTTCCCGGAACGTCATATACTAATAGGGTATAAAAGTATTATCATGAAGCTATATGATTATGTAGCCTTATTTCTTATTCCCGCTATTACATGAAGAATATAAAGTGATTGTACCCATTAAATGGACGTTTCCTATCCTACGACTCGCATTTACTATAATATGATAGACGCTGGGCAGGGTATGTGCAAAATTATTAGACTGAATATTACAAAATTAATTGAAAAATTGATTTGCAGTCAACAAATGTCTACAATGAAAATATCATTGTAGCTTTATTTCTTCGTGTCACATCAATTTTGCAACTGAAAACTCTACCTAATTCGAGATTATAACAAAAAATATACACCAAAGGCAGCCTCCAAAGTACCATACCCGAAATAAAAATATAATTTGCACTTACCAACGAAGTGAGGAGCAAAAGAATCCCTTGTCCTCAACAATACACTTTTATTGACACTTAATCTACATAATTACACTATTTACACGCAACGAATAAAATTCACGCACACGGTAGGTTAACCTCTTGATGACTATAACATAACTAAAGTAGATTTTCTGTCGATTTACCCCCAGTGTTCAAACTATCCTACTACTTAACTGTTGTTGTAGTAGTTATACATCATACGATGCGTTCACAACCCCTTCTCCTTGCTCCATACATGTGGTTGCGTGCATAAAGCATGCCGCAATTGATTTAATGATACGCTAAAGTTTATGATCAACAATTAAAATTCCTTGTTCTGTTACTGACCTTAATAATTGAAAGCTAGTTTTAATTTAGAAATTTCTGGTCGATTAATTAATTTGCATGTCAAAATAATCACAGTAAACAGTGGGCTTTCATTTTAATACACAGCAGTTATTGAAATCATGAGAACGATTGCCTCTTCAAAATGTCATCCAAGGTTATAGAGACTTCAAAACTCCGCTTTTCGTGTATCTTTTTATACATTAGGGTGCCTTATGGAATCCTTTTTTTTTGATTTGCTGAAACCTTGAATCTGAAATTTCTCCCTTTTAGCGAGCAAATTATCTAATATCTTTCTTTTATTTTTATGTTTATCATTGTAGTTATCCCATATTGTGCAATGCAGAAATTTGTTATCAGGATGTGATGTGACCCCAGGGTGACCATCCGTCCGGATTTCCCCGGACATGTCCTCATTGCAGGGCTTGTGTGAGTTGTCTTACAGGATTTTTCACTTTGTCCGGGTTTTTGTCGGGATTTTTCAGATCATACATTTTTATTTTTTAATCAACTTTTGGACCTTCTTTTGTAACAATTTTTTATCATTTAATGCCATCTAACCATCGGTATATGGTACTGGACCGTTAGCTACGGCCTTCAGAAGTGGAATAGGGAATAGAAGGAGAGGGAAAATCGAGAAAGTTGACCTGTCTTTTTCTAAGGATGATGATTGGTTCTACTCATCTTCCATCTGCTTTCATATATATATATATATATATATATATATATATTCGCATTGTAATAAAAACAGTAATAATATTAATAAGAAACGCACTTCTTCCCATTATAAATAGATTTCCAAATCTGTTTAACATTCAACTTATATAAAAATTGACATTAGTTATTTAAAATAAGGGATCAAGGTATACATTTAAGGTTAAGAGATCACGTGTTCGGTGAGACATATATCATTTTCAAATATATTTGTTAGAAAAATAAATAATGAATGAGAAATATAATGTTTAATTACGTTCATTTTCATTTATTATTGTTCATATTCATAAGTATTTCAGATAAAATCTCTGAAACAAGAACCACTACAAGCATCCACGTGTATCGACCGTCCACCTTTTATATCGATATTATGATAAAATATCGATATTGGTTTTCGATATATCGATTTTGAAATATCGATATATCGTGCCGTATATATCGATATTTTCATATCGATATCCCATTACTAAGTGAAAGATTTTTTATATGAAACTAAAAAGAAATGAAATCAATAAATGTAGTATGAAGTCTAATGAAAATATACTTTCAGATAGTCCCTTTCACTGATGATGTCGATCACGATATGAATAGGTACGAGAGTATTAATGGCGATGCTGTTGATAGCGAGGATGAAAACGAGGTTGAAGATTTTGAATTTCCAGTAGATGCTGGGGTCAAAAATAATGAAATTGTCGACAGTATGACAGCAAATGTCATGAATACCGTCTTGCACCAAAAAGTGCAAAGTCCAGATATACTGTACGTGATCAAAGTTCCAGTAGTAGCAAGTGAAGGAGAACTCCTATTAATGCTCCTTAAATACGCTATATTGGAAGGGTTAACGCACACTGCAGTGACGCATTTATTCCAAGCTGTAAATTGCATTTTTGCTACACCAGTATTGCCAAATACGCGAAACCTTATCGACAAATTATTTTTCTCAAGTGTTCTTGTGAGGTATCATGCCATTTGTCCCTACTGTGGTAAGTACGTAGGTGTTTTCTTGCGTTCTGATAGTGAAATTCAGTGTGCTAATTGTGAAAAAACTATCCAACTTCGTGACATTAAGTTTAAAACATTTTATGCAACATTTAATATAAGGAACGAGATTAAGGGAATATTAGAACGCAATGACTGTTACTATGATCACGTGATGCAGTCAATGACTCATGAAACGGGTGTCTATAAAGATATTTACGACGGAGTATGTTATAGAAACTTCGTAAACAGTCTACCTCCAGAAGAATCAAAACTCTGCATAAAATTCACTTTCAACTACGACGGTGCGGCAGCGTTCGAAAGTCAAACTTACTCAGTTTATCCCCGTCAAATTATTGTTAATGAAACACCTGTAGAGGATCGAATTTCTGATACTATCGTTTGTCTTTCATGGTTTGGAGAAAAGAAACCAGATATGAATGTGTTACTGAGAGGATTTGCACAAGAGATGAATGAACTGTCTAACTCGGGAATTTCCTGCACTATACTTGGTAAAAGGCGATTAATAAAAGCATATGCAATCTGCTGTTGCGTAGACTCAGTAGCTCGTGCTCCTATGCAAGGTATTTCTCAATTTAACGGTTTCTATGGTTGTAGTTGGTGTTATCAGAAAGGTGAGTGGGTACCAAATTTTCAGCATACTGGGGGTAGCCTGAAATATCCTATCTTGGGCTGGATTTTCGAAGAAAGAAGCGAAGAACACTTTCGGTGGTGTTTAGAGCTGCTTGTGAGTTCTGAAAATTTTAATCCTTCATCTGCCGAAATGGTTGATCCAGAGGTACTGGAGGAAGATGTAAATCCTTCTAATCCTGATGATGAATAAAAGGTAATGATCAGTATTGCATTCAGATCCTCTCATGACTCTTGTATCTTTAACTAGTTCCCTTATTCTTTCATAGTATAGAATATAAACTCTAAAATCCTACAACAAAGACTTACTTTAGACAGGAAGTTCCGAATATTATAATTCATCCATTGCCATAAATTTAACTTTATTGTTGTCCTGAAGTGGGTTTCATTAATTCTTAAAATTAAATTCTTAATATACAGTGCGCATGTTCAGGACACAATTCAGAGGAAATTAAGTTTTGGGTTGAAAAACTTGTACCCCGCCATTTTTGTTGACCCATTAGCATATTTTCTGGTAAACTATCGCCAGGCTCGTGTTAACCGATCCTCTCCAGCAGGCTTCCTTTGTTCATTAGCAGGCCAATATGACGAAATTTAACAAATTTTTAATTTTTCAGTGTGCACTTTGAAAATGAGATATTCAGAATGTGCATTTTTTTACGATTCCATGAATATATAATTCGGCTAAAAAGATCAAAATATGGCAAGCAATAATATTGTTGCTTATGTCAAACTGATAGAATATTCAAACTTCTTCAAACGAATTAAATATGCCAGGAATCGAAAAAATGGTAGATTTCGAATATCTGATTTTCAGATCACCAATTTCGAAATTATTTATTTTTCAAAGTTCGACATTTTACATGCTTACTAACAAGTCTTCTACTTATAGTTCACCGACCACTGTTCTATAGAGTATAGACCATCGTAGGGTTTATTGCAAGTGCCTGAGACTCTGAGAAAGATAAATTTACGATCCGGGATGTCCAGTATTAGTTTACTGTATTCCGGAAATTTTAAATATTATCCAGTATACTCCATCCATTGCCATAAATATATTTTTATGGTATTTTGTTGTCCTAAAGTTGAGATTCATTCTGTCTTAAATTAAATTCTCAATATTGTGCAGATGGCTCTTTTAATGCTTATACGAGGGTCAGTCCAAAATTAAGTTCAAAGGTGCTCCGGAAAATCGGAAATGCATGGAATAATTAAACAAAAATTAGTATTTACAAATTTTAGGGTTATAATCATTTTTCAACATAATCACCAGCCCGATCCAAAAATTTTTGGTAGCGTAGGGAAAATTTTTTCGAACCATTGGAGTACCATTGCAGGCCTTTCTCCTTCAGCCAAGTGCCGAACGCTGTCTTCACCTCCAAATCATTCCTCAAGTCCTCCCTGGCGGAACGGCCGAACGCAAGCATTACGCTACAGCGCAATTCTAAAGTAATGCTAAAGTAATATGGCATTATAATTAATAAAAGAAACAAAATAAATATGTAAACTTTTGCAATTATAATAATACGTTAAAATTTACGTTAAATGGTCATGTCGTAATTGCAAAAAAAAACAAAGTGGCTGTCATTGAAGTCGGGCCCCTCCACGTTGGCAACCCGCTTGATGCTTCGTTTGCAGACTGCAATGACAGCCACATTAGTTTTTCATTTTTTAACGCTGAAAAAGCAACTTCTTGCAATTACGACATGACCATTTAACGTAAATTTGAACGTAATATTATAATTGCAACAGTTTACATATTTATTTTTCTTCTTTTAACAATTAATTAATTATAATGCCATACTACTTTAGCATTATTTTAACATTACTTTAGCATTACGCTGTAGCGTAATGCTTGCGTTCGGCCGGTCTGCCAGGGCTTACCCCCAAATAGGGATTGGGAGCGAAACGACCTTTCCATTGTAAGGATTAGAGCCGGTTGAGAATAATTAAAATTTGGTCAAATGTTCATAAATTAAACTTTAATTAACTGAATTAATTTCCTAATATAATTTTAAGAAAATTGTAACCATATTCAGCAGAAACCCTTGGTACAGGGACCCTCTATCCGCAACTCGAGGACGCGTTCGGTGGCTTTGTCGTAGGCTCTTCAGTTCTATTCCAAAGGAATTGAATATATATGTATATATATATGACCACCATCTTACGGTTGTGAGACGTGGCCATGAGTGGGATTTACCGCGGTCCTACTGGGAGCCGATGTGATTTTTTAGATGGCAGTTGCTCCCAGTGAGACCCTGCGGTGGTTGTTAACCTTTAGTTTTTAATTATATATATCGTATATGAAGCAATATTTGTTTATTTTTGATACATCATTAATTTATCATCATAGTATATTATAATTAATATATCAACTGAAGAAATTTCTATAGCTAATTGTAAATTGTTAAGAAACTGTGAAAAATAAAATTTTATAATTTTTGTAATTTTGCATTTGTATTTTTTTTTAAATTATTACAGCATTCAAATCGTTTTATCACTTGAATCGAGTGAGATCTTGCTCTTTTTCGAGTTGTATTCACAGTTCGAGTGAAAAAATTCACTCGAACATCGATTGAATTATTTCACTCGCTTGGAGTGATATCTCGCTCTTCTTCGAGTTTGATTTACCTCTTGAATGACTCGAGTGAAAGAGTTCACTCGAAAATCGATTGAAATGATTGACTCGCTTCGAGTGAAAATTCACTCAAAGAAGTTGAGTGGACTTTAACTCGAATAAGAGAAGCAGAGTTTTAAATTTTTCTTCGAGTGCCATTGCACTCGAATTGAGGGACGTTCCACTCGAGAAAATTTAAAGAACATAGTTTACCTGATGTTCGGGACCTGTTCGAGCCACAGTTTGGCCAATATTCGCCATTACTTGCTTGAGGAAGGTTTTCCATAGTCCAGCCGATGGTCGGGTCATTTTTGGGACAGAGTTGGGTACATAGTCGGTGTTACTCATGTAAGAAGGATTTCGCATATTTCACCCGACGGTCGGGCCATGTTTGGGCCACAGTTGGACCGATAGTCGGCCTGACTTGTTTAGGAAAAATTTCCTATAGTTTAACCTATAGTCGGTCGAAATTTGAGACAGAGTTGAGCCGATAGTCGTTAGGTCTTATACATATGAAATGTAGCTTGACTGTGGGTGTCGATCTTTGGCTGGCTGACGATTTTACATTGCCAAAAGTTTTGGACCAACTTTAATCGAGTGCGAAGCGATAAGAAGTGACGAGAATGTATTCGTTAAAGCTAAAGGAACCTTGGCAAAATAGAATTCAAAATCACCAAATGACAGTTGTCAATAAAGCCTTTAATTTGAAAAGGTCATTGCAAAAATGTGGTGTATGTACAAAGACCGATCGCGAAGCTCGAGATCCGACATATGACATGTGACATATGACATTCAGTTTTTAGAAAATATAATTACGAAGATGATAATTAGTTCTTTGCTATAAGATCTATTTTTTATCTAGATTTTGATGATGGACATTTGAAATTGTGAATACATCAAAACATGCCATCTTAGACATTATTGAAAGATTCTCGAAAGAAAATTAGAATTTTTGTTTCATAATACAGTCCAAGCTCCGAGCAGTGCCACCCCGAGCAATTCCGCTTCTCCGATTTCTCGTTTGAGCGCTACCCCCACCACCTTAGTGTCGGTCGCGATCGATGCATTTCATAGATAACGCTCCGAGGAGTGCCGGGAACGAAACGGCCGAATCTGAAGGTTTTTCTCGGGGCAAACCTTGAAGTTGTTCAGTCAAAAAACTGGTTCATTTTATTATACATATAAGAAATTAAATATTACGAAAACTGCTCGTTATTCAAAATTATTTTTAATCCACTTTATGGCCTTTATTCTTGAGACTTGTTTGACGGTTAACTTGAATTTTTTGAATAGAAGCTCCCTTTTTAACACCGGAAATATAACACTAGTGCGAGAAATTCTGCGTTCTATACCTCTATTTTATTGTCTCAAACTCATATCCCTGGAGTGTAAAGGTCATGTGAGGATCATACGGGTTACCCTTTTCATGCTCGTAGCTTTGGAGTTTCCGATTCCCGTGCAGTGATAAACAAAAGAAAACAGGCTACGTTGTTTATGTACGCTCCCTTAGTGAATATTCTCATCGGTTGCGTGCAAGGTACGGCGGTTTTTTGCATCAACAATCCATCTACTAACTTGAAACATACATACAGCGCATAAATTCAACCAGCAACAACCTATTGCGCACGTCTTTAGACCACCATAACCCACTGTAAAAGTCTACAGCACATCATGATCCACTGCGCATGCATACGAGCCACCATGACCAACTGTACCAAGGATTACTGCGCATATATTTTTGGCTTAACTGGACCTAATTTCCTTAGGTATTTAGACTTTTGATCACCATGATATGAACTACATTTTCCCTCAATTACAAACAAATTAGCCGAAAGCCAATTCCTGTACAGATTCTGCGAGGTTCTTTAATTTTATTTTAATAATATTATAATTTTAACAACGTTTTTATACTTGTTTTAAATATCGGACGATATGAAACCACTCAAACTGTTAACAACATCATCAAGTCACACAATCAACGAATCATTCAACCATTTTTGCATCCCGATCAACCATACATTCAAACTAAAGAAGATATGATTGTTCATTTAAATCAAGTTTTTAAAGTTCACAGCACTCGCAAACCACCCAACAATGACACGCCAGGCTTTATTACTTACACCTACACGCAAATAGACAAAATTCCTTCGATGCTGATGGAAGAAGACATGAAATTGTCTCCATCGGCAGAAAATCGCAAACCTGAAAAAGCCAACGGAGATGCGAAGAAAGAAAACGAATCTCCCGACGATGATATAAATGTAGGGCGAATTATCTGCAAAAAAACTAAGCCCCACAAACCTGGAAATAGGAGGGATAAGAAAAATGAAACCAAGGAAACGAATGAAGATAGAAAAAAGGAGGATAACAAAAAGAAAGACGAAGAACAAAAGAAGTATGGAGAGAATATTGTTCTTAAGAAGAGTAAGAGAAAATCAGATATAGACTTATCTAACAGAAAGGTATAAGAAGAGATCCAGAAGAGGACCGTAAAAAAGATGAATCCAGTAAAGAAGGATGGAGAGAAGATTGTTCTTTTGAGGAATAAGAAGAAATCAGATATAGATTTATCGAACAGAAAGGTACAAGAAGAGATCCAGAAGAAGACCGCAAGAAAGATGAATTATATTATATAGATAAATTATAACAATGTTCATCCAAGAATTAGTGGTGGTTATGAGTCAAAATAATTACAGACTGACTAAAAGTAAATTATAGAATGAGTTTATAAAAACGCTACCAGTTTCTGGATGGGTAACGGTAACATTACTCATTGCCTCATATCCTTGACAATATTATTTTATTTCTTTCATTTTTTATATTTTTCTTATATATAATTAAAAACTAAAGGTCAACAACCACCGCAGGGTCCCAATGGGAGCAACTGTCATCTGAAAAATGACATCGGCTCCCAGTAGGATCGCAGTAAATCCCATTCATGGCCACGTCTCATAACCGTGAGATGGGTGGCCACAGGACACGAAGAAATCACAACGAAAGGCTGGCGAAACTCTCGTGTGTTTTGAGGACACGAAGCGACCCAAGGATGACAGCTTTCTGCATCCATCTCGCAAGTTTTTTAATTGTGAATCTTTTCATGCTCATTTTGCATAAAATTATTCATGATAAAATAGATTTCTTTTCGATCTTAATTTTAAACTAAACAATCTTAAACGTCAAACTCTCAACTGCATTAAAACAGTTTTGAGTTAAAACAATGAATATTCATAATATAGTTGGAAGAGTGCTTTTTATTTATCTATTTTAAAATAGATTGTATCTTGCTCAATGAATAATTGGATACTGAATGAAAGATATATCTAACCTGCAAAACTTTTTTAATCCAAATAAATGTTATGAAAGATTATGCCACGAATAAGTTTCTTTTGTTCTGATAGGAATGCATGTAATGAAATTTCAGATTTTACTTCCTTTTGTATAAAATTAGGGGAGCTCGAATATTTTGGCTGCGGATCCGTCTATAATATCGATAAAACTTCGTCCAGACGAATTTCAATTTCACGAAATGAGATGCGGCTAAGCTTTTCCACGCAAATGCGTTGCATATTCTGCTTACGCGGGTGAATGGATGCAGAAGAGAATCAATGAGGATTGAAGTTTTATAAAAGGATATAAATATCCAAACGAGAAAGTCAAAAGAGTTGCAGGCTAGCATTTCTAAATTGCTGATGAATGCAATTTTCCAGATTCAACTACAGAAATATCTATGGACTTCCTAGAAACTAACTTCAATAATTAAAATCATAACTGATAAATCCTCATTTTCGATACTCGATGGATTTCAGATGAAATCGGGCAGTCCGACTCTGATCCCATCACGGAATAACTTAGGGCTACTTGAATATTTAGATGAATTATGAATAAATGAATGAAAAAATCCCTTCAAATTATTCAATTTTCTTTGCGGTAGTTTGTAGTTGAATCTAAAATATTCAAAATCCCTAAGAGAAACTTAAACAATTTTAAAATATACGAAAATGGCGTACATTTATCTAAAAAACTAAAAAGTAAATTTTCTCGAAAAGTCCATCTTGGATTTTTGTTTTCATTTTTTTTTTTCATTCATATTAATATAAGGGAGATATTTTGTGAGTTTCGTTCTCGCAAAACTATTCCTTCAGATATACACGCTTATTTATTTATGATATAAAATAAAATTGTCAAAATATAAATTCTTTTTTTGAAACTTTATAGTTTTACGTCTTAAGAAAGCTGAAATCATATTATTCACAGAATAACCAGCTACAGAATTCAGAAATATCAGGTCTTTGAGAAATTAAATAAGAAAATTCTCAAAATTCTACTTTCCGCACATGGGCTTTTTGAATACCAGTAATTCATGAAACTTTTACGCACTATGCTTTCAACTATGGAACGGGAAAAAAGGCAAAACTAGTTAAGCAAGAAGTAAAATTAATCAAAAGAGAACAGTGAAAATTATTTCTTCAATTTTCTTCTTTAAAATCGCAAAGACCTTATATTTCTAAATTTGGTAACTGTATATTTTAAAAATAATATGATTTCAGCTTCTTTAATACATACAAAAATAAAAGTTTAAAAAAAGAATTCATATTAAAAAAAATGTATTCTATATGAAGACGAAATAAGTTTTTCTATATGAAGGAATAGTTTAGTGAGGATCACGGTCGTATACACAGGTCCGGGGGCTCTCGTGGTGGGGGAAGTTCCCTAATGCACGCCAGAAAGTTTCGCAAACTGATCACTGAATGTATAGGCGTATGTGTCGAGCACTGCAGGATTAGAATTTGAAAAGATAAACAAAACACGTTTTCTAACCTCAGAGTCTCAATTGGTGTCAACGCACCGAATCGTAGGGACCTGAATTATGGTATTAAGTACTGCCTCGATCCTAAAATATTACATATAAAAAAACATTATTTTTTGACAAAGTCATATCTTCGTGGTGTCAAGGGGTTGCTTTTCAACTGTAAGGGTTGGAGCCCAGAAATCGGTGTTGGTATTTTTCAGGAGCACAAAAAATCAGAGACCCTATATGCACTGTAAAATTCTAAAAAACATTATTTTTTGACAAAGTCATATCTTCGTGGTATCAAGGGGTTGCTCTTCAACTGTAAGAGTTGAAGCTCAAAAATCGGTGTTGGTATTTTTCAGGCGCACAAAAATCAAAGACTCTATTTACACTGTAAAATTCTAAAAAATATTATTTTTTGACAAAGACATATCTTCGTGGTGTCAAGGGGTTGCTTTTCAACTGTGAGGGTTGGAGCCCAAAATCGGTGTTGGTATTTTTTAGGAGCCCAAAAATCAGAGACTCTATTTACACTGTAAAATTCTAAAAAACATGATTTTTTTGACAAAGTCATATCTACTTGGTGTCAAGGGGTTGCTTTTCAACCGTAAGGGTTGGAGCATAAAAATCGGTGTTCATATTTTTCAGGAGCACAAAAATCAGAGACACAAAATCGGTAAGAAAGCAACCCCTTGACACCAAGTGGATATGACTTTGTCAAAAAACAATGTTTTTCAGAATTTTACAGTGTAAATAGGGTCTCTGATTTTTGGGCTTCTGAGAAATATCAACACTGATTTTTGGGCTCCAATTCTTAAGTTGAAAAGCAACCCCTGGACACTACGAATATATGACTTTGTCAAAATATAATGTTTTTTAGAATTTTACAGTGTAAATAGGGTCTCTGATTTTTGGGCTTCTGAGAAATACCAACACCGATTTTTGGGCTCCAACCCTTAAGTTCAAAAACAACCCCTTGTCACCACGAAGATATGATTTTGTCAAAAAATAATGTTTTTTGGAATTTTACTGTGTAAATATGGTCTCTGATTTTTGGGCTTCTGAGAAATACCAACACCGATTTTTGAACTCCAACCCTTGAGTTCAAAAACAACCCCTTGTCACCACGAAGATATGACTTTGTCAAAAAATAATGTTTTTTGGAATTTTACAGTGTAAATATGGTCTCTGATTTTTGGGCTCCTGAAAAATACCAAACCCGTTTTTTCGGCTCCAAACCTTACAGTTGAAAAGCAACCCCTTGACACCACGAACATATGACTTTGTCAAAATATAACGTTTTTCAAAATTTTACAGTTTAAGTAGAGTCTCTGATTTTTGGGCTCCTCGAAAATACTAGCACCGATTTTCGGGCTTCAACCCTTTTAATTGAAAAGCAACCCCTTGTCACCACGAAGATATGACTGTCAAAAAATAATGTTTTTTAGAATTTTACAGTGTAAATAGGGTCTCAGATTTTTGGGCTCCTGAGAAATACCAACACTGATTTTTGGGCTCTAACCCTCACGGTTGAAAAGCAACACCGTTGACAACACGAAGATATGATTTTGTCAAAATATAATGTTTTTGAGAATTTTACGGTGAAAATAGAGTCTCTGACTTTTGGACTCCTAAAAAATACCAACACCGATTTTTGGACTTCAACCCTTACAGTTGAAAAGCAACCCCTTGACACCACACAGATATGACTTTGTCAAAAGACAATGTTTTTCAGAATTTTACAGTGTAAATAGAGTCTCTGATTTTTGGGCTCCTCAAAAATACTAGCACCGATTTTTGGGCTTCAACCCTTATAGTTGAAAAGCAACTCCTTGACACCAAGTAGATACGACATTGTCAAAAAACAATGTTTCTTAGAATTTGACAGTGTGAATAGAGTCTCTAATTTTTGGGCTCCTCAAAAATACCAACACCAATAAGTTTCTGAAGTCGAACTCTTCTGTTGTTGAATAATTTTAAAAAATTTCATTTTGCTGAATTTGATTAATATGAGTGTATTTTGAGGTAAAACAGAAACCGACATTATCGGAATGGCAGAGACCTCAAAACCGAATCCTAACCTCCAAATAGTGCATATAGAGAAATATAGTATATAGTGAAATGTCCGCCAAACGCAAACGCTCCACGGATATTATCACGGATATTATTTATTTTGTAGTTATTTGGACTAAAAGGTTTGCAACTCGAATAAATTTACACAATGAAATTTTATTCTTTAATCAACGATTCGCGAAATCGGCATCCCAAACTAATTTAGATTCTTAAACACATAGCTTTTCCACTGGTCACTTCCTGTTCAGGTTTCAAGTAGGCTAGTTGTTTAACAGTAATATATACATTCCCAAGTAGATTACAAAATTCCAAGATGCTATAATCAGTCCATTTGGAATGTCCACTTTGGCTTCTAACAAAGAAGTCTCTATATACAAGTGTTCTTTCATAAATTTTACATTGTTCCTGTTAGGACAAGTCGACCCGTCTCTCACGATTGCTAATTTCTAAAATAAGCTAAAAACCTATTTCCTAAATTTTTATATTAAATTTAAACATATTTAAACATGCCGCTGAAATATTATAATTTCCTGTCGATAAATTTGTTACATTTCCCTCCTTAAGAAAAGGTTGCTCCTTATAGGACGACCTTTTCAAATTCTGCCGCGCAAAGACTCCCCTCCTTGGGAGTTGGAAAAGTCGGTGTCCAATCGCTTTTACGTAACGCTAGCATGGCCAAGGCTAGTGCACGTGGATCTGACGTCAGCGGTTACGCGGATCTTGTATTACCATCGAAGGTCCGTCTACTCGCCCGGGGATTCTACGCACGCACAACTACCTACAGTGTTAGTTATTTATTGCTTATGTTTAGAATAAAAGAATCTGCAACATTTCGTCCTACATTAAAGGATATCCTCGGATCTTCCATCATGCATCTTAATTATTCCTAACCCTATTATTAGTTTCCTATATTCATAATCCTACCTAACCTTGAATCCGTCAAATTAATTTATTAATTATCTCGCTTGCGCTTATTGTCATTATTTTTTTCTCTTTTCATGTTACAGCCCTTTAAAAAATTGAAAATTGGTGTATGTGAGGAGAAAATTTTCAACTACATGTCGAGTGGCGCAAAGGAGCCGATCACATGGGGCTTTATGCCATTACATTCTTTATTTAGATTCAAAAGTTAATTTTATTGGATTTAATTTCAATAAATGAACTTCTCCAAACCTAAGTCAATTTTTCATTCAGTTTTAAGCTCACTTTCACCCCCCCCCCTTTAGGATAAGCTTAGTTTAAACTTTAGTGTAAACAAGCTTGGATTAGATTTTAGTGTAAGTGCTTATCACCCCTTTTTTATCACCGCTCTATGTACAAAAGGATGCACTTAATAATGAAATAGTTACGGTAAGTATTTTAATTTAATTTTTAATCAAGTTTTTATTTTTATTTTAATTAATTACTAATTGATTTGACAATTTTGAAATTGAGGTATTAAATAAAACGAAATTAAGTAGAGAAAGTTTAAATTGCTCATATAAATTCAATGAACAAAAGTATAATCAACGTAAAGGAATTAAATTAATAATAATACAAATAGTAATCAAAGAAAAATAACATAAATGTAATATAAAAAGAAAAGGTGGATATACTTCCGAAAAGGGCATATGTCCGATTTTCTTCGGGCTCCGCGTACTTATGTATTTTGACGCGCTGATTACGAATATGATAGTGAAAATTGGCGACTAGTCGATTTTCATGGTAAAAACCTCTAAGTTATCTAAGTTTCCTAGGTTATGTTGCATATAGTAAGTTTCGTTGACCAGGATCGTTTTCGTTATATCTAAGTTCTTTGAAAGTTCAAGTTTATCATGGTTGTTATATATTTTGCAATTTTCTCCGGTGATTAATGTGGGAACTTGATTTGGGATTGATTAGATTTTATCTTTTATTCTCTCACATTGTTCTTTCACAGCTAATTCCTTTTGGTATTTCTATAGGTTTCTTGTTATAATTAAAGAATGGTAAAATTATTTCGTCATCTTTTATTCGGTACATTCCATCAGATATCCCTTCTTAATTTTCTATCCAAACATCTTGATTATTTTATTGTGTTTTGATTCGACAAATTGAGTTTGAATTTTGGAAGATATATTCTCCATCATTGTATGATGGTAGATGTTTATTTTCTAAAATTAAGTAGTTGGGAGTCAATAAGTATTTACTAAATCTTCTGAAGAATGTTAAACCAATTATACCTTCTTCTGGTCGAGGAAAGTCATGCACAAATGTGGGGGAAGTACAAAGGCTGACCGTGTAGCACGAGGTAAATAAATTATCGTGCGCGAAGCGCGAGAACCAACAGACGCGCGCCGTAGGCGCGCTCAAACTTGCGAGCGAAGCGAGCCACGCACACAGCGTGCGATGAGACTGTGTCCGGTCGGCGAGCACATTTTTTGTATTTAAATTGATTTTATGCGTCTTTGAAGTTGGAAAGCTTTAAATTTTAGAGTAATAAACTCGATCAGAAATTTCCAAAATGGAACGCAAACCGGCAAAAGTTTGATTTTATTGCCGTTAAACTCAGCCATTATATTATTATATTAGCACTATTTACAATATCCAGTTTAAATATCTCAGGTATGGGCCGCACAGTGAGATTTTTTGCAAAATTTACTTTCAAAACCTGATGTCTCTCGAACGAAATGACCAAAATGGGTGTTCTTTGAACGAAATTGAAGCTCATCAAATGCACAATAAGGGAAAATTATAAAGAAAAGTTTTTCCGAATTTCCCAACCTAAAAAATGCGGGGAAAGAACGTAATTTTTTGACAAAAATTGCAAAATTGCACTAGAACTGCAAAGAAAAAAGTTTTGTCTAATGAAACACATCATATTTTATAGATTTTTTAATGCTGTATTTTAAATCTGCCAGATGAAATAGCGTAGCATATTTTCTTTCAGAGAAAAATGCTGTTAAAGATGAAAAATCCAATATGTGACAGTTCCAATATGGCCGAACAAAAACTTTGAAATATTTAGGGAAATTGACAAAATTGTCCACGTTTACGTTTCCGAAGGCTCTGAATCCAAATCTGATGTCAGAATTACAGGATAAAGAATGGCGGATCCAATATGGGAGAAAAAAACTATTGAACAATTTAGGAAAATTGACAAAAGTGTCCATATTTACGTTTTCGAGGGCTCCGAATTTAAATTTCACGTCAAAATTACAAAGTATAGAATGGTTGATCCATTATGGAGAAACAAAATTTGGAAAACATAATCAAAAGGAAAAAACATAATTGTTTCAAACATAATTCTGTTACCGCGAACATAATTTTGGCGACAAACTTCACGAAATAATGTAACAAATGCATTTTATTTTTCGATTTTCGTTTCACTAAATCCGACGTATCATTTTTAGTTTTGAGATTTTATTATCAGTTTAGCATTCAGGGACCTCAAAAACGTAAATATGACTTATGTTGTAAAGTTGCGCAGATTTGATCAATTTTTATTCCTCCATATTCGATCAGTTATTTTTTATTCTAAAATTCTGAGGTCAGATTTGGATTCAGAGCCCTCGCAAACGTAAATATCACGGTGACAATCTTATACCGCCTATCTCCCTGACCAGTGTGTGACCTACTATGATTAGTTGATACGGAACGAGAATAGGGCATTCACCTTGGGCACCACACTTCTTAACTGATCTGGTACGCGGATACCATGGAGCCTAGCAATAATAATTTTTGGTTGCCCGGTTTCTTGGGGTCTACCGTAATATATGTAAAGATGAAAAGTGTAAGGGTATGTGTAGACTTTCAATCCCGTAAAAGGAAGGGAGTATAATTAAATACAATACAATTAATCACAAATGATTCATTGCAATACTAATAATTTATTAATTAATAATCAAGTTTGAGCAATTATAAATTTTAATTAATTTAATTTTAATCATTATTATTAATTATTTGATTTGATTTTTAATTAATTCAATTTATATCAATTTATTGATATAATTAATATAATAATATAATATAATAATATATAATTATTCCAATTATCCAATAATTATTATTATTTTAATGTTTACTAGTTACTCTCAATTTAATATTTATTAATAATTATTAACTTTTCGTTATAAATAAATGATTGCATTATCAATAATTGAATAATTATCAATTGATAACTATTCAATTATTAATTAATTAGGAAAAATTGAAATTCCAATAATTATTATTATCAGGATTAATTATTAGTTAGTGTTTAATAATTATTATTAATTTAACGAATTCCCATGATTCTGATAAAGAATTTCTCAAAATGTCGCTGGTAAATAATTATTTAATTTTTCAAATAAAACTATAATAAATATTTAGTTTCATTTACTTTCTGTCTAAATTTATTATTTTTCTGTTTCATACTCCCTTTATGGTGTGAACAAGCCTCATATAATAGGCATAAATAAGTAGGAGGAGCATCGAGGAGCAAATTAGGAGAAGAATAGAGCCTTCGGATTGACTGATTGTTATTAGGTTATTAGATTGTTATTGTTGTTATTATTACCTAAAGAAAAGGCGTCACCAAACTCAAAATTTAATGATTTTTCATGTTTTTAATAGTCTTTTTCTCCTATAAATTATTATACGTTTTTATTTTCTTCTTTAAAAACCTGTTTCTAGGTAAACAACTCATATTTGGTAAAAATTCCAGTTGATACGAATATATAGAAAGCCCGTTATATGGTTTTGAATATTGCGATTTTACTGAAATTGACAATGTTGCTAAATTCCTAAATAACGTTTTTAAAACATTATATAATGATAAAATTCATTATAATTCTTATGCAAATAAATGTCTAAAGTTCCAAACAAATTCAGTCATAACTTCTATTACAGAATTGCAGTTAATAAAAGTAATACCATTTTACATGTTAATCGCCATAAGAGAGAAAAGTGAAATACGTAGTCTTATTAATTATTTTGTTCAATAAAAAATAGTGGCCTCCTATTTCCATGTACCCTACAATATTTTTTAGTCTAATTTAAATAATTCGAAAATGTCCTTTTTGGGACCACCCTAAAATATACTGACTATTAGTATAAATTCCCGTGCTACTTCCTCAAATGAACTAATAATTACTTTTACATTTTCGAACAAAAAAATAAATAAAACTGTCGCATCGTTTAAAAAAATACATTCTTTAATTAATTATGTCACTTTCTGTAATCGTAGGTATGCGATATTGATTAGTCTTTGCATAAATTTTCTTCCTCATTACTCTGCTCTTAATTTTGTTTTTCAAATTCTCAAATAATTTTGAAGCAATCTGTCAGTTCAGTTCTTAAGTTGTGGTAAGTGCGGTTCAAAACAATCGAACGCGCAGGGCTCCCGACAATGGGTCGGACAACAATGCCGACTATCCTAGAGGAAATTGCACTGAGAAAAATTTAATGAAGAAACTAAAATTATAGACATTAGTCATTCTGGAAAGGAAGATAGTGCACATAAAGTATGACAGTTTTTGAGGTTATTTTGAGAATCCGACGTTTTCAACTGCGCATTTGGTATTAAAAAGAATAAAAAATGTTTGTTAATATTTATCTGTATGATTATTCATAGTATTTATTGATTTCAAAAAGGCCCGCTCTTTTCGGCACATGCGCAGTTAAAAATGTGAATAGCCATCTATCGGATATCAAAGAACTAAAAAGGAACCCTTAAAAAGAGTTCTATTGGAGCCTATTTAAAATGAAAATACATTCAACTTCTGATATAAGCACGGTTACGTACATGGCTTGCAGTGACCTTCAGCATACATCGGGAGACTCCAAACGTAAACAGTGATGCCTGCATGAACCATTCATAATTGGAACACGTAATATTACGTAACATACGCGCTTGAGTACCCGCGCATTGCTCCCTTTGTCGCTATGCCGCTGTTCATCACACATGACTGAGCACCGCCTCTTTCTCGGTCCCGCGGCTCCCCTCATCATGAAACTGCCAAGGACGTCAATCCTAAGAATATCCTAAACCGCGGGTTCTTATATCGGGAGTTGAGTGTACGAAGAGCGTCTCTCTCGTACAGAAAACCCTTTTGATGATGTATCTATTATTTTCTGACTATAATCTTCAAAAGAATTGGAGAGAAATGCAGGGGCGCCAACCCCGGGGGTTGGTCGGGCAGCCGGCAGAACTGTTACAAGGGAGGTGGGGGGTAGCAATAAAGTATCAGTTGTAACTAATTATAAATGTTGTTAAAAAAAGTAAAAAAAAATGGGTAAATTAGGTTAGGAAAGAAAGTAACATAAAACAGAACGTTCGCAAATCCAAATTACGCACATATAAGTTTATATTTGTCAACAGGCCAGTTCACGAATATTACTGATAATATTAAGTACTGCGAATAACGAAAAGTGTACCTAAAAATAGCAATCATATATATTGTGTATACTCTTATATATTGTGCAGTTTAATTTCCAACAATATGCCATTAACCTTTTGGCATAAATAAAATTGTACCACAGAATAAGTGCAATTAGGCATTTTTGTCTGGAAATTTTAAAAAATCTATTTAAATTGTTTTCAGACTTTAATTAGGCAAACCATTTAGGTTTATAGATTTATATATTTTCAGATTCTTATAAAACTTTCGATTCATTACAACATTTTTTTAATTTAAATTTTTCCATCCCTCATGATATTATGGAATTTTTTGCAACTAATAGAAAAAATCGATTTGCTCATTCTTTAAAGTCATTAAAAGTTTTAAAACAATTTGGAAAATGAAAGAAATTCAATTTTATATGATTTAATTTCAATCGGACTGTAGAAATGTTTTTGAAATTGCATAATTAAAATCATAGGACGCTTCCCTTCATAAGACAGGCTTGATCCCACCTGCACGAAACATCTATCCCCTTATTTTTTTAATTATTGCTAAACTAATTTTAGACTAAATTAAATAATCTTTGCATTAAAATAGCAGAAATCACTTTAATGTGTTCTGTTAATCGCTTTATTCGAGAACTTTTTTTTATTCCAAGGGGGGGGGGTCTACCCGAAAAAGTTTCGCCCAACCTGTTTGTAGAAGGATTAGCGCCACTAAAGAAATGTATATTATTGAAGCCCCTGTTTGATTTTGTTTACGCATCCCTTTTTACATTCTCATGAGAGAAGGTATTAGATTCGTGTGAAATTTGCCCCCCCCCCCCGTTTTTGTCAAATGCCCACGTTTTGAGACCTTCTGAACCCAAAAAACGTTTTAGGGAGGCGGGGGGGGGGAGCCGAATTGTGACAGTCTATGACAGAGGACATTGAACCCCATTGAAAAAATGTGACAATGGGGGGGGGGGGTCGAAAATTCGCCAAAAAACTGTGACATCCTTTATGGAAGCTCCCTAAGGTGGTAGCGCATGCCAATTGTGCCTGACAGCGACTTATTATCTCTAATGCATTGATACCAGGGAGTCAAATTCCTGGATAAAGCAAATCAACGCACTTGGACTGTGGCCACCAATGGATTGCACCAAGTTTCATATCAAGTAATATACTTATTTTAAAGGTCGAAGAACTCTAGGAAAAAAGAACTAGAATTATTTAGGTTTACATTTTTTTGCAATATAGCGTTGAAAATTAATTGTAAACGATGTTGATTTTGATATCTACTAGTGTGTAAAAAAATATTGCAGCATTTATTGTTTCTAGATTTTGATTATAATGAAGTTATGTAAAAAAAATAGGCCCTGGATATGTGTACCGAAATTTCGGTACAAATAGCTGGAGTTTATCGTTACAAATAAAAGGAGCTGGAAAAGGAGCTATTTGCACCGAAATTTCGGTACGTAAATCTGGATTTTTTCGGTACGTGTGGACACTTCAAAAAAAAATAACTTTTTTTAATTTGGAACTGGATTATTATGTTAAAGATTATATAGGCAGAGGGGAACACAGCAAATATGTAAATATATTGTAAAGTGCTTCAATGCCATGGTCATTTCTTGCACTAGCTGATAAAAGATTATGCTACATAAGGCTTCTAAAGAACAACTGATGGCCATTAAGGTCAACTGATTGTTAAAACCTCATTATTAAAAATTCAGAACCCTTTTTTAAAATAAAAATTCTTAAATCTTAAAATCTTTTAATCAAATAAAACAATTGTTAAATCTAATAAGGGTTTACCTAATATACGATCAAATAAATATGTATAATGTTATTTCTTTGTATTTACACCATTCGGCAGATGTAATAAACACTTCTTCATTTAACAAATATTATTTTCGAGTTTGACTACACAGTCACAATCAATTGCTTTCACATGCAGGTTGCCTTTTCATGGAAGATGATTCTAGGCAGTTACAAGTTACAACCGTTAAAACTGTATCAAGTTCGTTTCTTGCCTCAAAAATGTATAGTTTAAATCAATTTTCCGAACAAAAAAATTCAAAAAGTCACCATTTTTGTTTTAGTTGCAATTTTTTGAAAATGAATAAAAATGGCATTTTTTTAAATTCAGTTAATTTTTATTATTTTATTATTTGTTTTTTGCATGACAAGTTTTGAATTTGCATTGAAAAAGCAAACCATAATTTCCTTATATGAAAAAAATTCTCAAAAGATTTTACAGTTGATAAAAATAGTTATAAACCACTAAATCTAAGATACTTCAGCAACTGTAAAGTCTTTTAATGCTCTTTTTAATTTAAAAAAATATAGCTTGCTTCTCCAAAGCAAGCTGAAGAGTTTTTATACATGAAGTTAAAAAAAAAAGAATTTTTGTAAAATTAACTGAATTTTAAAAAGAGCCACTTTTACTGATTGAAAAAAAGTTCGTTGAGTGCTGAGGGGAAAACAATGGACTAAATGCATGGGATAAAACTTTATTTTTGTACTATCTTCGTAACAAATAATAATTATTATCATTTTATTATTTCATTATATAATTCTTAAAAAATATAAACTATGTTTCAAATACACTTATACAGAAAAAATTAGTTTTTACAAAGATATTAGCATAATAGGGCAAAAATAGACCGAATCCCATGCATTTGGTCCATTGTTTTCCCCTCAGCACTCAACGAAGTGAAGTTAGCAATAATATTGGAGTATAAACAAAAGCTTAATTCAAAAATTGTTCCTCTATCAATTCATTCCAAGTCTATAATTGATTCACTGCAGTTACAGTATGACTGATTAACTTCAGTTACGGTATTTTTACTGTTAAAATTAGTAAAATTCTGAAAATAACTGATTCATCAATTAAAATTAAGTGTACTGAATATATTAGTAAAATTTCTACTAATTCAAATTTAGAGAGCACTGGACAGTTGCATTTGAAACCAAATTGTTGAACTTACAAGCCAATGATACGAGTTTTTACCCAAATAGTTGAACAAAGACGCGGTTCCCAAGTTTGAGCGCGCCTCAGGCGTGCACCTGTTGGATCTCGCGCTACGCGCTCGGTCATTATACTTCCCCACATTTTTGCATAGGACTTTTAAAATCAAAGGTCAATCCATCGACAATAGTCTGGGATCCGAAGAGGAGAGTGAGTGACCATTTTAGGTACGTAAGATTTGATTATTGATTCTTGTGCAGACTGTTCTCCTGATTCCGAATATATCGGGTGCATATAGCAAATTCTGGTCGTTTTGTTGTTATTTTACATTATAAAAAATGTCATATCTCGGAAAGTTTTAAAAGTTTTGAAAATATTTGTTCATAGTCATTTGAAGAAGTGTGATATGCACAAATTTTATCCATGGTGTATGTTGATTTAACTGATATTTTTCGAAAAAAGCAATAAAATAGCGTTTTAATGAAAAACCACTTCTACAGTGTATTTTTTATTATTTCACATGTATTTATTTTTTAAGGCCGCTTCTACGTGTACCGAAATTTCTGTATAAATAGCCAGATTTTTTCGTTTCAACCGGGGGGGGGGGGAGGTTGCTGGAAAAGAGGCTATTTGTACCGAAATTTCGGTACAAATAACCAGATTTTTGTATAGACGCAGGCACACCCATATTTGTACAAAAATGTCGGTACACGTAGACACTTCCTTTTTTTAATCACATAGTACTCGCCGAGACGAAGACAATTTCTTTCGAAATTTGTTCAATTGGACTCTTAGTTTAATTTGTACAAAATTCGAAATAAATACAAACTTCTCACGCCTGTGTGCGCCTGTGTGCGAGGGTTCGGTCCAGGTTTCAAACCTGCAGCTTCCAAACCGCTGTCACGATTCGATGCTGTTACTCATGCTCTTACAAAGTTTGTATTTATTTAGAATTTTGTAAAAATTAAACTAAGAGTCCAATTGAAAAAATTTCAAAAGTAATTGTCTTCGTCTCGGCAATGTGCATCCGATATATTCAGAATCAGGAGAATATTCTTCACAAGAATCAATCATCAAATCTTACGGACCTAAAATGGACACTCAAGTGCCTTCGGATCTCAGACTACAACTGAAATGTAGTGATTGTGAATTCTCCTTTGTCATAAAGCTCCTTCGGCTTTAACGAACACATTCTCATCACGCGTCTCATGAGAAAAAAAGGTTAAGAGCAAATTTTAAGATTTAATTAAAAAATTTCATTTGCGTATTTGTTATATGTCATTTTTCACGATTGAAACAAAAACTAAGCATCCTATCAAAAATTATAATTATTATTATACCATTAAGCCATTTCCTTTCGGGGTAGACGTGACTTGCTCGGTGAGAAAAGGAGTATTGTGAGGTAGGAGATATAGATTTTTTAGATTGATCTAGAATTCTCGTCTTATTTATTTAAATGACACGATCGTTCCGCAACACTGTTCCGACTCAGATTGCTGAGTCAAAGATATTTTTAATCATATGTAAGTTTAATCGTTTAATGTTGAACCCAAAGCATAACGTACTTGATGTGTAATAACTAAACGGGAATAGTAGATAAGCATTAGGTAGTAGATGCGGAAGCGAGAGAGTAGGGACATGCGAGCGAGGCGAAGCGAGGCAAGGCAAGTTGATAAGAGCGTGCGATCCCAGAGATAACGTATGGAAGGATGTTAGTTTTAAGGCTTAGTTTAAGGAAAATTGTGTAAAAAGGAAAGTGTAAGCAAGTCAATTTGTTAAGGCCAACAGGCTGAAGAATAAACATTTATACTACTACTACTACTACAACACTATCTAACGACCAACTAACAAATCCAAAAAGAATTTTTGAAAAATATTAGGATGTGGGGTGCATGTGTGAAGTTGGCACCCCAATTTTGAAAAAGCCATAACTTTTCAAATTTTGCCTATCAAACGACCAATGCTGACTATCAAACGCTATCTAACCACCAACAAACGATTCCATACAAAATTTATACCATTTTCCAAAATTGAGATGCCATCTTCACGGGCATACTGACCACTCGTTCACTTGGCCCTTCCGATGCGAGAGTTGCAACTGTCTCTCGCCCTACGCGCTTAGAAACTGCGTAGGCCAGCAGATCTAGCAATATCGGGTGTATTTATTTGTGTTATTATTGATAGTATTTATTATTGATTTCAAATCACTTTCGCTTTTCGGCTGAAAAAGTAACGGTCGGCGGCGCATCGATACAAGAACGGGGCAGCCAATGAGCGCCGTCGATAAAAATAAACTACCCACTCGCGGTAAGGGTGGGACCCCCTCCAGCATTGAAATGAACGAATCCCTACGTTTCAAGGACGTTGAAATGTTGGAGACTTTACTGTAATTAATTATTGTAAATTTGCAAAGTATCGTAGAAAAGATTTATTGGAAATACATTCTTGGTAATTCCGTAAACAAATTGAGCCCATTAATTGAAAAATGGCCAAACTCTTAATTTTTGAAAATAATTAATAATTCTTGGAAATTTGCAAAGCATTAAGCAAAAAAGCTATCGGAAATATATTCTTAACGTATTCGCTGAATAGCCAAAAGTATATTCGTTAAAAAATGGCCAAGCTCTGAATTTTATGAAAATTGTTTAGATAATCAATCATTATTAAATTTGCAAAATATCGTAGGAAAGAGTCATCGAAAAGTAAAAGTATGCAAACTCTGAACTTGTTTATAAAAATTGTTTGAATAATTAATAATTCTTGGGAATTTACCAAGTATCGTAGAAAAAAGTCATCGGAAAGATATTCTTAGTTGAGCCCGTTTTCTTTAAAGATATATGAGCCAAGGCTGAACACATTTTTTAAATTTTCTAAACATCTTTAAATTCCAAGAGTAATTCTAATTTTAATGTTTTCGAAAAAAATAGTACAGGATGAATTCATATTTTCAATTGGTTAAGATTGCAATAATAGTTACAATTAGAAGGATGTCATATTACTTGAAAATGTAACTTAAAGTTAAATAAAATAAAATTCTGAACGTTCATAATTTTGCATTTTTAATTAAAATTAGAAGAATATAATTGTCTTTGAAAATGTAAATGAAAGTAAAATAAAATAAATTTTCATAATTTGTATTATTTATTATTATATCATTAAGCCATTTCCCTTTCGGGGTGAGCGTGACTCACTCGACGAGGAAGGGAGTAATGTGGGGAGGGGTATAGATTTATAGATTGATCTAGAATTCCCGTGTTACTTATTTGAATAACACTTTCGTTCCGCAATACTGCTCCGACCCAGGTTGTTGATAAATCTCTCTAGCTATCACCCCAAGTGAAAAGTCTCACAAAGTCATCATGTGAAGCTCTCCACTCGGGCCCATTAGTATCCAAGGTCTTTTGTTTCAGGCGTCATTCACTCTCACGATGTTAGCCAGGTCATCACATTTAAGTTCTCTCAGTAGAGTGCTAAGGAATATTCCTTCTTTAGCGGCTTCCTTAATGCACATGTACTCAACCTCGGTTGATGATAACGCTACGGTTCTTTGTTTACGTGAGCACCAGGACACAGCCCCTCCAGATAGGATCAAAGAGTATCCTGAATACGATCTTCTATCTAGGTGACAGTTACCCAAATTGGAGTCTGCATATCCAACCTTTCTTCGATTGTCCTTTCTGAGGACAAGCTTTCTTTTTAATGTTCCTTGAAAATAGCGTAACACTCGCTTTGCCGCCTCCCAGTGACATCGAGCGTAACAACTGTTAAACTGGTTTAGCATGTTCACTGTGTGCGCTATGTGTGGTCGTGTCGTCACTGCAATATATGTGAGAGCACCAATTAATTCTCTAAACGGAAGCGAGTTCATCTTCTCAGTGTCTGAAGGTGTGTCGAGTTTCATTCCGATAACGAATGGGGTCTTGACTGGCTTGCAATTTTTCATGTTGAATCTTGATAAAACTTCGTTAATGTATCCAGTTTGTCTCAACGTGATTTCCCTTCTTGTTTGATTAATCTCGATTCCTAAACAGTAGCTTGCCGCTCCGAGAACCTTGACATCAAAGTGATCTGAAAGCTTTCGTTGGATTTCTTGAACTCTTTCAATATTGCGCGACGCAATCAGGATGTCATCGGCGTATACTAGAACATAGGTCGGTTTCTTTTCTTGAGTGTATGTGCATAGGCACGTATCCGAATGTGTAGGCTTTAAACCGATTATTTTTAAAACTTGGTTTAATTTTGCGTGCCATTGTCGGCCGGATTGACGTTGACCATAAATGGCCTTTCGCAGTTTACAAACCTTTTCTCTAGATTTGAGTGTGTTGAGCATCTTGTTTGTTTTACACAGGATTTCTTCGTCGGTTTCAATCTTGACTATTTCTTCCAAAGTCTCATGCAACATCTCGGGTTTCTTCATATATATTAACGTATCGATATCTTCATTCAGATACGCTGCTGTGATGTCCAGTTGTGAGACCTCTAAATCAAATTTCGCTGCAAGTGCCATAAATAGACAGAGTGATTCCATCCTAGCTACGGGAGGAAGGTGTCAATAAAGTCAATTCCCGGCCTTTTAGAAAATCCTTGAGCTACCATTCTGATCTTTCTTCGATTTAAAGTTCCGTCTGGGTTATATTTATTCCTTAGGATAGTCCTGCATCCGATTAGTTTTCCGTTAGTGGGTATGTCGACTAATTCCCATACGTCGGCGATCAGGTCCATTTGTGGCGTTTTTCAGTGATATTTCGATTGCGTTCATGGCGATATTTGCGTCGAAAAATTCGTCTTCGTTTTTTGAAGAGTCATCCAGAGCTGCCATTAGTTTTGTTCTTCCAATATCACTCACCTGTGGTTCGTCTTCGTTGGAGGGATTTTCTTCGACTTTCCTCTCAAAACCGAGAAAGGGTGTTTTCTCATCGTCTTTTGGAGTCAGATTTTCACACCTACAAGTGGGACTGATTCCGTCGATTTTTAATTTAAGTATCGCTCCGCTCGCAACTTTTTGTGTTTCGTTGTGAGTTTCTTTGCCAGGAAACAATGGTTTATCGGTACATGATGGTTCGAAATGGTCAAGAAATTTGACATCTCTGGAGACGAATACCTTTCTTTCCCCTGGTATCCTCACGCGATAGGCCTGACATTCGTCGGCGTATCCAACAAAAGTTCCCTCGATGCCTCTGGGGTCGAACTTTCCTTTATTCGGTGTCTTGTCGAGTATGAAGACTTTGCTGCCAAACGTGCGCAGGTAGGAGAGGGAGTCTGACCGCGTTTTACCAACATTTACCGTCATGACCGGACATTACCGGTCAGGTCAGGTATTACCACAGTCAGGCCAAGCAGTGCCCAACACTACCCCCAACGTTAGGAGCCGAAAGAGTCCGGTCGTTACGGATCATGTACGAAGCTGACAAGAGCTGGTTGGCGCGCAATTTAAATGCCAACATTTAAAGTTTGATACAATTTGCATGAGCCTTATTCTAGATAATCAAATCAATAAAAACATTAGTATTTAAATTTCTACAATCTTTAGCTTAACTTAAGTTGGTTGACAGTCTGTTTCTTTTAGTCATCGCTTATAATTTCATCTTCGATTACTTCCTAGCTTGCTTCTTCTTTGAAAATTTTCAAGTTTAAAAATTTATTTCTTTAATATAAAACCGGGCACTCTAAGAAAAATAAACTTACAAAAAATGTGTAACAGAACACGGTGGCGATTTAACGTGGAAATCTTGAAAATGACCTGAAATTTAATTACAAAACATTGATTTTTTTATTAATCAATTTTTAAAAGATAATCATTTTGAATTTTGTAAACTCCGAAAAAATTTGGAAAGTGATTTGAAATATTAGAAGATTTCAAAACATTTAAGAGAAAATGCAGATTTTTTAAGATTTTGAAATAAATTTTTTAAGCTTTTTCAGGATTTGGAAAGGTTGAAAGATAATTTAAAGAATTTCTTTAGATTCCTGTGGCAATATAAAGTGATTTTTTATTTTAAAAAATTATAATTTTGCGATGATATTTAAGAAGATTTTAAAACAAACTTTGATGTATTGAACAACCTTGACCTGGAAAGCCCTGGAAAATGATGGCGTAGTTTTATTTTTTTCTAATTTTTCAACTGTACAATTTTCCAGGTCAGCTTAAATTAATTTAATTATGATTTCAATACTTTTTTAATTATCACAATAGTTTCAAACACCCATAAAAATAAAGTGAGGGTTTCGTACATACTTTTCTCGTCAGAAATTAGCGCAACAAACAAAGAGGAGGTTGCTCTTTTTATACTTCCTTGAATAAATTCACATCCAATATTATAAACAATTTTAAGTTATAGTAATAGGACAATATATATATATCATATATTTGGGATATTATGAAAATCAAGTCACCACTGATAGTTAAAAGTTTTAAACAATATAAAACCACGCTATCATTTTCAATGCTCTAAATGGATGAATAAATCAACAAACTTGTGAAGTTTCAAAATTATATCATTTTAGGAAATTTTAAGTTAGAGACACTTTAAATTTTCACAGAAATCTTGACCAACTTTTTTTAGTATCTTTAAACCTTTCAAAATCCTGAAAAAGCTTAAAAACTTTATTTCAAAACCTTAACAAATCTGCATTTTCTCCTAAATGTTTTAAAATCTTCTAATATTTTAAATCACTTTCCAAATTTTTCCGCAGTTTACAAAATTAAAAATGATTTTCTTTTAAAAGTGATAACTAAAAAAATCAATGTTTTGTAATAAAATTACAGGTCATTTTCAAGGCTTCCACGTCAAATCGCCACCCTATTGTGTTACACATTTTTTGTAGGTTTATGTTTATTAGAGTGCCCTGTTTCATATTAAAGAAATAAATTTTTAAACTTGTAAATTTTCAAAGAAGAAGCAAGCGAGGAAGTAATCGAAGATGAAATTATAAGCGACGACTAAAAGAAACAGACTGTTAACCAACTTAAGTTAAACTAAAGATTGTAGAATTTTAAATACTAATGTTCTGATTGATTTGATTATCTAGAATAAGGCTCATGAAAGGGAGAATATCAAGTGGCAATATTAAACAATTTCAGAATAAATGATAAATATGCCACGGCACTTGCGAGATGGATGCAGAAAGCTGTCATCCTTGGGTCGCTTCGTGTCCTCAAAACACACGACATTTCGTCGTGTCCTGTGACCACCCATCACACGGTTGTGAGACGTGGCCATATGAGTGGGATTTACCGCGGTCCTATTGGGAGCCGGTGTCATTTTTTAGATGACAGTTGGTCCCAATGGGACCCTGCGGTGGTTGCTAACCTTATTTTTTAATTGTATATAATATATTGACACAATTTGATACATTTTGAGTAATCCGGAAGTCGTGAATGATACGTGAAAATTATAAAAATTTTAAGGATTTTCTAAAAGGGGACAGATTTATTCGGGTTGAAAATGATTAAACGGCAAGTTCGGATTGATTTGGATTGAATCGGATTAAAGTTAATGTTAGTGCATCTATATTGAAAAGGATTGAAGAGACTTTTCGGATGAGCATTGGTTACATCGAATTGATCGCATTGATTGAAAAGAGTTAAAAGTTGTGTTTGGATTGAAGTTTATGTTCACCAGCGGATTAAAAAGGGTTGAAAGTAGGGTTCAGATTGGCGTGGGATTCATTCGGATTGGCTTGGAATCTACGCTTATTCATTCGGACTAGTGTCAGATTCATTCGGATTGAATTTCAAGAGGTTAGACGGATTCAAGAGGATTGGATGCACGGATTAAAAAAAAGGATTGATAAATAGGCCTCGGATAACTTCGGATTGGATTTGGGGTTGACAGCGGATTCAGAAGGGTTGAGGAGGATTGAAAACTTTATTCGGATTGTTTCGGATTAACACAAATTTGCTCGGACATGGACAATTGAAGGGCTGCAATACAGAACTAGATGACCAAAATTTTTTCGAAAATGGCTTTATTGCATAAAATTATCATTATTAGTATTATTATTATACCATTAAGCCATTTCCCATTAATCCCATAAGCCATTTTAGTTAAAATTTTAGCGTAGTATTTTTTGTTTATTGAAAAAAATTATTTTTATACTCTTTTCACCGAATAAGGGTCTGTCTCAGTGCGATACCGTCACATTAAATTTTGATTTTCTCGGAACAGAATACAGTAGAAGTCCGATAAGTTTCTCATTTCGGGGCTGTAGGGACGGAAAATTCCAGGAATTGCGGACTTATCGGATGCCCCCTCTGGTAGCACGATATTAGGTGCGCGCATGCGTAAGAATGATGAGCAAATCATAAGCAAAATAGTACACGTAGTGGGTGAATCCCAATTAGTGTGCGTGCCGTGCGTGTGATGACGTTTTAAGGGGAGTGTACACTTATCGGACGGCAACTTAACGGTCTTGTACTGTAATTTGTTTGCATCAAACATTTGTTATTCATATTCAGCTTTCCCATCTCTCGGGAACAAGCTTTCATTTTTGTGAAAAATTGAAAATTGGGTTATGAATCGCAAAGAGAAAATCGTTTTTACTCTCATTCAGAAACTGCAATTTCTCTTTTAAAATTCGCGTCAGTAGAGTAATTATGAAAAAACAGTTTTGGCGGAAACCGATGAAAAAGTCTTTGGCTGAAATTAAGCACTTACTGCATATTTTGAAATACTTAAAGCATGACAAAGTTAGATTTTAAAAGGTAAAGTATTTTTTTAAACTTCTGGTATCATGATTTGTTTCTATGAACGTTTTAAATGTATTAAGATTAATTAAATCTTGGGCACTCACATATGGGGCATGACGCCGCGCCGCGGCGTGCCCATGTATTTCAGCAGGGAGTAAAAGGTTATAACTGCTTTCGCCACATACTTTACTTTGATTAATAATAAAACATTAAATTAGTGTTGAAAATGCCTGGAGATATATCAATTCCTGGAAAACTTTAAGTAGATTTTTCTTATTAAAACCTAGTGTGACACCAGATGAACAGGGACCATTTGAGCTGGATTTGGGATCAACGTTATTTACCCTGCATATTAATTCTCAGGATACTTTTTGCGAAGTTTTATTCTGAACATCTGATGAGAGACCTGATGCACATCAGACATCATTTGGAGAAAACTTTTGTTACCCTAGATATCAACTTCTAGAAATTTTATAGATTCAAATTCTAGAAATTTTATAGATAGAAGACAAGATATCATGCAAAAATTCTATAGAATCATTCTCATGAAATTGAATAGAATTTGTCCACTCTAAACCGGTCAAGACGAATTTTCAACGAGAAACCTAATTTTTAAGCAAGACGAATAAATGTTCATGCAAATAGTTGAATTTTATAACGAAAAAAAGGTGTGTTAAAAAAATTGAATCCTTCAATTTTCAGTGAAAACAATTCATTTTCAACAAAAAAAGGAATTTCCACATAAAGCGGTTTAATTCCCAAATAAGTAGTTGGATTTTCAACCAAAAAGGTGATTTTGTAACCACTCGGATTCATTTTCTGCACACAAAAAAAAATGAATTTTCAACCAAATAGCGAAATTTTCAACTATGGAATGTCAACTTTTAATTGAAAATATCAATTTTCATGAAGGGAGTCCAACTATCATCCAAATAGTACATTTTTTAACGGCCAAGATGATTTTTTAACCACAAAGATTAACTTCCCGGAAAAAAGATGAATTATCAACAAAATACAGGAAATTTCAACAAAATAGCTCAACCATCTAACAGCAGATTCTTCAGTCGGAAGAAATTGTTTTTTAACCGAATATGTTTTTTTTCTCTCAATCGGTTATATTAATGCAATTCGCGATGAAGCGAAACAAAAAGAAGCAGGAAAAGTCCTTTCAAAACAGGAAAGAAGGTAAATTCTTAGAAGAGGTCAAAGGCATTACTATGCAAGCAGGACAACTTTGAATACGAAGAAAATTTTACAAGATGTCAAGCCATCTTATAGAAATAATCTGTCTTATTGCCATGATAGAAAATGCAGCAAGTAAGAAAACACCGAAAGCGAGTGAAAACTTACAGAATTTGATGTTGACGGAAAAAATAAGTGAATAGAAGATTATTATATTTTTCCTACTCTGTTTATCAAAGCGCATTGAATTTCGGAAAAAATTCAAATAAAACTTCTATAAGAAGCTTTCCAAATGATGTTTCCTTCATATTGCTGGACAAGCTTCAAAGAAGTTTCCTAGGGCAAATTTTCCTATTTTTTTCAGTCTTTCCACCTCTTCGTGTCAGGTCCAGGTCTCCTCCAGCGGGATCCATAGCTTGTCCTTCCAGGCCTGTAGCTGCCCCTACAATGTCCTTGCTGGAATCTATACAAAAAATATTCATTACTATGAAATACGGACGAAAATAAACATGTCAAGTGGCATGGTTACACAATTGACTGAAGGAAATCTGGATGTTCGATGATTTTCTGGAAACAGCTAGTCAACGCAGGATGCACATTCATCAGGTACTGGTACCAAAAGTTAAACGCTAGGGTCGTACCTGAAGCTTTCCAGTTACTGGACATTTTCAAAACCTCTGAAACATCTGAAGCTGGGATGTTAGTCAGCTCCATTTCATGTTTATTTCTGGCTCTGTCTTTCTCTGGTTGAAACAACGCAGCGTCTAAATTGCTTTTGTTTGTTTTCCCCCAAACCCTCGACCACTACTGACACTACTTTCACGAATTCTCTTGTACCGACGCAACCTAGCAGTAAGAACATCAAGCCTGCCGTCTTTGTGCCTATGCGGACCTCTCCAATTCTAAAAGTGAAATCTTCCCAATTACTAGAGAAATTCCACTATTTCAATTGGAGTAAAGTGTTTAACTAAACATTAGTAGAAAATCACAAATTCGAATAGACGACGTATATTTCCTTATTCGACAGTGGAAAACTACCTATTAGTAGAAATATGTATATGAATTGACTTTGGACTGTAAAAAGAATAATAGACGTACGGTGCATGAATAAAATAATACACTGTGAAAAATTTCTTGGGGAATTTTCCCCAAAATTGTGCTGACGCTAATTTTCACACAATTTGTGGAATTTTCCCCAAAGCTTGTGGAATTTTCTCGGCATTCATATAGGGAAAATTCCCCAAAATTTATGAAACACTGCCTAAAACTTTGTGAAGATTGATATTTATTGTTCAGGGAAATCTCCCTAAACTTTTATGAAATATTAACCAAAAAGAGCTAAATATTCCCCCAAATTTGATGCAAAATATTCCTTATGTTATTCTGTAACAGCTTCAAAGTTCTGAAATTTACCGAAATTCATGTGGGGAAGAAATTTCACAAAATTTGTGCAATACTAATAAAAAAAAAAGCAAGGATGAGTTCGACCGTAGAAATCGAAGAGCCTCGCCCTGAAGGAACCGCCTTCTTGATCATCATGTTGGGTTGTTGATCACGGTTGCCTCTGCGCAAAGTAAGTCTGCTTTGCTTCGGGTTGACGGCTTTCTTAAACACTCGCATCGTCATTTCTGTTTCGAGAGCGATGGCACGTCGCGCCCTGGCGGATTTCTCATGAACAACCAGCTCAGAGCGGCAAGAAGCTATATCGTGGTGCATAGTATGCTACACTCAACTGATTATTCAAAAAATGTCTATGCCGAACTGTTCAAAAATCTACAATTTCCTATAATCTTTTAAAAACGACGAAAAGAAATCTTTGAGATGACTATAACATTAATAAATCTTTTTTTCCCAAAAAATGTGTGAAATTATTAAAATCTTGTGCTAGTTTATCGAATATTTTAGAGCAAAATATTTTTCTGAAATAATTAAAAGAAGTTTATAGGAATAGGAAATATGAAATTTAGGAATGTTTAATAAAAGAAATGCCATTCTGTAACATTTTCCAATTCATTGAAACAATAAAGCAACTTGTAAGCCAGTTGCGTCACCTCCGTCAACATAATACGTATCCATATCAGCGTTGGAGGGTTCCTGCATTCTCCTTAAGTGGTCTTGAGAGGGGGGGGAGGGGAACATGTATTGCAAGTACCCAAGTCTTGCTAAAAGTGTGTAATTTTTTCAATTAATTAACATATTTCATATAAGAATCAAGGTTTTAATGTAAAAACATTAAGAGAACAAAAGTTTGCTATGCTTACGCAGTTGTTCCAGCCAGTATGGCTGTTAGGAGTTGAGCCCATCGCGGCAATTACGAAGCAATTCGTCAATAAAGTTGCCATTACTTCAAAAATAAAATATATCAACATTAATTTCCGATATTATCTTTTTTAAAAATAGTATAATGACATCAACAGGTGGACGCCCTTAATTAGTCGGCCTCTTCCAAAAATTCTCGCCTGATTATGTGTGCAAATCATGTTGTGCAAATTATATTCATATTGGACGGTGATTTATCAAGACAAAATTTTTTCAGTTGGGCAAATGTTCAACAAAGGGAAAGGGGTGAAATTTTTGGATTTTGTGTGGGCAGGCTATTTTCCAGATGCATTTAATCATTTCTGCAATGTTTACAATCAATTTTGAATAGCTGAATGAGAAACTGTATACAATGTCTAGAATGCAGATGAATGCATTTTAGTTTGTCATAATCACTTTTCATAGGTTGAATAATTTTAAGCCACTCTTATGGGTCCCCAAAGAAAACCCCATAAGTGACAAATTTGAATTTTACGTAATACTGCGGTTTATTTACGTTTTTTAAAAGTAAAAAAAAAATCATTAATCGGTTATTTAAGAATACCCAGTCATATTGTGCCTATTATTTAATTGTTCAAACAGTTTTAATTTGTTTATATATTTGTTTTTTTTTCAGTTAACTTGAGAAATGAACGCATTTTCTAGACTTTATGAGTTATTTAATCAACGGTAACAATTGAATAATTTGTTTAAATAATTTTACAATTATTTAAATAATAAGTATTTGTTCAAGTGTATATTTTACCTAAAAAAAGCAGGAGAAACATTTTATCTAATTAAATTTTTGACAAATGTTAATATTTTTAAGTACTAATTTGTTTATTATGAATACTCGTAGATGTTTATGAAAATTTAAATTGTTTAAACAATTTTGTTGTTCACATATTCTATTTTTTCTATTTTTCGAAAGATTTAAATATTTTTATGTTCTACTTCGCCTTCTCAGAATACTCTTAAATTTTTAAACAAATTAAAATTGGTTACAAAATTGAAATTTGTTCAAACATGTACCAGTATTCATAATAAACAAATTAGTACTTAAAAATATTAAAATTTGTAGAAAAATTTAGTGAGATAAAAGGTTTTTTCTGCTTTTTATCAGGTAAAATATATGCATGAACAAACACGTATTATTTAAATAACTTGGATAAAATTATTTGAACAAATTATCTTATTGTTATCATTGATGATATAACTCATAAAGTCTAGAAAATATGTTCTTTTCTCGAGTTAACTGAAGAAAACGAATATTCATATAAATGAATATTATTTAAGCAATCAAATATTAGTTAACAAATGACTGGGTATTCTTGAATTACAGATTAATGATAATTTATTTTTAAAAAAAATTTTAAAGCGTTAATAAACCGCAATATTACCTCATAATTATTTTATTATTGTTATATCATTAAGTGGTTTCTCTTTCGGCGTAGGCGTGAATTGCTCGGTTGGAAAGTAGTAATGTGTGGATGGGTATATAGGTATAGGGTAGATAGGTAAATATGTTTAAGGTATACATATTTTAGATTGATCTAGAATTTCCGTGTTATTTATTTAAATAACTCGTTCACTCCGCAACACTGCTCCGACCCAGGTTGTTGATCAATCTCTCCAGAGATCACCCCACGTGGAAAGCCTCACAAAATTGTTATGTGTGGTTTCCTACTTGGGCCCATTAGTATCCAAGGGCTTTGTTTCAGGCGTAATTCACTCTACTCACATTCTTTTTATAAACTATTTGTCGCCAAATTTTTCTCTCCTGGCATACTATTCTAGCTTCCTTCACGTCCAAGCATTTTGTCATGCAAGCTCTTGTGTTTCTATGGCTTCATATGTCTCTTCGGATTAATGTCTCATTTACAGATTTTAACCGTTCTTTCGGCGGTCTACTTCTGGGCATTCTGCCATTTACATTAACTTTATACACATGTTTGTTCAGTCGTTCATTTTTCATCAGTGTTTTCCCACATATTGTGCACAGAGGTTTCATGCCAATCGCGTTAATTTTACTCTTGTCCTTTTCTTGACATGTCCATGTCTCACTACTGTGTAGTACAGCCGGTACAATTAGAGATTTATATACGGACATTTTAGTTTCTTATGATTTGTTTTTATTTCTGAGAATGGACCCTGCTCTACCGATAGCCTTCTTACCCTCAATAATGCGCCTATCTAACTCCCCATCTATTTTTCCGTCGCTAGTGAATAGGCTACCCAGATATATGTATTTGTCAACTCCTTTGAAATCTTTTAAAATATTATCTTGAAATTAATTATTCAGAATGAAAAATCATTTTAAATTTTCTTAGAAATCCTAATAATTATTTAAATCCTTTCTGAACCCTTTTAAAATGCTCAAAAACCTCCTACATTTTTTAAGTTTTAAATTATTTTTCAATCATCTCAACACTTTTAAATATCTCTTGAACTTTCTAGAATTTTTCTAAATTAATAATTGTTTTATTTTTATTTATTCATCGCTAGAGAGATTGATCAGCAACATGGGTCGGAGCAGTGTTGTGGAATGAGCCTACCCCGAAAGGGAAACGGCTTAATGATATAATAATAATCATAATAATAATCAATTTTTTAAAATCATTTTAAATATTCAATTAAATTTTTTTTTCAAAATAAAACATCATTTGAAATTTTCCCTTGAATTTCAAGTAATTGTTTACATCATTTTGAAACCTTTCGAAATCCGTGAATAGCATCAAAAATTTATTTTGTAATCTTCAAAAATTTGAATTTTGTTTTAAATTTTTTGAAATCTTTTTAACTTTTAAATCAAGTTGGATTGTTTTAAAAACTTCTAAATATCTCTTATACTTACTAGAATTAAAAAAAAATTGTTTCATTGTTATTTTTAGATCAAAATTCAAAAATTATTCTTACAAATTAAAAAACTTATAAATGGAACAATTACAATTGTGACTTTCAAAGTTTAAATTTAATTGTCCGAAATTTTAACGATTCAAGGCTCTCTGTTTCAAACAATTCAGTTTCAAATTATTTAGTTTTTAATATAAAAAGTGAAATATTTCTATATATTAAAAAATGGTTCTTCATCTTAATTAAAATGTTCTAAATTCGAGATTAAATTGAATTGGTTTCAAACTTAAATATTTTAGATAGATTTTTCTTCTGAAAATTTCTAAAATTCCCGGTCAAAAAAGAAATTTATTATCATTTTCCCCGTTTTTCCCGGCCTCAACAAATTCCCGGTCACTTCCTGAGTTTCTCGGTTTCCCTGTCAAACGGCCACCATGAATAGTAATTTTTTAAAATTGTAAAATAAAAAAAGAGAATAGATAATATTAAACGATTTCAAAACAATTTTTTTCTCTTTGTGGATGCGAGTTCGAATGCCAACTCACAAATTTTGGATTAACATCACAACGTAAAAGGGTATAAGCGGAAAGTGAATTTAACTTACGATTTATTTATATTTGTTATAAATACTTATATTATTTATTATAATCTCATGACTCATGATCTAATCAGAAAATTTTGAAATATTTATTTTACGGCATATCCTAATTTAGTTTTCATAACAATACAAAGTATTAACATGATTTAAAATGGCTGTAAACAAAGTTAAAGTAGCAGCAGAGGCTGTAAAATATATAAGGCGTTATTTTTCAATAAATTTAATGTTATAAACAATATTTAAGTAAAATAAAATAAAAATATTCTTACCATAAATAAATAAGGTTTACAAAATTTTTCACAGACCTTCCTCCAGATTCGTACTTTATCAAGATCTTCTTTTAAAAGAAAAAATTTAAAACCAATCCTGTTCTCAATTCCGTCTAGGTTTTTAATATATATATACATACATATATATTAGGGTGGCCCAAAAATATAAATTTTGGAATTTTTGACCCGCGCAGTCACCAAAGCGTGCTCTGGTGTGAACAAATAAATACATATTTTTTTATTTTGAAATAATATGATTTTTAGTACTTTGTAAAGTACTTTTAAGTTTTCTTTCGAGATACGAATTAAAATAGAAAAGTTTCAAGAGAACCTGAAGCGAGCCCTGAGGTTTAACCCAGACGACAGTTTTAGAGTCACAACCGAGTAGCCGAAAACACGAGGCAAAGTCCATGACAAGGCTCGACACGTTTCTTAAAAGGAACAATCGTACATTGCCAATCCGTGCGGACCTTGCCTCACCTCGTCCCTCCGGCTGACGCACGAGCCGGACGAATAAGGACTCCCTGTATCACTCACTGATAGTCGCCCCTTCTACCACTCAACACAAAAGGGGTGTACATCAGGTATTGCAAAATAACATACAAACCTAATTTTGAATTCAAAATGAATTAAATGTAAAATAATTCATCCTGAAAGGAATTTCGTATAAAAAAATGATTGAATTTTACACTTTTAGTTTTGAAAAAAGCAACATAATGTTGTGGTTTATTTTTTTTTAATGTTTGTAAGAGTAAATTGGAAGAGCAATTGTGTTCATGAGCTGTGAAGTTGACTAGCCTGGTTGATTCTACTTTGGTTTTTCAAATTTAACATCAAATGAACATTTTATTATACATTCAATTACGATTTTTAATTTTTGTTTGTTTGCTATTTTCTAATCTTATTTTTCACGATTTAAACAAACGCTACGCATCCTATAAAAATAATTAACAACAAATATATAGATCTTTTTTGAAAGGATAATTTTTGTTCTATCATCTTTTTTCGTATCTTGAGTGATTTGACCGTAAAATGGAATTTTTTTAAATACATTTTGTGAGTTCAAAATTTGAATTTTCAATTTTTCCAAAAAATTCGAAAAGTTGTTTTGATAATCTTGTAAGGCTTCTAGAAAGCCACGTTTTTTTGTCTCCTAACTTCTTTCATATCCTGCGTTGTTTTGCTAAAAATGTTCATTTTCATTTTTTTACATTCTCATCCTAATGAGACGGTATTGGTTATATGTAAAATTTGACATAGTCGAAGGTGTCTGACCGTCTGTCTGCCTGTAGTTTATAGTCTGTACTCTGTAGTATCGTGTATGCACGATAACTTTAGAAAGATTGCTTAGATTGGATTGTGCTTTGGCACACTTTTTTAAGGCATAAAAAGAAAAACAAGTTCGTAACCAGCCATTTTGGATGAAAATTCAAAAAGTTAGAGCATTTTGAAAATTTTTGAGACCATTTTTCTCAAGATTTAAAATTTTCATGTACGGTTATTCATTGTACTCGGAAACTTGAAAAATTTATCAGCATTACATTTTTCGATAAAAAGAAAATGATCAGAGTTATAGCATTTTCAAAATCACAAAAAACAAATTAAAATGAACATTTCAAGCGGAACAACGCACGTTATGAAAAAAATCAAGAAAAGAAGAACGTTGCTCTTTGGAAGCCCTACAAGGTAATCATAACTACTTTTTAACTTTCCGAAAAATCAAAAATTCAAATTTTGATCCCACAAAAAATAATGCAAAATTTGAAAAAATTCACTTTCTGATAAGACGCTTAGTTTTGTTTTAGTCGTGAAAAACAACATTAAAAAAAATATATATAATTTTTGGACAAACGACACAAGCCATGAAAAAAATTAATAGACCGAAGTTGCTCATCGTAAAAACAACTACAAATTTTTCATTAGTAATTTTTTGATAACGCGTAGTTTTTGTTTCAATCGTAAAAAATAACATTAAAAATAAAACAATTAAATTTTTTGGGAAACGACACAAGAAAAGTAAAAAATTAATAGGCAAAAGTTGTTGACTCAAAGAGAGTATAGAAATTCGTTATTTATAATTTTTAGAAGGGGCAAGTGGACTTTTTTCAATCGTAAAAAATAAGAATAAGAATAACAAAATTACTTGGAAAAACAACACAAAAGACGAAAAAAATGAGAAGACAAAAGTTGTTCAACCAAAAAAGATAATCTTGAGTTAGAGGGTTAGAGCTAACCTCAACACTATGTTTTTATTTTTCACGACATTATCGATGACAATGTGTGAAAAGAGAGAAAATGTTCTGTGGATTGGTGATTATGTTGCTCATTATATCTTTCTGCGTATCAAAATTGTAATAAAGAGTATGCTACTATGGAAATATAAAGCTTACAATATTTGTGGTACCAATGAATTAGAAATTTTCAAACGAATGAGGGAAAAACATTCCAGAAATAGGGTGACTCCAAAATATTTGTATTATGTACCGTGACATTGAAAAGGTATATTATCTCTTTAAAAAAATTTCAACAAAAATGACAGAGTTTAGGTATCAACAATGTAAAAAAACCACACACCGTAGGGTTCTCGCGTTCCAATCTTCTCGACCAAAGCGTCAACTTAGAGAAACAGCATTTGCCCTAAAATGCGAGTCACCTACGCCACTGCAGATTGCGGACCGGTATATGCGACCATGGTGAAAAGCAACTGACACACGTGAAGTCGCAATTTTTCTCGAGATTAATTCACTCAAGCCCCGGTAGATAGCGTCGGCGTCGTAATTCTCGCTACTCTTCGACTAAAAAGAAATCAGTCATTATGAGGCAAATGATTATTTAGCCAGTTTAATTTCTGTTGCAGTGAATCTTTCACCCGGATTCAATGTAAATTTTCTTAATTGGTTTTTTCTGTGGAGCTGGATGCTGAATTTTCGTAGTGAAAACTGAAAAAGACATGAAAATCATTGTTTTTCAAAGAATTTATATGACCGTCCCTTAGGAAATATCTGTATGCCTCCGCCACATCCATCTGCCTAATTAGAAGATGCAGCGGTGGCTTTCCTAAGATTGACTTCAATGATGGTTGTCCACAGGGTGGAGGATAAAATTTCTCCCTGCGGACAACTCGTTTTTACCTTCGATCTCACGATGCCACCATAGAGCGAAGAATGGAAATTCCTGTCACATAGCATAGAGCGCATCCATCTAATAATAGTGCTACCTACACCATGAACCTCAGGAGAATTAGGTATGGATTCTTTAGTTGTGTTACTCAAGGCAATCCCTAAGTCCAGAAATGCCGCTACCGATACACCCGCTGTTCATTCTGCTTTCTTAATGCGGGAGGTAAATGCATAAAATGCATCTATGGTGGATTTGCCTGTCTGTGAGGCAAACTGATAACTATCAAGGAGTTTCTCAAGTAGCAGAAGTTAAGCTGATAGGTCTGAATGATGGGCCCAATAGTATAAAGATAGCTTTTACCCTCTTCCATACCACAGGGGTATATCCCAAAGCTATGCACGCCCCAAAAATGTAACACATTGGGGTCATCAGAACATCCAAAATTTTTTGAATGAGCGTTGGAAATATATTGTCTTTCCCAGCGGCCTCGAATAGTTCGAAACGCCAGACGATTTATTTAATTTTTGATAGTGTTCCTATTCGGCTTGCCATCCTCTAGTTGTCCTCATTAGTCCTATGCTCTAGGCCGTACTCCATGAGGTGTTTGAGGATTTAGCTAGTTATTTCCGTTGTGTCACCTGTTGGAAAAATCAATACCTTTAGTTGACATCTGGAGTTTTTCTTTGAAGCTCACTGAAATTTCGCAGCATCAGGTACATTTTGCAAGCCCTGAAATATCCTTCTTTATGAGTTTCTTTTGGCCGATCGTATTTTTTAGTGTATCTTGCTACACTAACCTTATGTAAATCTTAGTTTTTCGTTTTCCTGGCTTCCTTCAATAGCCTCCTAGTTTATTTTTTCAAGGCCTGAATTCTATGATTCTACCAAGAAGCATCCTTGTCTGGCTTTCTGGTATGAAGAAAAATTGAAAACTGAAGTTCAAATAAATCCCAAGAATTATATTATGTATTGAACTATATAGCATGTGACGCAGCGCTACCTGGTGAAATATATATTGTGCAGTGAGCCTGACGGTAAATATCTATCTGTGAGCAGAAGTAGGCGGCCGCTAGTGGTGAACACGAACATGATTGCTCACATCTGTTCTGATCTGCTGGCCTAACCGTTTTCTACGCGTTCACGTGGTCCGCTCGAATGTAGAATGCCTACTTTTCGGGGAGCCACGACCATTCACTCTCCGTTCACCACACGACTCTTCCTACCTCGGGTAGCGCAAACGGACCTCTTAGTTCGTATCATTGGGAAAATCTGAACAGGGGAGGAGTACGTTTGGAACGCATCGAGCGTTCACCCAGTATTTCGCACCCAGTCCCTGGATATTACCGGCTCCAGACTTTTACTACTGGTATTTCTGTTTTCTTTTTGTTAACTTAAGCCTCACTAAAAGTAGACTATCTGTCAAACCAAAAAAAAAAGGAATTTTCAAAAAAAGAGTTTAATTTTTAACCAAGAAAGATTTTTCAGTCAATGAGGAAAAGCAATCTCGGCCAAAATGTGGAATTTTCAAACCAAAAGACGAATTTCCTGTAAAACAGTTTTGGTTTCAAACCAAATATATGAATTTGGAACAAAAAGTTTAATTTTTAACACAAAAATATGAATTTTCTACCAAAATAATTGAATGTTTAACTGAAAAAGATAAATTATCAAGTAAAAATTGAATACTTAAATTTGCACTTCAAAATTTATTTTTGACTGAATAAAAACGAATTTTCAAAAGAATAGTAAAATTTTTAAACTAAGAAATTAATTTTTTACTAAAATGATGAGTGTTCAACCACAAAAATGTATTTTTAACAAACAAAAAAATAAATTTTTAAAATTTTAAATTTTTTAAATTAAAAAGACACTTAAAAGTTTTAAGAACATCTTATAAATAATTTAAAATAAGAACAAATTTTAACAAAATGTCGATTTTTAAAGATTTTGAAATAAAATTTTGAAGCTTTCAAGGGTTTTAGAAAGGTTTTGAGATAATAAAAAACATTTCTTGAGATTCCTGGGAAAATTTGAAATTATTTTTTATTCTGAACAAATAATTTTAGGATAATATTTAAAAACATTTGAAAAAAGTTTGAATAATGAATCACGATTGAATAACCATTCATTTGAAAATATTCAGAATCAAAATAATTTTACTTCTAATTCCGAAAGTGTTCAGTTGAAAAAAAAATTTGTAATCGTTCAATTTTTATTTTTTTTTACCTTTAAAATTTCTAAAAATTATATAATTTTGAAAATATACAAATTTATTGATTTATTCTTGAATGTAGAGCATTGAAAATTATAGAGTGGATTTATACTGTTTAAAATCAATCTGGATCTTTGAACTTTACAATTTATAAAAGTTTATAACTGTACAATTTTCAGTTTCACTGAATTTATTTAATCACTGTTCGATTGAAAAATGTTAAAAGATTTTATTTTATACGTATAAATTATTGAGCGTTCAAATAAATACAAATTTTAAGTTCAATTTTAAAAGTTTTAAATTCAAGTGTTCCACTTTGAACACTTTAATTTTCAGTTCAGTTTTTATTTCATTGTATTTACAATCCTATCATTTTCTATTTTTACTTATTTGAAAATAAACACATTTTCTTACACTTTGCAGTCTTTTTCTAATAGTTGGTTGATCCTGTTATTTGATGTGGAGAAAAAAAATTCAAAAAACATCCGAGTAAGTTGAAAAAAAAAACAATTATTATCGGTTATTAGCGTACATCTTGTGATCTCAATTTGTTTGTTTGTGTAATCGTTTTGTATTAGGATTTGTTTAACATTTTGCAATTCCTTTTGTAAGTTATCTTCATCTGTTATGGAGACAGCTCTGTATACAAGGAAATTGATGACCGATTGCTTTTGAGATGGGTGGTGGTGGGAAGTTGCATGTAGGTATATGTTTGTATGGATGGGTTTTCTGTAAACTATATGTCCTACTGTGTTATCAAATCTTTTGTGAACCAGTACATCCAAGAATGGCAATTTTCCGTTTTGTTCCATTTCCATGGTGAACTTGGTATTAGGGTGTAACTGATTGATGAAATCGAAGAACTTGTGTGGTTCATCTAGTCCATGTCTCCATATGACAGAAGTGTCCTCGACGTAACCGCACCAAAATTACGGTTTGAGCTTGGATTTGTTAAAGATTTTAGTTTCTACATTTTTCATAAAAATGTTGGCTATTACAGGTGAGATTGGAGATCCCTTTGCTGCTTCTAAAGTTTGTTTGTAGAATTAGTTATCGAAAGAAAATGAGGCATTATTAAGACAGTGTTCTATCGAAGGTATGAAATCGGAGGGAAAGTTTGCAAAGATTTTAATAAAATCGATTGTATGAGAGATTGGTACTTTCGTGAAGAGAAATTCTACGTCGAAACTCTCTAAGATGTCTCGGGTTTGAATGTGGAACTGTTGTATCTTTCTGATGAAGACAAACGAGTTTTGAGCGTGCGTGATAGAGTTTTCTCTGAAAGGATTCAGTTCTTTGGCGGGAAAACGTGCTAGATTATAAGTTGGTGAGTTTATTGCGCTGACGATCGGTCTGAGTGAAATGTTATTTTTATGGATTTTTGGGAGTCCGTGAAGTCTTGGATAGGAAAGATTAGTAGGTATTAATTCAGATATTGTTTGGCTGTCAAGCTTAGAGTCTTTTGGAGTGTTTTAGTTTTGCTGAATATTGTTTTTGTATGGTCTTTTTTAAGTTTTTCGTAGGTATTGTCAGTTAAAAGGTCTATGATTTTGTTGCTATAGTCTTTCTTATTCATTATTACCCTTGTGCTGCCTTTGTCTGTGGCTGATATTATGATGTCTTTATTCTGGTTGAGTTCTTCATTTGCTGCTTTTTTTTCAGTTTGAGGAGGGAGGTTGAGCTTGGCGTAAGATGTTGGCCGTCCGATAATGTATGTCATTCGCTTTTTTCGGTGGAAGAGTATATATTGTGAATTCCAAATTACTGATGATTCCTTCCTTTCAGGATTTTAAAGGGAGCCACTGCAAAATTATGTCCTCTCGATAAGGCTGAAATCATTTGATTGCTGAGAAAATGGTTAGAGATGTCTTTTACTGTGTTAGGTAATGGTGCGTGCCTCACTGAAAGTGATTTGTCAATTTTTGTTTGTTTGTTTTTAAGTAGAAAGATCTTTCATCCGTTATTATTGGTCAAATGATATGCCGTCCAATGTAGACCGCATGCCAAATCTGAGATTGTTTGATAGGAAAAGGTGAAGTTTGAATAGTTTTTTGGAAATAGTGTGCAAGACAAATTTAGTATGTTCTATTCTTTCTTTCAAGAGAAGCAAACTTGTGTTATTCAGAATTAATTTGGATTTAGATGTTTCTAAATGGTTCATCAACTGTAATAATTTTGAGACGATGTTATTGTCCTTACACCGTTTTAAGAAAGCTGAAGATGTTAGTAGCTAAGCTTGAGAAGACTTGAGGTTACTAAAAGTGTTAGTTTCAGTGAGGAAACTCTCCCTGTAGAGTTCTTTAACAATAGATTTAATGTTTTCACGATGATTCATTATAATAAAATTAAATTTAAATGTGAAAGCTATTTCGGGTTGAGGCGATAGCCACAGTATGAATTAATTGGTTGTTGTGGATGCGAGAGTGCGAGAGCTAGTAAGAGATACAAGGGCTGTGAGAGGTTCTGAATGTGAAATATATCATTAATTTTCAGTTTTCAAAATTCACGAATGTCAAGAATACAGGAGGAAGGGAACTAAAAAATTGAAGCAAACGCGAATGAAGATAGAGAATCTACAGAAACTGGAAGAGCGAGAAGAAGTTCTGAATATTATGAATAATCGCCTAGATATGATATCTTGGAAGAGGCTAATACGCTATAAAGATATGGAGGGCCCATGTTTAATGTACCAGGAAATCATTTTCAGGAGTTCAACTGAAGTGTGTGGTACTGCAGTTGTAGGATGAATGATTGGGAATGCTTGTTTGGATGATAAAATCTGCGTAGTCGTCAATGATGAAAAAAAGCATTTGAATTTAAGAATGTTCAATAATACAGGTATTAGCGATGACAAGAGAATTAAACTAGAAAATTATTACAGGAAAAATGAAAGAAAAGTAAAAATACTACTCGAAAAACTAAAGGTTAAAATTAAAGCAAAAAAGAGAAGAAAGTGCAAAGCGCTTTCGAATGAAATAAGAACTTATTTCGAACATTAGTCAAAGGTAAATGTGTGCCCCAATTACAACATTTTTGTTGAGAAATAATGCCCCATGTATGAGTTAATTCCTAAAAGGACTTCTAGATTAGACTAGTTATTTTTATCTATTCTTCTCTATTCATTATGTGCCCCCTAAGGGTTTACGTGACCTCCGTTTCGTACAAAACCATCTACAAAGTTTATATTATCTTATCCTTATTATTTACAATTATTTACAACTATTTACATCAATTCTAATATCTATTATCTCACGTCTATAATAATATAACGCAATTTTACTGTCGGAGTAGTAAACAAGCAATCGAAAGAGAGAGAGAGAGAGAGAGAGAGAGAGAGCGAGAGAGTGAGCGAGTTAGAGCAAGCGCATTCCCATCTTAATTTACTTATACTACTATATAATAACTACTTACAGATCTTAACGCTTCTCATATATGCAACTTCCGTTTCCTTTTTACTCCACTTCTACATCTCTTCTATCTCATTCTCATTCTGCAATTTTTTCACATCCATTCTTTCATTCATTCTCATTCGCCCCTCTAGCCCCCTCCAACTATCTCATCCACTCCACATAGCTCATAGCTGACACCATTCCCCCGTCCTCTTTATCTAGCACTAAAAAACTCTCTCCTTTCTTCTTTCCATTTTGTTAGTTCTAAGACCCTCCTTCTCCTTTTTTCTACCTCCTTCAAACACTTTTTCGCTAACCTAATTTAATTGATTAATTTTCTCATTATTTATTATGAGAGAAGTTTCAGGCTCCGAAAGCTACGGTCAGGGCTCCTTCAAGCAACTAATCCCGACGCAACTGGAACGTATTCGTCATCCACTCCTGATCCTTCTGTCCTAGAAGGCAAGCAAGAGCGGGAAATTTTCGCGTAAAAACATTGTTCAACACTATTCACTGGAATCGCGGATGACCTTACGCGGCAGACGGGACAGTTGTAGATGAAAATTTCACCTCTAACTACTTTTTAAGAGCTACCAATCTTTGTAGAATGTTATGAGGAACAGTGTCGTCGGACCAGATAAAGTGATCCCAGAAGAACAGCCTTTTGCATCCGGTTCGCGATGGAATGAGCCTGACGCTAGCAAGCCGGAATCTTGTTGAGTTGACTAAGAAATGAAGCTTTCGTACCTCCAAGACAGCCTATTATGAGAACTACAAGATGGACTTTGTAGCCTTGGTATAGCCTGCTTAGCTCGAAAAGAATCTTTTCACGTTTTAAATTATTTTGGAATCTTTTCAAAACTTCTAAATATATTTTAAACTTACTCGATTATTTTCCGAATTAATAATTGTTCAATTGTCATTTATTATTCAAATTTTGTTTTAACCTTTTTAAATATTCTCTTAAAATTAATTTTTCAAAATAAAAAATCATTTTAAATTTTCCTGGCAAACTTGAGAATTTTTATTTTATTTTCTTAAAGCCTTTGAAGATCCTTTAAAATCTTCAAAAATCTAAATTTAGTTTTTTATTTTTCGAAATCTTTTCCAGTTTTAAATTAAGTTTGCATCTTCTCAAAATTTGTAAATATCTCTTAAACTAACTCAAATTTGTTCCAAACTGATAATTGTTCAATTGTTATTTATGCATCAAAATTCAATAATTTCACTCACATATTAAAATTTTTTGGAATAGAACAATTATAATTGTAACGTTCAAATTTTTAATTTAATACTCTTAAATATTAACGATTGAAGGCTTTCTATTTCAAATAATTCAGTTTACAATAGTTTAGTTTTTAATATTTTATTTATGATTGCTCATTTGAAATGAAAAGTAAAATATTGCTAAATATTCTCAAAATGTCTTCCTTAATTAAAAATTTTCTAATTAAATGGGTTGAAAATAAAATATTTTAGATTGAAACAATATTTGATCAGGATTTGGAATTGAATAAGAGCGTTTAATTTTTCAAATTATTTTTAATTAAGAATAGTTTATAAAGCTTCAATCGAAATTTTACATTTATTCAACTACTGAGGCTTTGAAATTGAAAAATTTATATTGTTAACGTTAAAATCTGCAACTTGTTTAATTTTAAACAGATTCAGAATCGTCCTGTGAAGTCAGCTATTGTTAAATTTTCAATAATCGAACTACAGTCCAATGCGATTTATTATAATTGCAAAAGTTCATGGTAAAATTGTAACATTATTTTTAAATTGTAGTTTCTTGTGGAAAATTATATATTACGTATCCTACAAAAATTTACAGTGAAGTAGAAGTCGAAATGTTGATGATCTTGTATTTTTTGTTTGTAAAGATTTGTAATTGTCTACAATAATTGACGTAAAATTGAAACTGTTTTTATGACGTCAAACGCCCAAATTAAAAAAAAAAAAAGTAAAATTCTGTAGCTTTCTCTAATAACTTGTCGATTTTTACAACAAAGTAAAAAAAATATTAATAAAAAGTTATACCAATTTTCGAATTGTAGAAATTTGTACTTTATTGTTAATTTTCTTGATCTCCTACAATAAGATACAAGAAAAAATTAGCTATTTGTATTGAACTGTATTTTTTAAATTAAATTTTGTACATTGTTTTACAAAAAAGGACATGTTTTAACACAAAAATTACAGCTGTAGAAATGTTGTACTTTCTTGTAAAAATGTTTACCATCAGGGTTCGTATTTTACTTTATGAAGTGATTGAAACAATAAGAAGGTAATTGCTTCCAAATAGAATGAATTATCGTCTAAGCTAACAAGTAGCAAACAGTGCAATGTTTAAGGCCCCCGGTAATCAAATAATTTATGTTACAACCTCGATGACTAGGTCCGCGAACTTTCTCTGAAAAATGATAATGATCAAGATACTATAAGATACTTTATCGTTGTTTTTTTTTTCACTTTTATACAAGCAAATACAAGAAAATCTTGTTTATTTCTTTTTCACTGTATTTTTTTGTTAAATTTTGCACATTTTTTAACAAAAAATTACAGTTGTAAAAATGTGGTACTTTCTTGTAAAAATATTTACCAGCAGGGTTCGTATTTTACTTTATGGAGCGATTGAAACAATAGGAAGATGATATAATTGATATTTCTATCGAAAAGGATGTTAATATTCAATTAAAAACAGTTTAATTTATCCAAAAAGACGAATTTTCGACAAAATATATGAATTCTGAACCAAATAGTTAAATTTTCAACAAAAATAGTAAAGCTTTTAAACAAAGAGATGAATTTCGAATTAAAATGATGAATCTTCAACTTAAAACATTATTTTTTAAAAAAGTAGTTCAAATTTTAACCAAATAGTTGAATTTTTAAGCCAAATAGATGATATTTAAATCACAAAAGGTTTTAATTTTAAATAAAACACATTTAAATATAAACAAAAAAGACAATACGAATTGTAAACCAAATACATATATTTTTCACCAAATAGTTAAGTTTTCAACTAAGAAGATTTATGTTCTGCCAAAAAATATGAATTTTCAACAAAATAGTTGAATATCTACCAGAAAGACGAATTTTCAACAAAATACATAAATTTTACACCAAATAGTTGAATTTTCTACCAAAAAATATAAACTTTCAACAAATTACATACACTTTCAACTAAATATTTTGAAAAATGGATGTGATGTTAGTCAAAATTTTATTTGATTAAATTTTAGTCTATATTTTTTTCGTTTCTAAAAATGTTGAATTAAATAGCTGAATATTTCAGCTAAAAAATATAAATCTTTAACCAAAAATGATGTAGTGTAATTTTTATTGAAGAGAATTAATTTTCAATAAAATAAAAAGATGAATTTTTAATGGAAAATGTAATATTTGACATTTCAACAAATAATATTTTAATTTAAAATAAAAAATAGTTGGATTTAACCGAAATAGATCAGTTTTCAACAAAATACTTAAATCTTCATCTAAAACAGATTGATTTTCAACCAAACAATTGAATTTTCAACCAAAAAATTTATTCTCTTTCAAAAAATACGAATTTCAACAAATTACACCAATTCTCGACCAAATAGTTAAATTTTATACGAAATTGTTTACTTTTCGGGCCGAAAGTACGATTTTTTTAACAAAGCAGTTAATTTTTCAACTCAAAAATTTGAGTTTTTAACAAAAAAAAAGGTGAAATTTCTACAGAAAGAGATACATTATCAAACTAAGAAGATGAATATTCAACAAAATAGTTGAATCATCAATTAAAAAAATCTTTGTAAACAAAGAAACCAAATTTTGATCAAATTGTTGAAATTTCAACAAAATAATTCAATTTTGAATAAAATAATAAAACTTTGCAATAAAAAAAGATGAATTCTTGAAGAAAAATTTAGTAGTGGACTTTTCAACCGAGAAGAATGAGTTTTCAACCAAAAATAGTTTGATTTTCTTATTAGGTTCTATTAATTAGGTTCGCATTTAAGTGGACAAATAAAAAGAAGGGGAAAGACTGTGAATGCGGTAAATGAATAGGAATTTTCATAATTTATATTCTTAAGAAAAACATTATAAATAAACATTGAACTTCATTTTTCGTGATTGGAAAATTTTGTAACACTATTTTTACACTATTTAAACAAAAATTTTCACACTATTTACACTATTTTTGATCTCTAAAGTGAGTTCGAGGCTTTGTGTTAAAAGGATGTTTCCTGACAAAAATATAATTTTTGTGGGTGATTATGAAGCCAATCCATTCAGATTATTAAATTTTCCAAAATGGAAAAGAAAACAATCGAAAATATTAAAATGCATTTCTAAATAAATTTCAAAAATTCAAAACATTCTTTTTGCAAAAATTTACATAAAAAGAAGACTTCTTACATGAAAATTGAGTAAAATATGTAAACTCAATTTAAAGAAATCTTAAAAATTTAATTCATAAGCAAACCCTGCAGATTGGAATTGCAAATTAAAGTTAACAGATTTCAAATTTATTCTGCTTGACAGTTATTTAAAGTTATAGAAATTCCCTGACTTATGTAAGATTTTTTTCTAAATTCCTGACTTTTCCCTGACTTAAAAAATTTGTTGTTAGCCAGGTTCGTTTTTCACTCTCCGGGTTTCTTTTTTCATTTGCAAATTTCCAAAATTTACGTGCATGAATGAAGGACACCTCCACCCTTTTGTGACAAATCGTAACAAAATCTCTCCCCCCCCCCCTTGAGCTGTTACGTAATTTAAGTATCGTCTCTAAGTTCGTGACGTTATTTCCACTGACCCCCCCCCCTATTATCAACCTTATTTTTTAGCCCTCCCCTCCTAAAATCGGTAACGAAGTTTATGGATGGCCCCTTACCCTGCATCATCACATTCGATTAACCGTAGCAAGAAAAATTGTGAGAAATGGGTTACGGTCTACTCGAATGCAAAGTATGTATTTATCTCTACAATTACGGTGCATTATAAGTGCTCTTATATTAAGCGGAGAAACGGCGAAGCATTTATAGAGCGGAGATCGCTCTATTACTCTAGTCCACATGTATTGTTCTCCACTTTTTCCACTAAAGATGTCCTTTATGACCCTCTCCAGGAACTACTCTTTGGACCAGAAAAATAAAAGATGAGAGAGAAACAAGAAAATAAGGTAAGAAATCAAAAAATAAAATCAAACAAAATTAAATAAAAACACTTTTGAGATCAAAAGAGATCATAGAGTGAAAATTTCTTCGATCGTTTTTGTATATTCAAAGTATGAGAGAAAAGAAAGTTTTCCATATTTTTACTTCGATCTTACGATCAATTTAGAGAAAAAAAATTAAAAAAGAAGTCGAGTTCCAATTCCCTTTTATTATTGCCGTTTCGGCCTCATCTGTGGGCCTTTATCAGAAAGAAACATCTGTTTTGAGATTACGAATAATTAATAAGAAAAGAAAAATACATGCAGAAAAATAAATTATATGTATAAAACAAATTTTTACCTTAGAGGCAATTTTCGTAGTCAATCATAATGTATCGTCGAAACGAACGACAACATTTAAAATTCGTAGTAAGTCAAATATTGAAAAAGTAAAAAAGTATTGGGAAATTATAGAGATGAAAAAATTTCCCAATATGCTCAAAAGAGTTCACATTGTTGTAATTAAAAGTGTTGTAAAAGCAGCTAACAAACTGAAGTGACGCAGACAACAAATAAATGAATATATAAGGCCTAAGAAAGTTGTAGTGATAGATGGACAAAGTAGGTGGACAAAAACAATTACAAATTGAAAACGCGCTAAATACAATGGGAATTAAAATTGACTGATGATGCTATTATAATATTGATTCACGTTAAGAAGTTCAGTTTTTAAATTAATAGATACTTTTATATATTTATTCATGAAAAATGATTCCAGAATTTTCCTTTTATAAGAGTTTTTTTCATAACAAGAATTTTAATATTTTTACAATCGAAATCAAAGTAATGATCAAAATTCCAAGAATGTTGTGAGAGGCCCGTATCTAAGTTGCCAATTCTACAATCCCTTCTATGTTTGGATATTCTATTTTTTAATTGACGACCAGTTTCATCTATATAAACTTTATTGCATCCTTTACATTTTATTAAATGGCAACATTAGAAATATTATCAATTTTTTCAGAGTCTTTTATATTAGTGAAACATTTTTTTAATATGTGATCATTACTAAAATATACATTAATAGCAAACTTTTTAAACGAATTCTTTAATCTTTCTGATAAACCTTGTACATAAGGTAATGAAACCCGTAAATCAGTTTGTATATAATTTTCAACTTTGAAACATTTGTGAAATGTTTTAAAATCTTTGAAATCTTGTTTACTATACCCTTTTAAAACCTTTAAAATCTTTGAAATCTTGTTTACTATGCCCTTTCAAACCCTTTAAAATCCTTGAAATCTTCTGAAAGTTTTAAAATCATTTAATCTTTGAAACATTTGTGAAATGTTTTAAAATCTTTGAAATCTTGTTTACTATACCCTTTTAAAACCTTTAAAATCTTTTAAATCTTGTTTACTATGACCTTTCAAAACCTTTAAAATCCTTGAAATCTTCTGAAAGTTTTAAAATCATTTAATCTTTGAAACATTTGCGAAATGTTTTAAAATCTTTGAAATCTTGTTTACTATGACCTTTCAAACCCTTTAAAATCCTTGAAATCTTCTGAAAGTTTTAAAATTATTTAATCTTTGAAACATTTGTGAAATGTTTTTAAATCTTTGAAATCTTGTTTACTATACCCTTTTAAAACCTTTAAAATCTTTGAAATCTTCTGAAAGATTTAAAATCTTTGTGAAACCTTCGAAATCTTTGAAATCTGGTATATTGTACCCTTTTTGAAATCTTTGAAATTTGTGTATTCTTTTGACATCTTTATGAAATTTTTATGAAACCTTTGCAATCTTTGTGAAATGTTTTGCATTCATTTGAAATCATTAACATATTTGAAATCTTTGTGAAATCTTTTATAATTTTTTAAAATCTTTGAAATTCTTGGAATTTTTGAAATCATTGCGAAATGTTTTGAAATCTCTATGAAATCTTTGAAATCTTTGTGAAATCTTGAAGTTTTTGTGAAATCTTTTTGAAATCTTTGAAAATGTTTGTAAAATCTTTGAAATTTTTAGAATTTTGGCCTACTGTACTTTTTTTTTAATCTTTGCAATTTTTGAATTCTTCTGAAATCCTTATAAATTTTTTGAACTATTTTTTATTCGTTTGAAATCATTGAAATATTTGAAATCTTCGTGAAAACTATTGAAATCTTCTTTACTAACCCTTTTAAAACCTTTAAAATCCTTGAAATCTTCTGAAAGTTTTAAAATCTTTGTGAAATCTTCGAAATCTTTGTGAAATCTTTTGAAATCTTTGAAATCTGGTACACTGTAACCTTTTTGAAATCTTTGAGATTTTTGTATTCTTTTGAAATCTTTACGAAATTTTTATTAAATATTTGTCAAATATTTCGTATTCATTTGAAATCATTAAAATATTTGAAATCTTTGTGAAATCTTCAAGTTTCTGTGAAATCTTTGAAAATGTTTGTAAAATCTTTGAAATCCTTCAATTCTTTAAAATATTAACAAAATTTAATTCTTGAAATCTTTTGAAATCCTTATGAATTCTTTGAAATACTTGAGAAATCTTTCCTACAACTTTTGTATTTATTTGAAGTTTTCTAAAAAAATCTGAACTCGTTTAAAATCTTTGAAATTTTTAGAATTTTGGCCTACTGTACTTTTTTTTAAATCTTTGCAATTTTTGAATTCTTCTGAAATCCTTATGGATTTTTTGAACTATTTTTTATTCGTTTGAAATCATTGAAATATTTGATATGTTTGTGAAAACTATTGAAATCTTCTACAAAATTTTAAATTATTTACAATCTTTGAAATGTTTTGAAATCATTGAAATCTCTTGTACTCTACCCTTTTTGGAATCTTTAAAATTCTTGCATTATTTTGACATCTTTATGAAATTTTTATGAAATCTTTGTGAAATGTTTTAAAATCTTTGAAATCTTGTTTACTATACCCTTTTAAAACCCTTGAAAACTTCTGAAAGCTTTAAAATCTTTGTGAAATCTTCGAAATCTTTGTGAAATCTTCGAAGAAGAAAGATATTTTCAGAAATTAAAAACTTTTAATTTATAAATTTCAAAACACTATCTATTCTGAAATGTCATCAAGAATTAATGTTATTTAAAGAGTTAGCTTAGATCGATATTCATAATTTCTAGTTTCACAGTTGTGAGGTTCTATTTCCACCGGAGCGAAGGAAAAATATATTTTTTCAGAAATTAAAAATGTTGAAATTATGAATTTTCAAACTGCATCTAGTCTGAAATGACGTTAAAAATTTTTGTTATTTGAGGTGGTACCTTAGATCCATATTGTTAATTTCTAGTTTCACAGTTGTGAGGTTCGATTCCCACCGGAGCGAAGGAGAAATATCTTTTTTCAGAAATTCAAAATTTTGTAATTTAAAATTTTTCAAACTCTAATCTAAAATGACGTTAAGAATTTCCGTTTTTTATGTTATTTCAATCGGAAGACGTGAGTTTCGATTCCCACCGGAGCGAAGGAGAAAGATTTTTTTTTTTTAAATAACAATGTTTAATTTATAAATTTTCAAACTCTATCTAGTCTGAAATGACGTTGAAATTTTTTTTCGATTCACACCGGAGCCAAGGAGAAATTTTTTTTCCAGAAACTGAAAATTTTTAATTTATAAATTTTCAAACTCTATCTAATCTGAAATGACGATGAGAATTTCCGTCATTTCCGTTATTTCAATCGGAAAACGTAAGTTGCGAGTTCCACCGGAGCGAAGGAGAAAGATCTTTTTTCAGAAATTCAAAATGTTCAATTTATAAATTTTGAAACTCTATCTGGTCTGAAATGACGTTAAGGAATTCTGTTATTTAAGAACTTACCTTAGTTTGATATTTATAATTTCTAGTTTCACAGTTGGGAGGTTCGATTCCCGCCGGAGCAAAAGAGAAATATCTTTTGTCAGAAATTGAAAATGTTGAATTTATAAATTTTCAAACTCCATCGAGTCTGGAATGACGTTATGAATTTTTGTTATTCAAAAAATTACCTCTTATGGATATTGTCAATTTATAGTTTCACAGTTGTGAGGTTCGACTCCCGTTGGAGCAAAGGAAAAATATTTTTTCGCACGAATTGAAAATTTATAAATTTTCAAACTCTATCTAGTCTAAAATGACGTTGAAAATTTTTGTTATTTAATGAGCCACATTAGATCCATATTGTTAATTTCTAGTTTCACAGTTGTGAGGCTCGATTCACACCGGAGCCAAGAAGAAATTTTTTTTTTCAGAAATTGAAAAGTTTTCATTCATAAATTTGCAAACTGCATCTAATCTGGAATGACGTTGAAAATTTTTGTTATTTAAGGTGTTACCTCAGATCCATATTATTAATTTCCAGTTTCATAGCTCGTGAAAGTTATCTATCGTACGACCTGAGGTTCTGAAATGACGTTGAGAAATTGTAATAATTAATGAGTTACCTTAGATCGATATGTTTGATTTCCAGTTGCACAGTTGTGAGGTTCGATTCCCATTGGAGCGAAGGCGAAAGATATTTTTTCGGAAATTAAAAATTTTAAATTTATAAATTTTCAAACTCTATCTAGTCTGAAGTGACGTTGAGAATGTCTGTTATTTAAGGAGTTACCTGAGATTGATATAATTGATTCCCAGTTTCACAGTTTGTGAAAGTTATCTACATATGATCGATCTTTACCAGCTCCGATGATAACACAGATTCCTTCTAATTTTACTTGAATTCAAAACTTAACTTCTTGCTATGAAAATCGTATATCTGAAAAAGTATCTGCCTTCGATCTCTCTAGTAGCTTAGTGGTTAAAGCACCCGACCGGCAATCGGAAGACGTGAGGTTCGATTCCCACCGAGAAAATTATACGTCAGCTTTAATAGTATTGAACATGTGTATAGGAATTCCTTTAATTGTGTAGATGGTTTGCAAAGCTTGTCTTTAAGTGGAAACTTTATTGAAAGTATTTCAGCTGGTACTTTTGATAATTTACGAAATTTAGTAGGATTAAATCTTTCCTGGAATAAACTCTTTAAACTGGAGTACGAACATCCTTGAACCTAAAGTATTTATTTCTAAATGATAATTGGTTCAAATCAGTCGACTATGTATTGTTGGGTAACAACTCTCTGGTTTCCTTGACTCTTCATGATAATCCTATTGATACTCTAAAGCCACTTTCATTCAAGTTTTTACCAGAAAATACGACAATTTACATGAAAAATGGCTTTCCAGAATTGGAAAAAGAAAAGTTGTTCGACAAGGGTTTCTTTCTACAAACATTGCATAAATATGTATGATTTCTACATTTTCCATACTTTTTATATTTGAAATTGTAATCCACAATGTTATGCTTCTATATATGATGAGTATTATAATTTACTCTGTATATTATATTATTATTGAATTTGATTGAATATTGGTATATCTTTGTAACACGAATTTTGATTCAGACTTATTATGTAAAGTCAAGAAAATAGCAGTTTTAATAATTTTGTATTTTCTTTTTGCTTTTTCATTCATGTATCACATATAAGAGAAAGATCTCTGCTTTTCTATGATTAGATATAGTTTTTAATCATGTTTATTATACCATCTTCAAAATGAATAAACTATTAATTGAATATACGAATCGCGCTTTACTCATCATCAAATAATGAATGTATTCATATATGTATTCATATTTAGTTGGTAAGAGAAACAAGTTCTAGTTTTAAAGCCATTCGTCAATGCGTTTTGAGCGTTTTGTTGACTAGCCTTTTTGGCGTTTTTCGGCCTTTTGTGGCGTTTATGTGCCTTCGTGACGTGAGAACATTGAAACGTGTACGAGTGACCATCAAGATGAACTTTTTAATCTTACAATGTATCTTAGCTCTTAAAATATGTTATGTGTTTTATTCTGTAAACAACGTGACTTCCATTATTTAATCTCTCCCATTCCGTTTGGTTTGTTGAGAAATACGTTAGCTAGTGAATAGAGTAAAATGAAAGGACATTTCGAACGTTTTGGATTCAGAAGTAACATATGGATGATATTTGATCCTTTCATTAGCAAAAAAATATAATAAGGTAAGCAGGTACATTTTTAAGATATATTATATTGCAGAGAAGCTGTGCAAAAATTATTATATAATATGTATTCATATAAATGCTGTGTGCTGTTTTGTTTTCAAATTTCAGTTATACCTGTATAATTTAAAAAGAATTCGATAGTTGTCACTCAGCATAAAAAAAAAACAGTTTTCTTGTTTCCTTTTGTCAATTTTATTACAGCTTATTTCTTTTAAATATTTGTGAATTCATTTTTATTGAAAAGAAGCGGATACAATAGCGAATATTGATGAAAACCAATATTGAAGGGTAGAATGAAAGAGTATAAGACCTCACTGATTAATTTCAATGGATTGGGATTACTAATAGCCCTGCGGAACTGCAGTTAGTCAGAGGATACAAGTTTTAACGAAGCCTACTGGATCGTGAGGTCTTCTCGTCTCCGGTTATCCTGTAACCGTTCGGCTATTCGGCAATTTGGCGATTTTCAAAACGAGGCAATAGCAGCTAGTTCGAGTGCATTTCCCCGTTTCTCTACACAGACTTAATTGTGCGTAAATGTTTAAATATATTCTCTTTTATATCGAAACCCACTTTTATGGCAGGTGAGGCACAACCATCAGGCGGTCCAGGAACATCCCCGCTCCATCTGCTCGGTGTTTACGAGCTGTCAGTTTGCTACACAGTTACGATCCCAAACCCGCTTACGCAAATCATAGATGATTATAATATTGTTTAAATTGCGGGTCCTCTGGCGCGTCGACGTGGATTCTGAAATAGAAATATCTACACATGGTCTATTGAGTTTCCTTAGTCTACACTTACTTTCTTGGCTGGACAGTAAGAGTGTTCTTATTATCTTTTCACGAGCCGTCCTCTTCTCGCGTTCGAAGGTTAGGTACGGCTTCGGCAAAACAGAATTTCATTTGCATCTAAATATGATGCCTGGCAGATGAAGACTACTTTTTTCGCAGCCCCGCGCTTGGTGTTCCTTTTTACGCAATAGAATTCTGGGGATTAAGGTACTTCAATTCAGTCGAGAGATTACAGTACTTCTTCTTTAAGAAAATACTAGGCTCGCCCTCATATACTAGGTATGCCTGATGATAGGATTCATAAACGGTGTTTTCCTAAATTGAAGACAATGTCCTCAAAGCCCAAATGCAATCAGAAGTATAACTGGGTTCTCCAGCTCAAAAATATATTCATCCCAATTAGACGATTTTTATGTGCATAGGTTATGAATATTCGCGCCAGGAAATACGAGAGGCCTTTCATAGTGTATTGCGAATAATTGTTGTAATTTAGATCCCGCTGAAATCACGAAAACGCGGGTTCAATGTAGTTTTCGCATTAGACAATAAATTGTTACTGCTAAAATCAAGAAAGTCGTAAGATAATAGAATTATGGCATTGGATAATAGATCATCGCGTTATGATGCGTAGTTGAAATAGGCTGACCATGTAGCGTTCCTCGTTCGCGAAAACGAAGGAACTGCTCATTAGTATTCTAAACTGTTCTAAAGGAAGGAGACATTCTCGCAAAATGATAACAAGTAACACGCAGGGTTAAGCTGTTGCTTGCGTCAGACCAGGTAGCTACTGCTATTCTTTCAAAAAGAAGTTCAATGAGGTGTTTTTAATGTTCAATCGTGGATTTGAACTGAGACGTTTGTTTTCTTTAAATTTAATTTTACAGCCATTTCACAATTGTTTCTATGCATAATTATTATCATTAATACACGCTAGACACTTCTGGATCATTTTAGTAACATTTGGGTTTCGAAATTATTATTATGTCGAATAACTGTATTTGAAAACAAAATTTAATTTGCAAATAACTTTTTCTTTACTTAAAAATACAACCATTTCGTGAAAAAACTACTTATTTCAAAATTTCTTTCCCTTGATTGAAAATTCAACACTTTCTTCGTAAGGCCAGCTGTTTTATGAAAACTCAAAATCTTAATTTTTCTATGTTCTACTATCTGGTCGAAATTACATCTTTAGGGGATAAAAATGATTTTGTTGTTTTAAAATTAGCTTTTCAGTTTGATGATTCAACTATCCTCGAACAAATTCGTCTTTGTAGGTAGAAAATTCAACTATTTGGTTAAAAATTCTATTATAATACTAAAACGTAATTTCTTTGTTGCGAGCTCATAAGTATATTAGGCACCACAGGGAAGAACAGGGACATCACTGATGCAGGTATGATTTCAGTGAAAGACGTGGGAGCCGACCTCAAGTTCCGCTTTTCAAGTTCGTATGTATGTAATGGCCATTATATGACTATGATGTCATAATTTTTATGACATAAATATACAAATGGCGACTATATATATCAGCCGAAAGTGGGGCTTTATGTTCTCTCACAGGCCTGAGAAATTGCCGTATTTATGTGTGTATTATATAAAATCTAATACAAATGACAGATATACTATATGAGTATGTTTACCAATAGAATTAAAGATGAAAATTCATAATATAGAAAATTGATCTTTCTTGTATGAAAATTCATCTCTTTTGGCTGAAAATGAACTTTTTTTCAAAAATTCAACAATTTTGTTGAAAATTCAACTATCTGGTTAAAACCATCTTTTCTGGTTGAAAATTCAACTATTTTATTGACAATTCTTCTTCTTGAATTAAAAAATCATCTTTCTTGTATGAAAATTCTGAAACTGGAAAAAATGAAACTTGAAAAATGAAATGAAAAATGAAACAAAAGTGAAACTTTTTTTCAAAAATTCAACAAATTTATTGAAAATTCAACTATTTTATTCAAAATTCTTCTTTTTAATTTGAAAAATCATCTGTTTTTGTCGAAATTTTATCTTTATTGGATAAAAATGCAACTTTTTGGATGAAAATTCAACTTTTTTTTTAATTTGTCTTTTCGATTTAAAAATGTATCTGTTTTTGTAGAAATTTCATCTTTGGTTTGGTCGCATTTTATTTTTATTAAAATGAAATAATAGATTTATATTTTTATTTAAAAATTCATCTATTTTAGTAGAAATTTCATCTTACTTGGATAGAAACCCAAATTTTTTGTTGAAAATTCAACTATTTCGTTGAAAATTTACTTACTGTTAAAAATTCACATATGTTGGTATTGAATAGTCAACTAAAATGCTTTTCGGATGAAAATTTAACTATTTTTTAGAAAATTCTTCTTTTGGATTTAAAAATTCATCTGTTTTAGTAGAAATTTAATCATTTTTGGATAAAAATGCAACTTTTAAAAAAAATTGAACAATTTTATTGAAAATTCAACTATTTTATTGACAATTTGTTCTGTTTGATTAAAAATTCATCTTTTATGATCAAAAATTCATCTTTCTTGTATGAAAATTCATCTCTCTTGGATATAAATGAACTTTCTTACAAAAATTCAACAATTTTGTGGAAAATTCAACTATTTTGTTGAAACCATCTTTTCTGGTTGAAAATTCAAATATTTTATTAAAAATTCTTTTTTTTTCAAAGAAACTTCTTGTCGCAAATTGAACGGTTTAGTTGAAAATTTATCCTTTTGAATTGAAAATTCATCTTTTATGGTAGAAAAGTCATCACTTTTTGTTAAAAATTTACTTTCGTGTTAAAAATTTATATTTACGGGTTGGAAATTCAATTATTTTGCAAAAAATTCCTCTTTTGGCTTGAAAATTAATTTTTCAACTAACTGGAAATTTATCTTTTTTCACTTGAAAATTCATGTATTTTGTTAAAACTTCAACAATTTTGTTGCAAATTCAACTATCTTTTAAAAACATCTTTTCTGGTTGAAAATTCTACTATTTCATTAAAAATTCTTGTTTTTGGTTTAAAAAGTCATCTGTTTTTGTAGAAATTTAATCTTTCTTGGATAAAAATGCAACGGTTTGGTTCCATTTTATTTTTATTGAAATGCAATTATAGATTTATATTTTTATTTGAAAATTAACCTGTTCTAGTAGAAATTGCATCTTTTTTGGATAAAAATGCAAATTTTTTGTTGAAAATTCCACTATTTCATTGAAAATTTACATTTTGTTTAAAATTCATATTTTGGTACTGAAAAGTCAATTGCAATCTTTTTCGGATGAAAATTCAACTATTCTTTTGGAAATTCTTCTTTTTGATTTAAAAATTCATCTTTTTTGGTAGAAATTTAATCGTTTTTGGATGAAAATGCAACTTTTAGAAAAAATTCAACAATTTTATTGGCAATTCGTTCTGTTTGATTGAAAATTCATAATATAGAAAATTGATCTTTCTTGTATGAAAATTCATCTCTTTTGGCTGAAAATGAACTTTTTTTCATAACCTTCCCCTAATTTCTTCTACTTTACCACCCCTAATTTCTCCTTACTTCCCTTCCCATAATTTTCTTCACATTTTCCCTCAACTTTGCCCCTCCCCTCTCTTTTCCTACTTGTCCTTCCCTCATTTCTCCTCTCATCGTTCCTCCTACTTCTTTTACCTTCCCTCAATTCCTCCCCTTTCCGGCAGCTTAGTTCTCCTCACTCCCACTCCACTAACCTCCCCTACTTCCACACCTCTCTCTTCACTTCAGTCAATTTCTTTCCCCTCAATTTCTGTCACTTCCCCTAAGTCCCTCCCCTTATTAAACCCCACTTCCCCGGTCACACGTTAACCTTTGCTTCCCTTCCCTTCCCCAACTCCTTCCTCCTCAAGTTCTCATAATCTCCCTCCCCTTACCTAACATTCACATTCACTATCCCTCATCTCACTGTTCCTACATTCCCCACCATTATTTCTTCTACTTACTTTACTCTCACTTTCCCTCAATTCCTCAATTTCCCGGAAGCTCATTTCTCTTCACTCCAACTCTACTCACCTCCCCTACTTCCAGACCCCTCTTTTCACCTCAATCGCCCTACTTCCCAACCCCTCAATTCCTGTCGCTTCCCCCACATCCCTCCCCTCATTTCCCCCTACTTCCCCTGTCATACTTCAACCTTCGCTTCCCTTCCCTTCCCGAACTCCTTCCTCCTCAAGTTAACTTTTTTCTCATTTTTCTATAGCTCATCCCATCTCCTCCACTTACCCGCACTAGCCCTCCCCTGGCTTCCCACTTACTTGATTTCTGATAATCTCCCACCCCCCTCACCTCAAATTTTCATTCACTTCCCCTCGTCTCACTGTTCCTACATTTCCCACCATGATTTCTTCTACTATTATTTCTCCCAATTCCTCACCCCCCTCCTTGCCCCTGAATCCCACTTCACTTAATCCCCCTACTACCTTTCCATCCTAACTTCCACCCAATTCCCTTAATTCCTTGAGACTCTATTCCCATCAGTTCCCCTACGTCCCTCCCCTCATTCCCCCTACTCCCCCTGTCATACTTTGAACTTCTCTTCCCTTCCCCAACTCCTTCCTCCTCAACTTTGCCTTTCTTACATTTTTCTAGACATCATTCCACATCCTCTACTCACCTACACTAGCCCTCCCCTGGCTTCCCACTTACTTGATTTCTCATAACACCCCCCCCTCACCTTATATTTTCATTCACTTCCCCTCGTCCAACTGTTCCTACATTCCCCACATCATTTCTTCTACTTCTTTTACTCTCACTTTCCCACAATTCCTCCACTTCCCGGCAGCTCATTTCTTCTCGATCCAACTCCACTCACCTCCCCTACTTCCAGACCCCTCTCTTCACCTCAATCGCCCTACTTCCCAACATCTCAATTTCTGTCGCTTCCCCGACATCTCTCCCCTCATTTCCCCCCACTTTCCCTGTCACACTTTAACCTTCGTTTCCCTTCCCTTCCCCAAATCCTTCCTCCTCAAGTTTACCTTTTTCTCATTTTTCTAGAGCTCATTCCTTTTCCTCTCCTTACCCGCACTAGCCCTCCCTGGCTTCCCCCTTACTTGATCTACAATCCCCCCTACAATCTCCCTACTACCTTTCCATCTTAACTTCCACTCAATTCCCTTACTTCCTTAAGACTCTATTTCCATCAGTTCCCCTGCGACCCTCTCCTCATTTTCCCCTGCTCACCCCGTCATACTTTAACCTTCTCTTCCCTTCCCTTCCCCAACTTCTTTTTCCTCAACTTTGCCTCTTTCTCATTTTTCTTCACCTCATGCCACCTACGACTTACCTCTGCTACCCACACTACCCTACTTAGAGGGGAAATTTTTTTGGTTGAAAATTCATATACTCGGGTGTCTACAAAATAAAAATGTTTCGCAAAAAAGACTTTTTTTGTATTGAAAATTCATTATCTTAAATGAACATTTAACTAATAAACTGTTGAAACAATTCAATTGAAGATTAATGTAATTTTTTGAAAACTCGGCTTTTTGGCAAAAAATTAATCTTCTTGGTTAAAAATTCAACTATTTGATTATAAATCTATGTATTTTGCTGAAAACTCGTCTCTTCCGGTAAAAAATTAATCTTATCGGTTGAAAATTCAACTATCTAGTTAAAAATTCATGTATTTTTTTTAGAATTCTTCTTTTTTGGTAGAATATCAATTTTTGGTTGGAAATGCAACTGTTTGGTTCAAAATGCAGCTGTTTTAATTGAAGATTCAAATTTCTTGTCAAAACTTCGTTTTTGTTGGTTAAATCTAACTGTTTTTTATTTGAAATTAAAATATTTTCTGTTGAAAATTCGTTTTTGTTAGTTAAATCCAACTGTTTGTTATTTTTAAATGAAATATTTTTTTTTTCGAAATACCAACTATTACATTTTTTTTAATTATATCTTTTTAGTTCAAAAATTCAACTCCTTGGCTAAAAGTTGAACTACATTCTTTAAAGTTCATTTTTTTCATAAAAAATTAACTTTTTTGTTGAAAATTCAACTATTTGGTACAAAATTGAAATGTTTTGTTGAAAATTCGTTTTTGCTGGTTAAATTAAATTTTTTTTTTCATTTCAAATTAGAATACCTTTGGTTAAAATACCAATTATTAAATTTTTTTTCAATCTTATCTTTTTAGGGGTGAAATTTTTTTAGTTGAAAATTCATATACTCGTGTTGCTGCAAAATGAAAATGTTTTACAGAATATTATTTTTTTTGTATTGAAAATTAATTATCTTAGATGAAAATTCAACTAATGCACTGTTAAAGCTATTTAATTGAAAATTTTTTTAATTTGTTGAAAATTCTTTTTTTTGGTAAAAAAAGTAATCTTCTTGGTAAAAATACAGCTATTTAATTGAAATCTATTCATTTTGTTGTAAATTCGTCTTTTCTGGTAGAAAATAAATCTTGTTGGTTATAAATTCAATTATTTGGTTAAAAATTCATGTATTTTGTTGAGAATTCTTTTTTTTTTTTTGGTAGAAAATTATTTTTCTGCGTTGAAAATTCATATAATCCGGTTGCTACAAAATGAAAATGTTTTGCAGAAAATCAATGTATGTATGTAATGTATTTTGCTAAAAGTTAATCTTTTCTGGTAGAAAATTAATCTTATTGGTTGACAAATCAACCATCTGGTTAAAATTTCATATATTTTGTTGAAAATTCTTCTTTTTTCGTAGAAAATTAATTTTCTGTGTTGAAAATTCATCTTTGTGGTTAAAAACTCAACTATTTGGTTGAAAATTTAACTGGTTTGTTGAAAGTTCCTATTTTTAGGTAAAAAAGAAACTGTTTGGTTGAAAATTAATCTGTTTTAGTTGAGGATTCAATTATGTTGTTGAAAATTCAATTTGTTCAAATTCAACTGTTTTTGAACTCGGTTGAAAGTTGAACTACTCAGAACTCTTCCTTTTAACTTAACGCAGAACTGTTCTTGTCAAATTGGCAAAACACTTCTCATTTTAAATGGTTTCGGCACTCTTACTGTAAAAGTAGTTCAAAATTCCTCTTTTAATAGCGACTCAGAATTCCTTTAAAATTAGATAAAAATTTCTTTTTTTTTTAAGTGGCTCAGAACTCCTTTGAAATTAGTTGAAAATTTCTTTTATAAAAAGACTCACATTCCCTCCTTGTAAAGGTTCAAAATTCAAAATAGTGATTTCAATATGGCGGGCATGAACTATTTATAATGTTCGGATTTTTATCAAAAGGATGATACTTGTGTTTTTGGGGGCCACTCAATCGAAATCTGGTATTAGATTTTAAAAATTCTGTATGGTGGATCCAATATGGCGGACATGATTTATTGAAAATGTTCGTATCTTGATCAAATGAGTGATACTTAGGTTTCTGGGGTCGCTGCTTTCATATCTAATGTTGGATTAAAAAAATTTTAAATAGCGGATTCAATATGGCGGGCATGAATGATTACAAAAGTGCGGATTTCGATAGAATGGATTCAATATCGCGGGCATGAATTATTAAAAATGTTTGGATTTTGATAAAATGGATGATACTTTTTTTTAAATCAAAATGGCGGATTCAATATGGTGGGCATGAATGATTAAAAATGTTCGAATCTTGATCAAATAGGTGATACTTTGGTTTTTGGGGTCATTCAAACGAAATCTGTTATTAGATTTTGAAAATTCAAAATGGCGGATTCAATATGGCGGACATTAATGATTAAAAATGTTCGTATCTTAATCAAATGATTGATACTTTGGTTATAGGGGTAACAGATTTCAAATCTGATGTTAGATTTTTTAATTCAAAATGGCGGATGCAAAATGGTGAATTCAATTTGGCGAGCATGAATAATTAAAAGCGTTTGGATTTTGATGAAATTGGTGATACTTAGGTTTTTGCCGTCGCTTAATCGAAATCTCGTATTGAATTTTCAAAATTCAAAATAACGGATTCAATATGGTGGACATGAATTATTAAAAATGTTTGGGTTTTGATAAAATAGATGATACTTTTTTAAAAATCAAAATGGCGGATCCAATATGGCGGATATGAATTATTAAAAAAGTTTGCATCTTGATAAAATGGGTGATGTTTAGTTTTTTAGGGTCGCTGATTTCAAGTATGATGTTAGATTTTTAAAATTCAAAATGGCGGATTCAATATGGTGGGAATGAATGACTAAAAATGTTCGAATCTTGACAAAATGGGTGATACTTAGGTTTTTGGGGTCACTCAAACGAAATCTGTTATTAGATTTTTTAAATTCAAAATGGCGGATTCAATATGGCGGACATTAATGATTAAAAATGTACGTATCTTAATCAAATGAGTGATACTCAGGTTATGGGGGTAACAGATTTCAAATCTGATGTTAGATTTTTTAAATTCAAAATGGCGGATGCAAAATGGTAGATTCAATTTGGCGGGCATGAATGATTAGAAGCGTTCGGATTTTGATGAAATTGGTGATACTTAGGTTTTTGCGGTCGCTTAATCGAAATCCAGTATTGGATTTTCAAAATTCAAAATAACGGATTCAATATGGCGGACATGAATTATTAAAAATGTTTGGGTTTTGATAAAATGGATGATACTATTTTTTAATCAAAATGGCGGATCCAATATGGCGGACATGAATTATTGAAAATGTTGGTATTTTGATAAAATGAGTGATGTTTAATTTTTTGGGGTCGCTGATTTCAAATATGATGTTGGATTTTTAAAATTCAAAATGGGGGATTCAATATGGTGGGCATGAATGATTAAAAATATTCGGATCTTGATAAAATGGGTGATAATTAGGTTTTTGGGGTCACTCAATCGAAATCTGTTATTAGATGTTTAAAATTCAAAATAGCGGATTCAATATGGCGGACATTAATTATTTAAAATGTTCGTATCTTAATCAAATGAGTGATACTTAGGTTTTTGGGGTAACAGATTTCAAATCTGATAGATTTTTTAAATTCAAAATGGCGGGTGCAAAATGGTGGATTCAATTCGGATTCAATACCGAGGTAAATACAAGGATATTAAACGGTTGTATATCATCCTGACTATAAAATTCAGATCAAACACAGAAAAAACTTAGAGGTTGGTAATTTTGCTACTCAAATCAAAGCTGGCATCATTTAGTAGTAAGACTTTAATGGAACTTTATTTGACGATTCCTTGTTATTTCGATGATATCCGATAGATGTTGTTATAAAAAAAATCTACAGTACGTAAAATGTTGAACATTAGCTCAAAAACTGTCACATTTGATAACCATTATCTTGCTTTTAAAAAACGAATAATCGCTATAATTTTAGATTTTTTATTGCATTTTTTTCCATTGCAATCTCATTCAATCTGAAGTATAACATATAAGTTAAATTACTTAACTTGTAAAATATTTTAAGTGAGTCGAAGCAGAAAATGAGTTTCGTACAAAAAGTGTCGAATTAGAACTCATACTTTAAGTTCTTTTGAAAAAATTTATTATTTTGGGTTCTTTTCATAACGAAATTTTCTTTTTTGTTGCAGTTCTCTTGAAACTAATATTCGTTATTGATTAAGATCCCTGTTTTTTCTGCAAAATGTAGCAATAATTATACTTTACATTGAAATTTGTAGTCTAGTCGTCATCAACATTATATTTTTAACACCAGAAATTTTTTAAAAAGTGTTGAATTTCAGAATGGAAGCCAATTTCCAATGTTACTATATACAGCTAAAATAGATTAATTTGGAGGTAAAAATTTGAATTTTAACCAAACATGGAATACTTACATTTCTATCAAAAGAAATTTAATTTAAACCAGAAAAATGCATTTTTAACAAAACAGTCAAATTTCAACAACAAAATTTCTACTTACGATATTATTATTTGAAAAAAAGGGGGTAAATTCAACGAAAAAGAGGCAGATTTTCAACTAGACAGTTGAATTTCAGACAAAAAGATGTTAAATTTTCAACTTAAAATGAAATAATAAAATGTTCAGTAAAAAGATTCAATTTTTGAAAAAAATCTAATTTTCATCAAAATAGTTCAATCTTAAATCAGAGAGATAAATTTTCAAGTAAAGTTATAAATATTTGCACGAAAAAATAATTTTCTACAAACAGGTTCACTGGACTAAAATTTCACCACAAATAGTTGGATTCTTTATCAAAGAGAAAATATTTCTATCAAGAAATATGAATTTTCCAGATAAAAATAAGAATCTTCTACGAAACAGTTCAATTTTTGACCTCCAAATATTAATTTTCAACAAAAATGGTTATTTTCAACCAAAAAGATATTTTTTGACCAAAAAAGATAAATTTCTAATAAAAAATTCATAAGTTCAATTTCATGTTTATATCGTTAATGTTTATCAAACGAAAAAACATTTTTCGACAATATCGTTAAATTTTCAACCAGAAAGATAAACTTTGTATCAAAAAAAAAATTTTCTACTAAATAGTTGAACATTCAACTAAAAAATATATAACTTTTCAGCTGAATATTTGCATTTTTAACAACAAAAGATACATTTTTAACCACGAATTAATAAGTAAAATTTACAGTAAAAAAATTAAGTTTCAACCAAAAAAAAGATGAATTATCAAAGAAAAATGTGGTAGACGATATTTCAATTGGAAAATATTTTTTTATTTTGAATAAAAAACAATTTAATCCTACCAAACAAGACGAATTTTGAACCCAATTTTTAAATTTTTAACTATAAAAGATGAATGTTTGACGAAAAATTGAAAAGCTAAATTTTACATAGAAAAAACTATTTTTTTGAACATCAAAAAATGGTTTTTAACAAAATAGTTCAATAATTAGTTGACCAGGTGAGGGTATTAATGCCGAAAGCCCTATGAAGTTTAACACGTATTTTCCATAAGAAAAAAAGGCGTTTTTGTAAATATTATTCAGAATCCTCAATATTATATCAAATTATAAATAAACATTAGAAGAAACTATATTTTAAATAATTTTCCAATCTTTGTTTTTGCCTTTTATGTAAGATAGCTTTTTTTTCTTCAAATTAATTTTTGTAGGCATTGAGAAAAAAACGAAAATAATTCACTTAAAACATTATTGATTATAACAATAAATTTTTTAAACAATAAATTTTCTTTTCTCTAATTAATTATTTATCTTATTTTAATTAAAAATTGGTTAAAGTGAATTTTCCAATAAAAAACTGCAATTTCGTAGCATTATCCTGAGAGAATATTATTAACAATGATAAAAAATTGTTTAAACAATCACTCTTTTCAATATTGATGAACTACCACTTCCCTCTAATTGAAAATTGGACAACAAGTGGAAAATTTTGGGAAAAATCGAGACTTTTTAACTCCATTCTATGAAAAAATTGCTAAAAGCAATAATAAATCGTTTAAACAGTTTATTTATACATCTAGTTATCAGTATGAAATAGTCATTCATGTGCAAGAAACAATTCGCATTTAACAAGAATGCAAAAAAAGTCATAATTACCTCCACAAATTCGCAAAATCCATTTTTTCACTTATGGGGGTTTGTTTGGGACCCTCTAAAACAGAGTAACGGTGTTTATATTTGAAAAGTGATATTTTATTCGTATTTTATGGTTAATAATGAAGAGAAATGTTGAGTTTTAACTTGATTGAGATAATATTGAGGATTTTGAATAAAATCTACAAAAACGTCTTTTTTTCTTATGGGAATTACGTGTTAAACTTCATGGGGCTTGCGGCACCTCTAAATATCTTTTTTTTTTCGAAACAAAATTTAGTTGTAAATCTTTTCCATGCTTATTTTGCATAAAATTATTCATGATAAAATAGATTTCTTTTCGATCTTAAGTTTAAAATTTTTAAATAGAGACACTAAACTTATGATTAATTCCAATCTACAGGGTTTGCTTATGCATATTTCCAGAATTCTTTTAATTGAGCCTAAATAATTTTACCTCAATTGCTTGAAAGAAATCTATTTTTTATTTTTAATTTTTATTTAAAAAATGCATTAAATACTACCATTGTTAGAAGTACATTAAACTCTCTAATTGTTTCTTTTCCTAATTGGGAAATGTAATAATCTAAATAGATTGGTTCATAATCAACCATAAAAAAATGGATTTATTTTTGTGTGGATTCACAAGGGGGGTTGGGTTGATGTCCAGCGCCGATTTTTTTGTTACTTTGAAGGAGAAAAGAAGATCCCAGACTATGCAAAAAAAATTATTTGGCAAACGTTCACATTTAGGGGTTGGAATCACCCCTTCTACATTTTTTAGTCTTTTAGTGTTTTAAGCGGTAACATTGTTTTTTGTTTATTTTTTTACACAAAAATGTTCTAATTTATGCTGTATTATAATATTAGCGTGATTTGTAAAAACACTTACCCTCTAGAGTTACATCATTTAGAAAATCTGCCCCTAGAATGCTTCGCCATATGACATATATGTAGTTTAAGATTTTGGACTTTGTTGTGAAAAACATCTTGTTTTGAAAAATTAATTCTATTCAGAATAATCAGTGTTATTCTAAATAACCCCTAAATTACGTGTCATCCACCCCTATAATTTTATCAATGAATAAGAAATATATTTATTAATATAACATTCCTGTCAGTAAAGGATTAAAATATTTGGTTTGGACAATCAATAATAATATAACTGATTTTTTGTTAACGATGGCACTTGTTCTGATTTCACAAAGATTTTAAGTACTTCAAGAGATTTCAATGAATTTACAAAGACTTCAAGAGATTTCAAAGATTTCACAAAGATTTCAAGGATTTCAAAGACGACTTATGTTCGCAAAAAATTAAGAATTTGTTTATTTATGATTGTGCTTTCTATAAAATTGGTTGTCTAATAAAAAATGAAATGGCTCATTTTTTAGATCTGAAGTCTTCAAAAATCATTTTGAATTTATTAGAGAAACCTAGAATAATATTTACATAACTTTAAAGCAAATAAACAAAGAAACCTACAAAATAAATAGTTATTAGAATTTTTTATTTTTTATTAAAAATGACTTTTCATCAAATTGTAATGTGCCTAAAACATTTTTTGGTAGCAAATTCAACAATTAAGTTGAAAATTCGTCTTCTTGTTTTGAAAATTCATCTGTTTTGGTAGAAATTTCATCTCTTTTATTAACATTATAAATTATTGGACAAATTCAAATCTTTTTGATTTCAAATTAAAAATATTTTTTAGTTCAATTATCAACTATTATATTTTTCGTTGTGAATTCATATTTTGTTGTTGAAAATTCAATTACTTGGTTAAAAATTAAACTACTTTGTTAAAAATTCACTTGTTTGGTTGGAGATTCTTAATTTTAGTTTACAATTCATCTCTTTGTTTGAAACTATAAACATTTTATTAAAATTTTTTATCTTTTTTGGCAGAAAATTAATCTTTTTGGTTGAAAATTTATCTTCATTCATCTTTTTGGTTGAGGATTTAACTATTTTGTTAATTTTTTTTTTATGAATTCAACTACTTGGATAAAAGTTTAACTACTTTGTTAAAAAGTCAATTTTTTGGTTGAAGACTCATCACTTTAGTTAAAATTTGCCTTTTTTGGTAGAAAATTAATCTTCTTGACAGAATATTCGTGTACATATTTGGTTAAAAATTATCAAAAAAGAATCCAATATTTCGAAAATGATAAAAAATTTGGAAAAATTTCAAAAAACTTAAAACAATATGTAGACTTTTTATGATTTTAAAATAAAATCCTGAAGATTTTTAAAGGTTTCAGGATAATAAAAAAAATTTCCTTAAGATTCCTGGTTACATTAAAATAAGTATTTTTAAAAAAATGTCTTCAAAATTTTCTAGATACTTTTTAGACATATCCGAAATCTTCAAATTATTTTTTGAATTTTCTAGAGAAACCTAGGAAAATTATATTTATATTACCTGGAAGCTAATAAAAAAAGAAACATAAAAATAAAGGTGTTTGAAATTGTTACTTTTTATTAAAAATAATTTTTCCCTTCAAATAATAACTTACGTACAATTAATTCTTTTTCCTTGAGGATTCAACTATTTTATTCAAAATTCGTCTTCCTTGATGAATTGAACTATTTTTTATCTTTTTTGGATTAAAATTCAACTACTTGGTTAAAAGTTTAACTGCTTTGTTAAAAAAATAAATCTTTAAATTTTTCAATTCATAATTTTAGTTGAAAATTGGTCTTTTTTGGTAGAAAATTAATCTTCTGGGTAGAAAATTCATGTATTTCGTAGAAAATGCAACTATTTGGTTAAAAATTAACTTTCATGTATGAATTCAACTGTTTTTATTTTTAAAAAAATCTTTCTGGATTAAAATATCAACTATTACATTTTTTGTTGAGAATTCATATTTTTTGTTTATAACTTGAACTATTTGGTTCAAGATTAAATTTTTGTTGACATTTTTATTTGACATTTGAAATTTTTCACAATCTTCTTTTATATAACAATGATATTTATATAACCTGAATAACAAAGAAATAAAAAACCTAAGAAAAAAACCAATACTTTTTGGTTTTTGTTCCTTGAACATGTGCGTAAAATATGGCAAATCTCCCATATCCAAAGTCTCACGTGAAGCATCGTAATCTTCTCGTATGTCTACTCGAACTGTGAGTCCTTCCTTAACTAGTGTCACCCTGACATTTTTTCTAGGTGTGGCATTTTTTATCTGTCCTATCGTCTCAGTGTAGTTTGTGATTGCCTTAGTGATAATGATGGAAGGAGCTTTTTGTTTTTTCTCGTCCTTTGTTGCTTCAATATCTTGGTCTTCAATCCAATCACTTCAATCTAATCATTTCAAGCAAATTAAAATCACGTTTCACAATATTTGCATCCAATAATCACATATATTCAATCCAAACAATCTAATCAATGTAATCAATAGCCAATCAATTAATCGCGCTGAAGGCGTATCTGAACTTTTCTATAAAAAAGAAATACTATTTAAAAAAATAGTTTAATATTATACAAAATAGTGGAATTTATAACAATTTGGTGAATGTTCGACCTACAAAGATGAGTTTGAAACCAAATAGTTTAATTTGCGACCAAATAGGTGCATTTTTAAACAAAAACATTAAACTTCAACCAAAAATGGTTGCATTTTCAACAAAATTGTTGAATTTTAAAGCCTGAGGGACGAACTCACTATTGAAAATGATACATGCTCAACAAAAGAGTTAAATTTTCAACAAAATAGTTGAATTTTCCGGAAAATAATTAAATTTTAAATAAAGCAGTCGAATTAAAAAAAATGCTGGATATTCAACAGTAAAAAATTCGTAGAATTTAACCAAAAACAAAAATTCTCAAAGAAAAAAGATGTGACAGTTCATAGTTCAATGAAAGAAATATTTTTATATTTATTCGAAAACAGCTCAATTCAATTAAGAAAAGCAAATTTTTAACGAAATAGTTAAATCCTCAACCAAAACAGATTCAATTTGTACTAAAACAGATTGATTTTGTAAAGCAGATCGTTTTAAAATTCAACTGCTTGAATAATAGTTCAAATAATTTGTAAACAAATTTATTTTTTTGTTGTTGCTGAAAATTGCACTACCTTGTTGAAAATGTTTTTTTTTTGTTGAACAATTATTTTTTATCTAAAAATTTAACTATTTAATTTTTGATTGAGAATTTATCATATAAATTTTCGTCGAGAATTTATCTTTTCTGTTTGAAAATTCAACTGCTTGGTCGTACTGAGGGCCGGTTAGACAGACATACCTCGTCGACAAAAACTTGCTTTTAGACCTCAGAAGGTTTTGAAACGCGGAGATCCATTAAGAAACTAGGGCTCGAAATTTCAAACGAAGCTAATACGTCCTTTAATCATAAATGAGAAGAATGTACATTAGCGTCGGAAATTATCTAAACAGCTAGAGCGAGCGGAAATAAAAATCAATGATCACTTACAAACACGATGAGTGGGTTGAAAATAATTCTAGCTATTTGTTAAAAATATTTTATAAATCTTATGAAATTCCGCGTCTAATAACTCTTAGCGGAGATTTTTCTGATATTTTGAAGAGAATATGTGACGTGAGAAGTTTTTAGAAAAATTGAAATATTTATTCAATGTTACACCTCCACTTTAACGAGTTTATTAATTAATTTTTTATCTGTTCATCTGACTCTAATGAAATGTAAGCATCTCAGAACGACAATTTTTGAGATAACGGCTATAGGATACATTATATCATCCACAATGAAGCACCAGAATATTCATTTATTACACTGTTCCTGGCATTATGTTAATATTATTATTATATCATTAAGCCGTTTCCCTTTCCGGGTAGGCGTGAATTGCTCGGTGGTAAAGTAGTGATGTGTGGCTGGCTTTTTCTATTAAAACATGTTTTGCCAGAGTAAAGACGAAGTTTGGAACAGCAGTGCGCCGAGCCTGGGCCGATCTCTGGCTTTTCCTCTTAAAACATGGTTTGCCGTAGTGGAAGTCACACTGCGCACAGTGATGCACTTTTACTGGGCCAGACTCTGGCTTTTTCTATTAAAACATGTGTTGCCAGAGTAAAGACGAAATTGGAACAGCATTACGCCGAGTCTGGGCCGACCTCTGGCTTTTTCTCTCAAAACATGGTTTGCTGTAGTAAAAGTCACACTGGGCCAAGTGAAGCGCCTTTGTTGGGCCAGACTCGGGCTTTCTGTATTAAACCATGTTTTTCCAGAGTAAAGACGAAGTTTCGAACAGCAGTGCGCCGAGCGTGGGCCGAACTCTGGCTTTTTCTTTCAAAACATGGTTTGCCGTAGTAAAAGTAACACTTGCTCCAGTAATGTGCTATCACTGGGCCAGGCTCCGGCTTTTCCTCATAAAGCTTGGTTTGCTGTAGTGAAAGTCACACTGGGCCAAGTGAAGCGCCTTTGTTGCGTCAGACTCTGGCTTTTTCTATTAAAACATGTTTTTCCAGATTAAAGACGAAGTTTGGAACAGCAGTGCGCCGGGCCTGAGCCGAACTCTTGCTTTTCCTCCTAAAACATGTTTTGCCGTAGTAAAAGTCACACTGGGCCGAGTGAGGCGCCTTTGTTGGGCGAAACTCTGGCTTTTTCTATTAAAACAAGTTTTGCCAGAGTAAAGACGAGATTGGAACAGCACAACGCCGAGTCTGGGCCTAACTCTGGCTTATCCTCTCAAAACATGGTTTGCCGAAGTAACAGTCACTCTGGGGCTAGTGATGCGCCTTTGTCGGGCCAGACTCTGGCTTTTTCTATTAAAACATGTTTTTCCAGATTATAGACGAAGTTTGGAACCGTAGGCGCCGAGCCTCGGCCTAACTCTGGCTTTTCCTCTTAAAAAATGGTATGCCGTAGTAAACGTCACATTAGGCCCAGTGATGCTCTTTTGCTGGGCCAGACTCTGCCTTTTTCTATTAAAACATGTTTTTCCAGAGTAAAGACGAAGTTTCGAACAGCAGTGCGCCGAGCGTGGGCCGAACTCTGTCTTTTCCTTTTAAAACACGGTTTGCCGTAGTAAAAGTAACACTTGGTCCAGTAATGTGCTATCATTGGGCCAGACTCTGGCTTTTCCTCTTAAAACATGGTTGGCCGAAGTAACAGTCACACTGGCCCCAGTGATGCACCTTTATTGGGCCAGAATCTGGCTTTTTCTATTAAAACATGTTTTTCCAGAGTAAAGACGAAGTTTGGAACAGCAGTGCGCCGAGCCTGGGCCGAACTCTGGCTTTCCCCTTTAAAACATGGTTTTCCGTAGTAAAAGTCACATTGGGCCCAGTGACGCGCCTTTGTTAGCCCAGACACTGGCTTTTTCTATTAAAACCTGTTTTGCCAGAGTAAAGACGAAGTTTGGAACAGCCGTGCGCCGAACCTGGACCGAACTCTGGCTTTTCTTTTTAAAACATGGTTTGCCATTGTAAAAGTCACATTGGGCCCAGTGAAGCGCCCCTGTTGGGCCAGACTCTGGCTTTTTCTATTAAAACATGTTTTGCCAGAGTAAAGACGAAGATTGGAACAGCAGTGCGCCGAGCCTGGGCCGAACTCTGGCTTTTCCTTCTAAAACATGGTTTGCCGTAGTAAAAGTCACATTGGGCCCAGTGAAACGCCTTTGTTGGGACAGGCTCTGGCTTTTTCTATTAAAACATGTTTTTCCAGAGTAAAGACGAAGTTTGGAACAGCAGTGCGCCGAGCCTGGGCCGACCTTAGCATACCGTACCCGCATTTTAGGTCAAGAAGTTCCAAGCGATAGGTGCAGAGCGTGTCATACACACGTTGATTACCTAGAACACATACTATCTCGCTTAGTGTGCGATTATGCACACTCTTTGGTGCCAGAAATACCTAGAGCTTCAGCGCGTTTCGCATCAATCTTTGGGAAATCATTGTGCCTACCGCTCGAAAAATGGATATGTGCGCGGAACGCCTCCTCAACCGCTGCTTGCACAAACTGCAGACGAAGATGAGGAAGCGACATTAAGACCAACGCATAAAGCAGACACTTTCTAAGAGATGATAGCGATTTCAGGGCAAGGAGGAACATTGACATGCAGGTTCCTCCTAAGCCCCAAGATGTGGCTGAAATAGATGCCTCCCTTCGTGAGGATATTTCGGAGGAGTCCGACCTCTGGACCATCAATTGTTCAGTTTATGGTGCTACGAGAGCATTGGCTATTTCAAATCAAGGGCTAAAACCAACGATGGATCAAAAGACTAAAAGAAGCTTGCGTCAACTGAACAAGAAGATTGGATGAGCAAGATAGAATGCGTCCCGTATTCAGTGTGTGATTGACTACATAACATCTGGTAGACCGTTCAGGGAAAGGGTTCGAAAGTTCGCCCAAGAACTGAGGACCTACAATCATACACTGAACAAGTCAAAGCTTCTGACAATCAAGCTGCATATTGCTGACAAAATACGGGTGTTATCTGACACAAGGAGGAGAATTCAGAAGAGGGAGAGATGGATCAGGGAGAATAAACAGTTTCTCGCTGACCCATCGCGCCTCTTCAGTGATCTCCCTGTTTCTATCAAAAATCCGCCCAAGCCCAACGAGGAAGATACTTCTTGGGGAGAGGCATACAAGATCCCGAAAACACTCGAGTTGAAACAAGATACTGATAATATCTTCCGGTTCAAGGTGAAAAAAAGCACTTAGAGGCACGACAAACTTTTCCATTGCAGGACCAGATTGTATCAAGAACTTCTGGAGGAAGAAGTTTACTTCTGCACACCAACATTTGGCGCGCATATTCATCTCGTAATTAAAGTCGGAAACGTGCATTCCTCAGTGGCTGGTGTTGGACGCACTATATACTCCTACCGAAAAAGGGCAATTTGTCCAACCCAGTGAATGACAGGTGAATAACTTGATTGGACACTCTGTATAAGACCTTTACAGCTGTCTCAAACAACAGGATTCTTCGAAGAATGGAGCCTTTGTGGCGAGAGATGTACGAACAACGTGGCTCGAAAAAAGGTGTAGCAGGCTGTCGAGAGAACTTGCTAATTGACATTTGCGTCTGTACACGGAGAGAAAAATCTAGGCATTAGCGCGTGAACATTTGTTACGCTTTAATAGCAAGCATTTCTCGCAAATTGCAAGGAGACTCACGGAAAAAGTGCGTGGAGGCTCTTGGAAATTTCGCTCAGTGAAGTTCACGGTGCTAGAGCACAGCGGAGCCTGCTATTAACCCACTAACTTGTGGGATCTTCGCATAAGCGTTCGTGCGTTTAGGGCAATAGGGCAAGTCTTGCTTAAAATTCATGAAATCTGAAAAAATAAAGCAAGAAACGTCTGCGATATACGCCTGATAAATAGTCCATGCGTTAATACCTTGAACTCTCTTGCGCTAAGCCCCAGAGTTCTCTCTCCGTGTAATAATCTATAACTATTCAAATTATAGCCAATATTCAATCAGATAACCATAAAGCAAACAATCCATTTATGTATTTAGTTGAAACAAATTAAAATTCAATCTTTATGCAATTTAGTATTGTGAAAAAATTCATCAGCTAATAATTAATCAGTCAGGGTATCCCAGAGTCACCGTTTAAGACACCTCACCCAGGTGCCATTCAGCTTTCGGCACGGTTGCTACGCCTCCACTTGGGGGTTATTCCTTCGGGACCATCCTTGAACAATTGTCCGCGACTGCTTATGAATTATTGTAACCATATTCAGCAGAAACCCTTGGTATAGGGACCCTCTATCCGCAACCCGGGGACGCGTTTGGTGCCTTTGTCACAGGCCCTTCAGTTCTATTCCAAAGGAATAGAAACCGAAACCGAATATATATATATATATATATATGGGGCGTTATTTTCCAATAGTACCAACTCAAAAAGTGAAGTTGTCCAATCTTAGTTAAACTTAAGCAAAGTCTTGTGCTATTGGATAGTACTTTATGTGGAAAAAATTTTGTCATTCTGATGAGTATTGCCCGGGGGGCAGGGGGTGAAAGTTTGGGGATTTCCGTGGATATCGTCTATTTCGGCGATTTTTAACTCTTCGGATAGCGATGAAAAAATGTTGTCTTGTACAGTATCGATACGGGTTTTCACGCTCTTTCGATTGGTCTAACGCATTTTTTCAAAAAGTGAATATTTGACCTTCTAAAATGAAGGTCTATAATAAATTTGACTTTTTTCGGAGTGAAACAGGTTTTTTTTTTTTTTTTTGTCTTACAAGAAAGCTTAGGTTTTTTCCTATAAGACTATGTAGATTAGAAAGTGGGATTCAAGTTTTTAATTCATGAATATAAGCGTTGAGTACTCCGGCACGTGCATGACGCTGGCCCTCGAGCCCCGCGGTGCACCGTGGTACCTTCATGGTATTGTTTTTACGATAAGTAATAATATATGCTTTAATATTTGATCGCTCTATGCATTTTAAAGGGTTGAGACTGCCATTATTCAAATGACTGTATTACATTCACTGATGAATTTTGAAAAAATTTTGAATTTTGGAAAATCAAGTTATTGAATAAGAGGTCGGATCGAAAAAGTTGTTTTATGGATTAAGTAAAATTGAAGCTCGGATATTTTTTCATGAAGATGTGTAGTATTCTATCTGCCTTTCGTTTTTTAGTGACAGTTGTTTTCGCTTCCCGTGTGGAAATTGCCAAATGTTTGCCCATTTACAAGTTTTGCCCCAACTTGAAAAATTATTCTATGGCTACTACAGGGTTAGTATCTTAAATCTAGTTTGAACCAACTCTGTTTCACAGCTCTTGATTGCAGCTCCATCAACTTGGCTGTGCATCTGCTTTCAGCCGGGCTCCATCTTGAACCTCTTGAATTCAAGTAGGTCGGTTTGAGGTTATGTTGGCGAGTGTTTGTGTGATTTCGTCTTTATTCATTATTAAAGTGAGATTCAAATAATCAAAAATGCAGAAAGTGAAAAGCACTCGTCGCGTTCAAAATTTTAATTAAAATTGGTTTAATAACTCCTTGTTTATTCAATAAACTATACATTATTTTACTGAATTAAACTTTCTGAAATATTGTTCACAAAAAAGTAGCTGACCAGTTAACTGATCCTTTAAAGATCAAAAATGAAAAAAAATTAACCTAAAATGTAGATTACCTAAAAATAACATTTCAATTAATCAAACGTTTTATTAATTGAATAATTATAAATAATTTTATTTAAAATTAAGTTTACCAGTTCTGTTGCGATAAAATTTTTTCAATATATATTATCGAATCATTTAAATTTTCAAAACGTCAAGCGTAATTCTGATTCGCTTTGAAGGACGTTTATTTCAGTGCGATACTACAATGTGAATTTTTTTTGACAATTTGAAGTGCAAAATAAATCCTCTTGGAGAAAAATTAAGTTCCTCCATGTATTTTACCTGATTTTCCATGCCTTCTTTCATGATATATTCCGTGAATTTTCTTAGATCTCCATTTAATAATAATAGGATAAATTTTGTAAGATACATTATTGGTATTTAAATTTATAATTATATTAATTATTATTGATATTTGTTTCCGAATTTATTACGTTAATAATAATGATCGTAAATTAAATAATCCTACGTTACATGAACTCACTGAACTATCTAAATATGAATCAGTGAAAAATTCACTGATTGAAATAGTAGTTGGAAATTTCACTGCTTAATCAGTGATTCCGGACTTATCCACCAATCAATTCTTTAACAGCAGTTTAAATCAAATAAATTGTAAATAGGGAATGAATGTGTGTGTGTGTATAGATTATGAATATATTGATGGCATTGGAATAAATAACAACATAATATGTACATATAGTCTTATTTATTTTTCAGAAACCTTGCATCTAGTTGATACATAAGTTTAATAATAGTTTAAAGTTATTTAACTGTAGTTTAATGTTTAATTGACAATAGCTTAACTCTAACTTACCCATAGTTTAATGTTAAATTAATCATAACTTAACTATACTTTAACAATACTTTAACTATACTTTCACTATAACTTAACTATACTTTAACTATATTTTAACTATACTTTAACTATAACTTAAGTATACTTTAACTATAACTTTACTATACTTTAACTATAACTTAACTATACTTTAACTATACTTTAACTATACTTTAACTATAACTTAGCTATACTTTAACTATAACTTAACTATACTTTAACTATACTTTCACTATAACTTAACTATACTTTAACTATAACTTAACTATACTTTAACTATACCTTAACTATAACTTAACTATACTTTAACTATAACTTATAGTTAAGTTATAGTTAAAGTATAGTTAAGTTATAGTTGAAGTATAGTTAAGTATAGTATAGTATAGTTAAGTTTTTAGGTGGTTGGAGGAGGAGAAGGAAAAGTTGGAGTTGAAAGAGGAGGATGATGAGCAGGAAGATCAGTTGGAAGAGGAGGACATGAGGAGCAGGAGGAGGAGAAGGTGGCGGTGGAGGAGGATATAAACTCAGCTTTCATGAATGAACCGCCATTTCCACTGTACCAGTGACAGGATGACTTCCACATGTCACTAAATATAACTTAACTGTACTTCAAGTATAACTCGACTATACTTTAACTATAACTTGACTATATTTTAACTTTAACTTAACTATAAGTTATAGCTAAAGTATAGTTAAGTTATAGTTGAAGTATAGTTGAAGTATAGTTGAAGTACAGTTAAAGTATAGTTAAGTTATAGTTAAAGTATAGTTAAAGTATAGTTAAGTTATAGTTAAAGTATACTTAACTAATAGTTAAAGTATAGTTGAGTTATAGTTAAAGTATAGTTGACATATAGTTAAAGTATAGTTAAAGTATAATTAAGTTATAGTTAAAGTATAGTTAAATTATAGTTAAAGTATAGTTGAAGTATTGTTAAAGTATAGTTAAGTTATAGTTCATTTAACATTAAACTATAGTTAAGTTATTGTGAAGCTATTGTTAATTAAACATCAAACTACAGTTAAATAACTTAAAAATATTATTAAACTTATATATCAACTAGATGCAAGGTTTTTGAAAAATAAAGAAGACTATATGCACATATTATGTTGTTATTTATTCCAATACCATCAATATATTCATAATCTATACACACACACACATTCATTCCCTATTTACAATTTATTTGATTTAAACTGGTGTTAAAGAATTGATTAGTGAATAAGTCCGGAATCACTGATTAACCAGTGAAATGTCCAACTACTATTTCAATCAGTGAATTTTTGAAAATTATTATAATGAAATAAACGATCAGGGTTTTTTTTGCTCTCCGATGACACATAATACGCTTGCGAAAAAAATAGCCCTAAGTCATACATATCTAACGCTTGTGACCAAAATGTTCTAAAAGTGTGAAAACAAACTTGATCAACGTAAAGATGATTCAGAACTCTAAATTAATTATTTAACACTTGAGAATTTTACCCCTTTTATCATTTCCCTCGAAAACTACACTTCCACGTAAATTTATAAAGCTGAACTTACTTATACTTATATAAAACGAATCAAAAATAATAATATTCGGAAATAACTTTGAGGGGAGACTCTTTCCCTTTTTAGCTCTGCAAAGGCCAATATAAAATGTCATAAAAAACTGACCCTGAGTGAAACATATCAACATCTCGAAACTGAAAATTTGCCGAAAATATGAAAACAAGTTCAAACAATATAAAGATGTTTCAGACCTTTAGATTGACTAATTTCTTGTTAGAAATTCATCTCTTCTACAATTTAATCCGCATGTTTTAAATAACACATAAGTGTTCAAGTATTAAGAATATCGTTAATTATTATTCTAAAGTTGGAACGGATTTTCAACTTTGAGGGTCTCAGATTACTCAGCTACTCGAATAATAGATTGCCGATTTTTCGCTCCACGAAATTAAAGCACCGCATCTTTTTGCTAGTATTTTGTGTTTGTATTTGTATTTATTCAAAAAAAATTACCGAGGGCTAAATAGCCCTTCAAGGAACAGGATAATACAGAGTAATTACCAATTTTTGCAAGCACTAATCAACAGAATACTTGATTATTCTTATAAGCTAATCTATAAACTCAATAAAATAAATAAATAGAGTAAACCTCAGAATACGTATCAAATTAGGTATGGGATCAGTGCGTAGTATTTAACATTAGGTGAGTAATTAGTAGCTGTTCTGCATATTATGGTAGAAATAAAGAGGGAATAATTGTGCGTAAAAGAAATACATTGCAAAAGTCAATGAAAAAAGGAAGAAGGTGAAATATTCAAGAACTAAATATGAGAGTTTACCTGTGAGTAGTTTGAAGAGTCGGGTTAGGAGTATTGTACAAATATTTGAAAAAGAGATTCTTGACATGATACAGGGAAGGTGCGTTTCTCATATCGTATTGTACTTTATTCCATTACCGGGCACCCCTTGCTATAAATGATCTTTGAAGCTGACAAGAATTGTCTTCTCTTGGCAACATTAGGCAGACCTGCCTTAAGTCTGAGTGGAGTTATGTGTTCGTATTTAGGCAAGTTGTAGATAAAACGGATACAGGCATTCAACGCATGCTCAAGCTTTAAATTCAAATCGTCGCTCAAATCATCATATATTAAATAACTATAGTCAAAATAGGGCAAGAATAAACTCTTAACCAAAAGTATACGAGTGGAGGTTGGTGAATATTCCTTATTCCTATATAATTGTTGTAGAAATCTGTATGTTTTCCTTGAGATACTCTGTACCTGTTCCTTCCAGGACAAGGTAAGGTTATGGAAATATTCCAGATCTTTAACCACATCCAAAAAAGGGATAGTAAGATTCTCGATGCGGAAAGGTGGAAATGACACCAGTGTTTCGAGCGACGGAGATGAAGTAGCTCCAACAAAAATTGCCTGAGTTTTGACCGGGTTAGGAGTAAGTCCATTCTTCCAGGCCCAGACAATAACGCAATCGATATCCTCATGGAATAGAACAAGTAACATACTTATTGAAGAAATTGGTCCCGATAAGTAAATTTTACAATCGTCAGCATATTTGTGGTATTTCCAATATTGAAGTTCACTTCCAAGGTCAGAAGTGAACAAATATCACTGTGAATGGATTTCCAACGACCTAAGTATATCCAATTTTTAAAAATAAATTCTTGAACGGCAGAAATCATTTAAAATTATTTTAAAATATAAAATTTCTTATAAAAATGTTGTTTGTTCTTTTCAACATGTATTTCCCCTTTTTTGAGATCCTTTTTCACTGTGATCTCTCTAATAATAATAATAATAATAATAATAATAAAATAATAAAAATATTTTTTTTCTAATAGGAAAACCAGCAGTCGTTTTATGCGTATCAGGTCCCGGTTTGCTGCATGTAATTGGAGGAATGGCCAATGCACAAGTAAACTGTTGGTACGTAGCCGCAATCAAAATTAATCAAACTTCAATCTCACAGATTACGTTTTTCCCTCTTCAATTTTTGTAAATAATTTTAAAAATTACTTGTAATTACATTTTTAATTATTGTCCAACTTTCCGCGAACAATACTAAAAATACCCAGCCATTTTTTAAACAGTACAATATATTCTTTTGGAAGTAATGTAATTTTCCGTGATGGATAATTACTAAATTAGTATAATTATAATAAATAGCTATGAACAGTTATTTTTTTGTTCAGCAGAATGGTTTCATGATCTTGAGCAAAATGCGGGTATCCACGTGGATATTGCATAATTTATGCATGTATCGTAAACTATTATTAGTAAAATATCCGGAATTGTGCACATTTTCGAATCTTGGTTACATAAGTATCAGAGAATGGCCAGTATACTGGATGCTATCTGATAGGGATGTCAACGTTATGCATTTGAGATTTGAGAATGCTGAATTATGCGATAAAATTTCAGTCTTATCCGGTGATTATGTTTTATCTGCTGAACGGTTTTCAGTACAAAAATTTGTAGTAAATCCAGAAAAGATTATTCGCCTTTAAAATTAGGTGGAATAATCTCAAAGGATGATAAAAGAACACTTTTATGACTTTTAAAAAATTATGCACTTGCATAAAAATCATCTTTTGGGATGAACTCTTTTGTTGAAAATTCATCTGTTAAGATGAAATTGTTACCATTCTGTTGAATATTCGTTTTTGTGTAATTAACGTCTTTAACTAACGATGTAACTTTTCCATTCTTGCTTGAAAGTTAATATTTTAATTCAAAAATTGAGCTTTTCGAGTTGAAAATTCATGTATTTTGTTAAAAATTCGTCTTTTTTGGTCGAAAGTTAGTTTTTTTGGACAAAATTTCATCCTTTTTGGTTAAAAATAAAATTTGTTGGGGTCTAAATTAATCTGGATTGGTTGAAGATTCAACAATTTGGTATAAAATTAAATTATTCCGTTGCAAATTGACTTTCTTGTTAAAAAATCCTATTTTTCGTTTAAATTCAAACATTTGGTTAAAAATTAAACTATTTTGATGAAAATTTAACTTTTTGGTAGAAAATTAACTTTTTTTTAAAGAATAATTATAATTTGTTCTTTTGAACTTAACATTCAACAATTTTGTTGGAAATTCGTGTTTTTTGGCAGAACATTAATCTTTTTGCTGAAAAATTCTTCTTTTTTGTTGAAAATTCATCTGTTAAGATGAAAATGTTACTATTCTGTTGAAAATTCGATTTTGTTTGGTTGATAATTAACGTCTTTAACTAACGATGTAACTTTTCCATTCTTGCTTGAAAGTTAATATTTTAATTCAAAAATTGATCTTTTCGAGTTGAAAATTCATGTATTTTGTTCAAAATTCGTCTTTTTTGGTCGAAAGTTAATTTTCTTGGACAACAATTCATCCTTTTTGGTTAAAAATAAAATTTGTTGGGGTCTAAATTAATCTGGATTGGTTGAAGATTCAACAATTTGGTAAGGTACAATCGTCATCTTGAAGGAAGACAACATTCCACCGATGCAGTGGTTGTTCGGTCGTGTCACCGAAACATTTTCTGGCTCGGACGGAATTGTGAGGACCGTCAAAGAAAAAGGCCATAAATGAATTACAAAGAAATGTGAGAAAATTATCACCTTTGCCTATTGAAACTAAAATGTCAACGTAACCTGCCGTTCAAGATAATTTAATTTAGACACATTAATTATTATCGACAAATCACATGTAAATAATTTCGTCCTACAACACGAATTATTAAGAACTGTTACAATCAATTAAGTCAGTTACAATCTGATGGTTACATTAAGTAAATCATAAACTTCTCAATGGAGGGGGGAGGATGGATCATCGAATGATCTAATCTTTCTTTGTGTTATTTGTGTTCAACGAAATATTATTTAAATACTTGTTGTGTTTACTATCGACAGTTATATGATGAAGATTCACCAAACATGAACTCATGACCTTGCTTTTTTGACCTTCGTTCGATAAGGAAGAAAAAGTATAGGTAATCGGGACCTTTTCCCTTGGTCTCTCACCTTTGAACGAAAGGGACGGGGAGAGCAGGTAAAGGGGCGTTCGAACAATTTTCACTTCACTTGTAACTCGAACATTGAACAGAGTAGTCGAATTCAGTAGTTATTAATAGAGAAGGATATTGATAATGGACGACTTGACTCATTATTAACCAGGAATAAGTGCCCAATAAGCAAATAAATTATTAGTGCTACAATGCCAAGGAATATGGTCCAATCGAGCCGGATTCGCTGAATCCTCCAAATGAACACAATTTTGAGGCAAGACAGTCAGAATTTACTGAAAATCCTGAGAGAATGCAGTTTCAGCATCTAACTTATTAGAAAACAAGTGAGCTCGTTTCAAAGCAAAAACCAATCTCTATTTTCTTTAAAATATAATCGTAACAATGGCAACCATACGTCTTCAGATTTTGAATAAAAAGAAAAACACAATCAAGGGTCAGATATTACATTTGAAAAATTTTCTCGTCAAATATCGCGAAGGAGAACCAGACGGTATGAAATTAAACTTACATATACAAAAAGGAAAAACTGATTTCGCGAAATTCGATGACATTCAAGACGAAATAGAAATATTGGATAGGGATACCGCTCATATTGATCTCGTTCTTGAACGATACGCAATTCAAGACCATTATCTACATGTTATACTGGAGGCCGAACATCTCCTAGTCGCGGCGTGAAAGGCAGAAAAAGAAAATGCAAATATAGATTCAATCGGAAACGTCAGTCAAACAAAACGTAAGGTTAAATTGCCACAGGTTACATTTCCGACCTTTATCGGCCAGTACAAACAATGGCTAGCATTTAAAGACTCGTTTACATCCCTCATACACAATCAAACTGACTTGAGTCACGTTGAAAAATTGCAATATTTAAAATCGGCTTTACTAGGTGATGCGGAGCGGAAAATATCGGTATTTTCAATTACAGAGGATAACTATATTCGAGTTTGGGACATACTAGAAAAAATGTATGCAGAGAAACGCCTAATTATATCTGAACATTTGAGCTTACTTTTACGATTGCCGGTTCAAGACAAACAGACCTCCGAAGGTTTAATTAAGTTAGCTGATGAGACCCAACAACACGTCTCGTCATTAGCTTCGCTCAATATAAAAGTCTCAGAAGAAATTCTTGTACAAAATTTAGAAGACAAACTTCACAAAACTACATTAGAAAAATGGGACGAAACCTTGAAACGAAATGTATTCCCGAAGCTCGATGACATGTTGGAATTTTTGTATCGCACAGCTGCTCGTTTATCTCAACGGTCTACCACGTCTTGCCTCTTTCGAGGTTCGCTTACGACTGACTCTAGGTTTGTCACCGTGAACGATCATATCTGTTTGAGAGATACTTTCAGACCAAAGAGTGAACCTATATAAACCTGACATTCATAGTTGTTTATTCAGTCATAGTCAAGATGCAGTTTGAAACACAACTTATAAAACTACCCATTGAAAACTTCGATGCTCTTGTTCAAAATGGGAAAGAAGAAAAACGGCATGGACATCTATTACCAAACAGTGTACAAGCAATATTTTGTGGACCTTCCAACTGTGGAAAGACAAATGCTTTGTTGGCTCTATCAATACACCCAAATGGATTGAGATTTGAAAATGTTTACGTTTCCTCTAAATCTTTAAATCAACCAAAATATAAGTTTTTAGAAAAAGTTCTTCACTCAGTAAATGGCGTTGAGTACTATCCTTTCAATGAGCATGATGATGTGGTAATACCAAGTGAGGCTAATTCAAAGTCAGTGTTTGTATTTAATGATATAGCTTGTGAAAAGCAAGATAATATAAAAGCATATTTTTCAATGGGGAGGCACAAGGATGTTGACTATTTCTATCTGAGCCAGACATATGCACGTATTCCTAAACATCTTATACGTGATAATGTTAATTTGCTTGTAATGTTTAAACAAGATGAGATGAATCTGAAGCATATATTTATATATAATGATCATGTTAATACTGACATATCTTTTTCGCAATTGAAACAAATGTGCTTAGCTTGCTGGTATGATGATAAGCAGGGATTTGTTGTAATTGATAAGGACAGAAATCTAAATCAAGGTAGATATAGAAAAGGTTTTGACTGTTTTGTTAATCTGGAAAAACAATAAATATGTATTTAATGCTTACATAGAAACAGTTACACTTTGAACACTGTGTCATTAACATGTCTACATGTGAGGAGGGCTTCCATATGGAAAAAAGTATTTTGCGTAAAATTGCTAAAGCTAGTGAAGCGATTCGACGAAAGCATAGATTACTAAAGTTGTGTAAAGAAACAGTTCAGGAGACGTTAAGTGATACCTTTGAATCAATCATTACACTGCTTGAGAAAATAGTCAATGGTTTTGACACTGTTAAAAGAATTGATCCAGTTGGGGATGAAGTCAAGAATAAAGTTCAAGTCAAGTTATCAGCTGTGGATATAGATTCAAAGACATCAGAAGTTTCTAAAGAAACAATAGGTGACACTTTATGGAATAGTATTGTGAAAAATCATCTGGAAATGTTAGAAAAAAAAGGATCTAGATGTTACATTTGGTGTACGAAAATTAACTAACAATAGAATAATGGTTGGTGATTCACCAATAAGTTTTGAACCAAACCATATTATTGTGTGTGAAAGCAATTATCGAACAACTCAAGGCTTGTTGGAACTTTCGTTTAATAAGGATCCAGCAGAAAATTCTATTATAGAACTTTGAAGTTTTAACATTTCATCGCTAAAGCAATAAATGTATCATCACCCTAAAAAACTAATAAAAAAATAAGAAGCGTTTTTCATCAGATAAGGGTTAAAATCCAAAATATATGATTAGCACAGAGGATAATAAATTAGACTTTATTTATTGGGATGATCCAAATGAATCAGTGGATAGATTACATTTACTGCTAGCATCTCAAGCAGCTGGGAATCCAAGTCACACAAACGAAATTATATCGATTACTGAAGAACTGCGAGAAGCTGGAATTATATATTAATGAGTGTTTTGTCAAGATTTTCATTATTTGCAAGATGAGCATCGATGTATTCGGACGTCATTCCAAGCGAGCAGAGAGTACAAGTCGTGGTCCTCCTGGAATTTAATAGAATTAATTATCAAAACTAGATGTTTGCAGCAACAAAGTCCAAAATCTTAAACTATGTGTCATATGGCGAAACATCCTATAGGGGTAGATTTTGAATTATGATACTCTAGGGGGTAAGTATTTTTAAAACTCAAGATAATATTATAATATAGAATCCATTGGAACAATTTTGTGCAAAAACAAGAAAGACAAAACAATTATACCTTTTGAAACACTAAAAGTATCAAAATTATAGAAGGGGTGATTTCCACCCCTAAATATAAACGATTGCCCAAAAAATTAATTTCTTTTTTATAGTCTGGGATCCTCTTTTCATCTGCAAAGTTACAAAAAAATCGGCGTCGGACACCAATCTAACCCCCCTTTTAGAGCTCAAATTCTTCTTACGAATTTTTGAAAATGCTGAAAAAATTAACAAAATTTCCTTAAAATCTTCCAGATTCTAGTTTTTAAATTTCGTAAATTTTTAAAAATTGATTTGTCAAGTAAAATTCATTTTTAGTTTTTTTTTTAAAATGAATTTTGATAACAATTTGTTATCCTTTTAAAACCTTTCAAAATGCTTTCAAATTATTTTGGAACCTCTTGAAAACTTCTAAGCACATCTTAAACTTACTCGAATTTGCCTTAAGTTATATGATCAGTACTGTTCTGTGGTGTAAATTTGATAATAAAGAATTTTAAGAACATATATGCTCATTGTGGACGCAAAATTTTCACAAGAAAAAATCACTTCAAGCGTATACATTCGGCTTTTGTTTATAGAATTAGTTAGAAAATTATTTTAAAATATGTGATCAGAAGTTTACATAATTAAACATCAATGATGACATTATTTAAAGAAAATTGAAATAAAAAACGATTTCTCTCCGCAATTCAAATGTATAAACGGGGCATTTGTTTATATAATTTGTTTACGAAATTCATAAAAAATACCGAATTACAAATTTTTATCATTAACAAAATGTAAAACATAATTTCAACAAAATTAAGAGAAAAGACTATTTCTCCCTGCCTGCAACACATTGGGCATTATTTATAAAATTGTTGAAAAATATCGAATGACAAATTCATATTATTAAATATCATTTTGTTAATAAATGCAAGTAATTTTAACTCAAAAGTGTACTTTAAAGACGAAAAATCCATAATGTAGACTGTTCATTTAATTTATTTATAACAATTAACTTTACGAGATAATAATTTTTTTGCTTTCAAACACCTCTGCGCATCCAGTCCAGCGATTCTGAACATTGGAAAAAATTGTCCACGGAAATGAAATAAAAACGACAAAATCGACTATTTTTCGCTATTTGCATTGCCATAAATGTCTAAACAAACAAATAACAAAAAATCGGGCCACATAAATCTCTTCGAAACTAAATGCTTAATTTTCTTCAAAAAAATAAATCCAAAATCGGTGAAGAATAGCCTTCCACAAGTTATTTTGAAACTCGTTTTTTTATTTCATCCAAAATTATTTGAAGGATAATTTTGAGAAATGCGATTATTTGAGAAATAAAGCATATTCATGATGTTAGTTAATAAGTTTTCAAATCTGACCAAATTTTAGATTCCGAAGTTTCCCAGATTATGTAAAATATTGAACCTATGAATTAAAGCTACTGCAGTGGATTTGAGTAAAATATACTCAAAAAATTTCCATAAAATTTCCTATGCACTTGAACATTCTTTGATTTTAAACTTTTCAAGTCAAATAACATATCGTTGGAATCGTTATAATTCGCAAATTTCGAATATTTTATTTGTAAATTACCAAGTGCTAAATTTAAAAAAATGTTATACTCGGCATTTTAGTGCTCATTAAGCCAATCAGAGATCGCGTTAACTCTAGCAGGCCGCAAAAGCCACTGTTCCCGGACAGAAATGCAGCCCGGAAACCGCACTTTCGGCTAGGGGACGAAGAAAAAGTGAATTTCTATGCCTTGAAATGCTAAATGCAATGCCTTTTAAGAACGTACTCAAACGTACTGAAAAGACCAATGTCATGATCAAATAAACTCACGCGCATCCAAAAAAAAGTGAACCAATCAAATAGCCCGTAGGAATTCGTACGGCGACCTCCATTTTTAAAGGACGTGAAGCGGGAAGTTTAAGGCAGGTTCAACGGTGCATGTATTAATTGCAGAAAAAACTCGAAAACAGTCTTATAAATAATTGTATAAAGCTCAAATAAAAATCAGGAACATATGACTTATAAGTATAAGGAGTATAAAACGTGAAAGAGCGTGCTATCCAAAAATGTAAAGTGCTTCTTTGTAACATATTTGAAGAATTATAATCCCATACTATTCACACTATCGATTTTGTAAAGAACGAAGAGAGTTCAAAAGTGATCTTGTATTGTGCTTTTTCTTACAGAAATCATTATAAATAATTTGTAATAGTTGTGCACAGTCAGCTAAAGTAATGGTTTTATTATTTACATTGTTACAAATTCTAATGAATAATTAATGATTACAAATAAAATAATTATTTATGAATTATTAATTACAAATACAAGAAATAATTATAATTGATCAATTATATTTATTGCAATTGAAAGTTAAAAATTATAATAATTAGTATTAATTATTGTTAAAAATGTTGTCCACATAAAGTGTTGCAAGTTCAACTATAATGTTTATCATTGAATGTACTTTTTGTATAATGTAATAATAGCAAAGATAGTAAAAATATGAAGAATACAATACTAAATATACTTTTATAATTAAAATTTTGTGTGACTTTCATGATTTCTTTAATGGTACTACTGCAATTTTCGCCGCCCTCTTTTAATTTTGCAGATATGTATGTCGATGATCCAAGATAAATAGTTAACTACATCATCAAAAATGACAAATTGTAAATTTCAATTTGTGCTTATAACAATATACAATAAACAAAAGCATGAAATGTAATTCTTCAAAAAAATACATCCATAAGTTGTGAAAGAACTTTCCTTTAATACATGTATTATAACTATACGTATTTCCAGTTCGATATATTTCTTCATTATAATGATAGACTAAAACTTGAAGGATACACTTCCAAATACACCTCCAGGTATTTTTTGCTGAAAAAAATCATGAGTGATGTTGAAACGATATAAAATAGAAAAAAATATCTCCAAAACATGAAAGATAATTCAACTATCCGATGAAAATATTCTCAAAGTAACAAAAATTCCAAAAAGCTGAGCATAGCAGACGCCACTTTTGTAAGTTTCGCGCGAGTTTCGAGGAGAATTTGAAAATGGCACTTTACAAATTGACAAATTACATTAAAAATCTGTTTAATTTATCAAGCAATATTTTTAAAATAATATTTAGTAGTGTGCTAAGTTATATTGAATACTATTTCAATGAATATGACACTTAAACATTAAGTAAAGTACTGTGTATCGTATCGGTTGTATTTCCTAAATGAAAATACTGTTTTTTTGTCTTCAAATCAAATAAAATTTATATCTAATCATTATGAATTTAGATTTATCAGTGATTTGTGTAAATAATGTATTATTTGTTATTATTTATATGTGAAGAAATTCAGTAAGGCAAATATTATAATTAAAAATAAGGAAAATGAAAGTGAAATAAAATTGAATTATTTGAATGGGTTTTGAAGAAAAAGAATTGTTTCAAACATTTTTTAATATTATCTAATCGCATCAGTCACTTGACTTAGTCCGTGGCTATAATGGAAAACCGGGTTCTTCTTAACCCGAGAACAAGTTTTAAATATATATATATATATATATATATGTTACGCTCTCCGTCATAAAGGAGGGCAAGTGATCTGGGTTCTCCAACATGTTTTGAACGACTCCAGGAAGGGCTGGGTGCAGAGCCTCCTGGCATTTGCACCAGAAGCCGTGCAAACATCCACACCAGGCGCTTTCCAGTTCATAGCCCTCTTTAGGATACGAGCAAGTCTGAGATAGGAACGTTTTCTTCTGCCAAGGAGGTCCTATTGTCATTCCTTCTCGCGGCCGCTCTCCTAAATCGTCGTAGTCGCGCTGACAAGACCAAGAGTTTCTGTTTAAGATTGTCAGTTACTTCATCCAGGTGCGTAGATGTTCTTAAATTCATGATATATGGGCCAAGGTTCTCCTCCACATGGCGAGACACTCTTTGAGACCGATTGCCCTTTCGAAATTGGTGCAGCCGTCCCAGTTTTGCTCTTATTTTACTAATCTCGCATTGAAGTCGAAAGTTCCACTGGGGGGTCTGACATCTTTCTTGGAGCGTAGTTCTTGGCATCCCGAACTCTTGAGTTTTATGCTGATCATCCAGGCACACGCGACTGCAGCGTAATACGCAAGAGTCTGCACCTGCGCAAGCTCATATACTGCTGCAGGAACAGAGGCAGTATCTCGGTGTTCAAGCTGCCAACTAACCGGAAAAGGTCTTTGTTGACCCTAAATTTCGGTAAACCGTTTGTCACAGGTGGTTCTTGATCTACAAACTCTAGGATGGCATCAGCGAAGCTCACCATGGGACTTAGGCTTTCCTCATTGAGATCTTCAATGAGTTCAGCAGGAGCAGGGGTAGGATCCAGCGGCTGCAGCCCTAACGACTGTCGAACATGAGACAGTCGCCTCGCTACAGCCTCCAGACCCGGCTCCCGCTCGTCTATAGCATCTCGTGTCACGGGCACATGATGGTTCTTCTAGAGAGAAGGTTCTCGTCTATTATTTGTCGCGTTCGTTGTTTTAGGTCATCTTGAATTACTAACACTATTTCAGGGAAATTTGCTACAAATCTTTGGCAAAAGGCCATGTCATCAAGTGAAGTTGTGGTTGCTCCCATCTCGTATTCCAATTGGCAGCGCAACAAGTACTTATCATGATAGGTTTGAAAACTGATGCGGTGACGTGGCATTCCTGTGGAAGTGGTCGGCTGGGGGCTCCCAGCAAAAACATTCTCCACCGGCGCAGCTGATGTCCTGCTGATTACGACTTCTTGCCGATGTTCCTGCTGGACAGTAGCCCTTTCGGGTATTCCGGGGAGATCCACCGATCCAACACGCAGCTCACTACCACAGGCTTGGATGCTGCCACCCCCAGTGGTGGCACCAGGGGGGGAGGGCCCGACGATCCTCGGGGAGCGACCAACGATTACATATATTTAATAACTTCTCCATGATGATTTATGGCTTTTTGGTGCTCCTGTTAGTCCCTTTCCTCTTCTTTCTCTGCCCGTTTCACATGGAAAACCCTGTGAGTAGCAATGCGACCGCCAACGTAACCATCAAAGTCATGAGAGGAAAGGTCAAGCCTATCGCGACGTCAGCGCAAGAACACCTTTGGTAGCGATGTCTGAAATCTTTTGCGATGTTGTAGGTACAAAATTAGGAGCATGGTGTAGTTTGGAATTCATATTTTACCGCTGTTATCCTTACACAGCGGCCTTGTTTGTTGGAGGTGACAGAAGTCGCCTCTGGATGCTTTCTTAGAGCTACCATGTATCACTCTATAGGTTGTTAGTCGCTCAAGTTTTCCTTCGACTTGGGTTTTTTTCAGGGTTCGAATACGAAAAATTCGGACGCCCCGCTGTGAAGTACGTGCCGATTGACCGTAACCCTTCGTACGATTCCTGGAAAACGAAGAAAAGCATTAAAGAAAAACTTTCTGTCAATCTCGCAATTGTCGGGTCAGTCTGCACCTGCTGAAAGTGGCGAGCCCTGATATAGAGGCTATAACGTTGTGTGGTGTTTTTTTCGTGAACTAGTTCTGTGTAAGTGAATGGGAATGGACACGCTTATATCAACCTGGGGCTTTTCTGCGTATATGCAAGTGTTTGAAGGTAAGTTCCAAATGTAGTTGAAATAATCAACGCGGTGATGCGCTTCTTATACTAACCTCAAAATTTGTTTCGTCCGCTTTTTGCCCAACACAAATTAAGATATCAAAAGATAAAACTTTCGAAGCTCAAATAGGAGGCAGCAGAGAACGTTTGTATATTTCTAAATGTTTATAATGAGAAAAAAAATTATAAACATTTAGGAATATACCGGCGTCCCTTAGTGTGGACGTGATAAAATATTATTCATCTGATTTACAGATAATAATATTGACGTGCACACTCTTAATTTATTAAATTTTCAGGCACTAGGCGTTTCAATTCCTCCAATAGGGGATAGGCTCAAATTTTTTAGTTAACTTGAAGATTTTAAGAAGGATAGAGAGGTATGTATAAGAAGAAGTATTCATTACAATAGTATACTCTACGTTTATTTTTTGTTAAAATGAATTTTTTGTTGTTGCAGGCGATTGTTGATGTTTTAGACGAGGAGGGGCTTCTATGTGCGAAAACTCCAGAATTTCCAGAGCTTTCACAGTCTTCACTTACTGCCCGTACCTGGCTCTGAAACTCGAAATACCAGAAGGAGGGTAGATGAGCCTACTTCTGTAAGTATATATTTTCAAGAAAAACTTTTGATTTTAAATTATTATTTTCTCAAATATTTACATTAACGCATTCGCGCATTTTTTTATTTTCATCATAGCTAATTTCCTCTAAATCATACAACGTTTTTTATTTTTTGTAGAAACCTGTTTTGGAGTACCTGCAAACTCTGGCGAATCAGTACCTACTGCACGCAGGAGCTCGCAGGGCCTACTGCAAACTCCGATCGGTATTTCTCCTGCCCGCCGAAGTTGCAGTAGCTCAGTAACCTGAATTGCCGGATTTCTCCTGCAAACTCCGGCAGGTTTTCCTACCGCTTCCTCCGGCCATAACAATGGAAACACATACGCGCTAATGGTTTCAACCCTTTAAACTTTCTTTACCTCAGATATATCTGTAATATATCTATATATATTGTAACATTATTCTCGGATTCTTTGGAGTTTCTAGTTTAAGGATTTTTTTTAGGTTTTCCGTTTTCTTCTAATTCCCTTTGGATTAAATCGATTAGGAAAATAGGAATATCAGGATTGGGAATCGTTGGTTTCATTTAAATAAATTTCATAAAATCTTTGTAAGATTTAACTTTATTAAACTTTTATTTTGATATTTTGTGCTTCGGTTTCATCCTAATAGAGACCTAAATAACTAATAATTACAATTCAAATGTAATATTTATAAAAAGTTCATTTAAGGAAAAGAAATTTTTTGCGAATCAGCCAACAAATTTTCTTGTTAGATAAAAAGGAAAAGAATAGGACTCCGGGGTGTTTCATTTCCTGAGATTTTTATTTTATGCTACGCCCTAATAAGTATACTTGGCGTAATTTTTGGTTACTAATAGTTATTTGTGATACAAATGCGCAAAATAGGTGATTGTGTGCGAGTGTGAATTTTGCAGCATAAGCCGGAGGCTTTCTAAAAAACATTATTTTTTGACAAAGTCATATCTACTTGGTGTCAAGGGGTTGCTTTTCAACTGTAAGGGTTGGACCCCAAAAATCGGTGTTGGTATTATTCAGGAGCCTAAAAATCATAGACTCTATTTATAATGTAAAATTCTAAAAAACATTACTTTTTGACAAAGTCATATCTTCGTGGTGTCAAGGAGTTGCTTTTCAACTGTAAGGGTTGGAGCCCGAAAATCGGTGTTGGTATTTTTCAGGAGCCCAGAAATCAGAGACTCTATTTATACTGTAAACTTATGAAAACCACCGATTTTTGGGCTCCAAACCTTACAGTTGAAAAGCAACCCCTTGACACCACGATGATATGAATTCGTCAAAAAATGTTTTTTAGAATTTTACAGTGTGAATAGGGTCTCTGATTGTTGGGCTTCTAAAAAATATCAACAACGGTTTTGGGCTCCAACCCTTACAGTTGAAAATCCACCCCTTGACACCACGAAGATGTGACTTTGTCAAAAAATAATCTTTTTGAGAATTTTACAGTGTAAATAGGGTCTCTGATTTTTAGGCTCCTGAAAAATAATAACACCGATTTTTGGGCTCCAACCCTTACAGTTGAAAAGCGACCCCTTGACACCACGAAGATGTGACTTTGTCAAAAAACAATGTTTTTCAGAATTTTACATTGTAAATAGAGTCTCTGATTTTTGAGCTCCTGAAAAATACCAACACCGATTTTTGGGCTCCAACCCTTACAGTTAAAAAGCAACCCCCTGACACCACGACGATATGACTTTGTCAAAAAATAATGTGTTCTAGTATTTTACTGTGTAAATAGATTCTCTGATTTTTGGGGTCCTGAAAAATACCAACACCAATTTTTGGGCTCTAACCTTTCCAGTTGAAAATTCACCCCTTGGCACCACGAAGTTGTGACTTTGTCAAAAAATAATATTTTTTAGAATTTCACAGTGTAAATTGAGTCTCTGATTTTTGGGCTCCTGAAAAATACGAAAACCGATTTTTGGGCTCCAACCCTTACAGTTGAAAAGCAACCCCTTGGCATCAAATAGATATGACTTTGTCAAAAAATAATGTGTTCTAGAATTTTACAGTGTAAATAGGTTCTCTGATTTTTGGGCTCCTAAAAAATACCAACACCGATTTTTGGGCTCTAACCTTTACAGTTGAAAATTCACCCCTTGACACCACGAAGACGTGACTTTGTCAAAAAATAATGTTGTTTAGAATTTTACAGTGTAAATAGATTCTCTGATTTTTGGGCTCCTGAGAAATACTAACACTGATTTTTGGGCTCCAACCTTTACAATGGAAAAGCAACCCCTTGACACCAAGTAGATACGACATTGTCAAAAAAAAAATGTTTTTTAGAATTTGACAGTGTGAATAGAGTTTCTAATTTTTGGGCTCCTCAAAAATACGAACACCAATAAGTTTCTGAAGTTTGGAGCTTGTTCTGATTTTTCAGATGTAGGGGTAGTTTTTGCAAAAAAAAAATTCGAGCATTCGAGAGCCCAAGAAAAGCCCTACACTACTTTTCATTTTGTATTCTCCAGGTTTGAGTTTTTACCAAGGGCTTGGTTTTTTTTGTACATAGGGGTGGTTTTGGAAAAATTTGTTTTGTGCATTCGAGAGCCCGAAGTATGCTCAAAATTCTGAAGCACTTTGTTTTTTTGCAGATTTCATTTTTCGCAAGGGAGTAGTTTTTCTGTTTATAGTGGGTGGTTTTTTAAATTCTTTTCGTTTGAGTTTGTACATAGGGGGTACTTTTATTTTCAGTAGGGGTTGTTTTTGCAAATCGGTTGTTAGCGCATTCAAGAGACTCGTCAGGAATGGTCAGGATGTTCAGGAATCGTCAGAACTTCTGACCATTTGTGACGATTCCTGACTTTTTTTTCAGTAGAGTAAGCTTTTTTAGTTTCAATTCAACAATATTTCAGCTTGAAAGAGGACTTTTATTTCATCTTTGAATAGTGTTTTCGAATTTACACAATACTTTTTCACTTTCCTGAAAAATTCATATCGTGTTGGTTATCTAGTTCTGTAGTGCTACTAATTAATTAATAAAAATACCTCGCTTGAATGAAATATAAAAACTAAAATTCCCTTTATGCGAGAAATTTAAAAAAAATGTATGTATAAGAAATCGCTATTATGAAGTAAAAGTTAAAAGATTAACATTGTCTGGATAAGTCTAGTTGTAAATAATGTGAAAAAATGTTGAGACTTAATTTAATATTTATTTCTGCAAAAAAAATGCCATTGAATTTTTATTTGTTTTAGGAACAAACATCAATAGATGAACCAAATGATGGCGGTAAGTTTGTTGAATCAAACTTAGCATACACTTGTCAAATATTTTTTATGTAATCATTGGCCTTCGTTTATATTTGCTGCAAATAAAATGTAGAACGTTAAACTAATACTTCTTATATATTCACTGAGAAATCTCCGACGTAACTTTGTTTAGGCCATAAAACTATATTTTTCAACATGTCGTTACTTATGAAAATTTTGATTCTAAAATAATGTTTAGCATCTTCGAGCAACATAAAACGTATTTGCTTTTTACACTTTTTCGTAGGACGAACTGCTCGCAAGTTAATACTGTCATAAACCATTAATTGTTGAACAATAATTGACATATTTTCAAAGTTGTATCTCAGAAATTATTTCTTGAAAACATGCGAAACTTGTACATTGTCTATTTCGAGGTCAGATTTCTGAAATCTATTTTTCAAGAACAATCTTAATAAAGAGAAATTTTCATTTGATTGGAATATTTATTTTTGATTTTAAGTGATCTCTGATCTTGAAATAGATAATGTAAAAACTTAAAATTTTTCCGAACAATAGTTTTTGAGATGTAATCGTAATTTGGCAAGTATTTAAATTTTATTAAATGATTAATTTTTTATAACGCTGTAACTTAAGAACTAACTGTCCATCCTACGAAAAGTAATGTAAAAAGGAACAAAGTTTTATTTTTCTCAAAGATGATAAACGCGATTATCAATCATTTTTGTTATAAATAACGAAATTATTTTAAACAATAGTTTTAAAAAACTTACCAAGTTTTCGAATTATAACCAAGATATTCGTAACCACGGACTTTTTATGACCTTTTAAAAAAGTTACATCGGGGACCTCTCAGTGCATTAATATAAATCCGGAATTGATATATTCATTTAAGATAAAGGTAATCCTGGTCATTTGTTTTGGTTCTACGCTGTGAGATGCTGTGCATTCTATAGTAATGTACATTTGAATCAATAAGATTTGTATTAGAACGAGGGCGATAACGCGGCCAATTAATGCAATATCAATTTTTTCTCAGTGCTTCGTATCTGTCAAATACCTGGAATATTTCAAGAGTGTCGTTGTGAAGTCGACGACGTAGTTAGAAGATTACTCAAGTAGTTTGCTAGTTGCTTATCGATAGTGAAGAAAAGAAATTAGAACTGCAAAAATTTGTAGAACTTAACCCACTTGAAAAAGTGGACGAACAAAAGGACGTGAAAAAGTAGTATAAAAGGACGTTCAAAAGTACTTATAAAAGGACGCACTAAAGGACGTAAAAAAGGACGTACAAAAGGACGTACCAAAGGACGTCCCGAATTGGGATACAAAATGACGTACTTTGGTACGTCCTTGCACGAAAGTAGTTGCTATATATATTGTTCCCCACTCCGCCGCCACTTGCCGCATCTAGGTGTATAATATCTTTGGTTGTGTACCAAAAGTTTGGTGTGTCGTTCGTCCCTCTGGGATAGAGGGGAACCTTGCACTACTGCGCATGCGATGCATAAGGCGCTTCATTGGCTGCAGTTCGCGCGCTTATTTGAAATGTTAAAATACAATTTTTTAAACTTATTATTAATAATTGAAAATAATTATATTTTAACATTTTTAAGTGGTACGTGGATAATTTTTAATATATTACGAGCAATAGGTTAAAAAATAAAATGAGTATTCAGTAAATAAAAAATATCATGTGATATAATTTCATCTTTTTTTATTTTTATCAATTTATGCTTTTGGAATTATGTATATTAATTATAATTGATATTCAAATTTTATTAATAATTTTATTTATAATAAATAAAAAAATTGAATTTTTTAACATTTCAAATAAGCGCGCGAACGGCAGCCAATAAAGCGCCTAATGCATCGCATGCACAGTAGCCTAAGTTGCCCGCGTTGGTTGCACTGCCCCTGTCGGATAGCAGCGTTCTCAAAAAAAGAGAATAGACGTCTTGACACAGGGCACGCTGGCGCTCGTGTGTTTATCTCAGCAGTTTTACGTATAAGTGCCGCAGTCGCTCAAAATTTCTTTCCGTACAGGAAACAAAAATCCATTCACTTGCTTTGAATGGGTTTCGAAGTCGTTTGAATAGCGTATCTGTCACTAGAATTCCAGATTGCCGCCGATTGTTTTCCAATAGTTGTATCAATTATATTAAGTTTCAACCCCTATCCGTGCTTGAAGTGCACAATATTATTCACTTCAAAATTTATCAAATTAACAAACTTATGAACAGAATTTTTTTTTGAAAACTATACATTATAATGAATTTAGATCAATTAAAATATATAAGGTAGGACTGATTCACATAGTCTTACTGACGAGTCCAGCGAGTCAGTCCGGGACAGAACATAAGATAGCCTAACTTTAATATATTTTGAAGTAGATATGTATATTTTTTTAAATAATTGTAGAACACAAAACAAATAAACATTATCGACTCTCATGTCAACAAAAAAATCTTCCTTACACTTATAATACTTGGGTCAATTAAGAACAATGTATTTCGAAAAAAACAGTAAAGATGTCATCTAACTAAAAATAATTAACATTCAAAGAATATTTACTATTTACGAACTATATCTATATATTGTATAAAAATATTATACATTCATTGTGACTTTCTTTGAGAATTTTTATGGTCACTTTTGGTTTTAGGGTCAGATAAATTGAAAATAATTGAATTGTTTCAAACGTTTCGGCACACAATATTGGTCCTTATCAGTAAATTTGATTAAATCTGCAAAAATTAGATCATTGCTTGAAGGTAGGCGATATACAATTGAAATAGTTACACTTTGGTTAATATTGCAGTTGAAAAATGATATAAAATGTTATTACAATCAATCAAATTATATGCAAAGGACCCTGCACCAAATACATAGTAAAAAAGGTCCCGTTGGATTTTCCGAAGTTTTTGATATTTTTTAGCTTATGCTCTCCTGATCAAAAAATCCTTATGGCAAGAACTCAAATTATGAACAGTTTTTGCGCTGCGACAATTTAAAGGCATGTAGTACATTATGACGTCACGTATTACCGACCATCCCATGTCATTTTTTTCCGCCAATTTAAAAAGAGGGAAATTGAAATATCGTGCTCACTTTTTTTTAAATGACAGGTAATATTATATGGCAGGTCTGTCTGGTCAATTGAAGATGCTATATTATTGCTAAATATATAACAATGTTTTCTCTTTATCTCTGAAACCGCTCAATTAACAGCAAAACTAAGAACATATTTGGAATCAGCGTACCAGAAAACACGGGGTAATACACTTCTCTAACATGGACGCATTGGTCCTAAAATTGGCACCCTCCTTTCAAGCTTTGGTGCTTAAGCCCGTTTTCTATGCCAATTATTGGCGCTTATGTTCTTTTCCTTTGCCACATGTTGGCATTTATAGCTTTTTGCCTTGCCAATTGGTGACGCTTATGACGTTGTTCTATTCCACACGCTAGCGCTTATGCCCTTTTGCTTTCCCAAACGTTGGCGCTTATTCCGTTTTTGAATTTCAAACTTTGGCGCTTATGCCCTTCTGCTGTGCCAAATATTGGCGCTTATGGTTGTTTGCCTTGCCAAATGTTGACGCTTATTCCCTTTTATAATTTTATACTTCAGCGCTTATGCGCTTTTGCTGTGCGAGTTAATGGTTTTTATGCTCCTTTGCTTTATAAAATGTTGGCGCTTATACCATTTTGGTATTCCAAACCTTGGCGCTTATGCCCTTTTGCAGTGAAAATTTTCGCGCATATGTTCTTCTGGTTTGATAAATGTTGGCGCTTATACCCTTTTTGGATTTCAAACGTTAGTGCTTATGCTATTTTGCTTTGTCATATGTTGGCGCTTATGCCCTTTGGCCGTGCAAAAGTTTGGTGCTGATGCCCTTTTGCTGTGCCAAATATTGACACTTACTTAGTTTTCCGTTGTTCCATTGTGGCGCTTGAGCCCTTTTGCTTTGCCAAATGTTGGCGCTGATGCTCTTTTGCTGTGCAAAATGTTGGAGCTCATACTTTTTTTCATTGTCATATGCTGGCGCTTATACCCTTTTGCAGTGTCATATGTTAGCGCTTATGCCCTTTTGATTAGCCAAATATTGGTATTCACATCCTTTTAGAATTTCAAAATTTCGGCACTCATACCCTTTGCGAATGTTAAACTTTATTGCTTATGCCCTTTTACTGCGCCAGGTGTTGACGCTCATGCCATTTTTCCCCCATTGATGGCGCATATGCTGTTTAGCTTTGTCAAATTTTGACGCTTATTCCCTTTTGGAATTTTAAACTTTGGTTCTCATGCCCTTCTGCTGTGTCAAATGCTGGCGTTTATGAACTTTTGCCGTACCAAATACTGGCGCTCATGTCATTTTGCTGTTCCAAATGTTGGCGTTTATAGCCCTTTCCTTTTCCAAATGTTGGCGCTTATTTTCTTTTGATTTGCCAAAGGGCCTAGGGGGATAAGGATGTAAAAATGGCCTTTGCTCCTATCAAGCCTATATTGGTACCATATATTGACATCTATGTGAATAATAATTCCTGCAAGTTTCAACCTTAAAATTTCATTTTTTTTGGAGATATGGACGGGGGTAGTAGAATCAAGAAATAGGGGTTTCTCGAAAACGGCTAAACCGATTTTCACGATCAAAATATATGTTGTGTTGACCAGAAATGCTATTTTCAGGAAAAAGTTTGGATTTTTTTAGATAAAAAATATGGGTAAAGAAATTCCTCCAAATTTTGAAAATATTTTTTTCAGGTTATGTTTTATATGTATAACTTCAATTTTTCTGCCAAAAATAACCTTGAAGTGTCTGCTTTAACATACATTTTTGTCAGATTTTTCGTGTTGGTGCGTCATGGCAAAAAATGATGAAAATCATGCATGCCGCACAGCACACAGCACGCTCTCGCTCCAGCCGGGCACATCGAACCCTACTTTTCGGTTGACACTTTATTAGTTTAATTAAGCGGTCGGCTGGAATAATGGTGCACTTGTATTTTAAGGAATCACTTATAATTTTGCGACAACCTCATAAAATCTGAGGAGGAATGTCCATCAATCACTGCCGAAGAGGTGAAAAAAGCACTCAGAAGCACAAAGAACTTCTCCGGTGCTGGACCACATTGTATCAAGATTCACCAAGACACAAAATGAAGGGATGAGACTTTAAAAAATCAGAAAAATAATTTTGTCGACCACCCTAACATAAAATTTATTATAAATAAATTATATATAAATATATATTTTTAGAAAGGAAATTTCTAGATGAATTAATAAAGAAGTATATTATAAGGCTAATTATTAAAGTTTAAATATTATTTTTATTATTATTCATTAAATAATATCAATACATGTTGAAAATTTGTAACAATTACAATTATTTATAAAATGAATGGAATATATTAACAAAATAAACAATAGAAAAATATGAATACAATTCAAACTGTTTTAAAAAAAACTCATCTTTATATTCAATTTTCCAAATATTAAATGACATGTTTTCATGAATTTTTTTGATTACTAATTACAGCTGCTCTTATTGTTACTGAAAACTATGTTCTTTTATATTCATAAAAAGTATCAGGTTTTAAATTAATTTTAGTATTTTTGCTTTACATAACAATGCAAAAACAGACCTACCTGACCGGAGCGCCATCTGTTGGATTTATATAAACTACGATACCTCTCCGGATGCTAAGAGGACAGAAAGAGTGGGGTTGATGCATATGGTTGGTCCACAATAAGAGTCGTAAGCGTCGACGTTCAAACGTGTATGCGTATTTGACGTCATACGCACGTCGACGATTACGAATCACATTGTGGACACACCAAGAAAGAAATTACATTTTTGGGCGAACGCTTTCCTGCACGTGTCACTTTTAAAAAAGCCATTTGAGCGCCGTTTCTTCGATTCTCCTCATGATTTCTGCATGATATTTATTCCAATATTAGATGCATTTATTTTATCGCTGTGTATATATGTCCGGTGCCATGAGCTAGGTTGGTATCCGGTAGATTGTTCTAATTGGTTACACGGCAATAAGCGGGATCTGACGGACAGCAGTATCGTGTACGACTGCATGGCATCCGACTTACGTCAGTACATTTCTTTTTTTTTTAGACGCGCACGAGGCGTAACCTCAAAGTGAAGTATATAATTTGAAAGAATATATGTGTAACTTTTTTTACAAACTTCAACATGTAATTGTTAATTAAAAATGAGTTATTTTTTGTGTTTCCGGTTTTGTCTTGCCTTGTAAATTTGCTTTATCATTCTTTCATTATTAAGATTTTTATATAATTCTATTTGTGGGAGTTATAGCCAGTTATTATTTAAGATGTGTATACATTATTAGTTTTTGATAAGTTTGACTTGTGTAAAACTTCGTTTTAAATGAAGCTCCCATGAATTGTATTTATTATAGAGAATCTTTTTAGGGACAAAATAACCCGCGTTAATGATAAAGATTAAATATAAAATTATAATTGTTGTAATTAAAATTATAATGATAATTGAATATAATTATAACTACAACGAATAAACAGGGTGGCCACTATTTTTTAAATTTTCGTCTCCCGGCTTTCTCCCGGTAAATATGCGTGATTTCTCCGGGTTTAGATAAAAAATTAACTCTCTCTGCGAAACCTACAGTTTTTTCACATATATGCGTTTAATTGCAAAATTCGATAAGCATCAGCAAACCTTTTTGCAAGAAATCGATTGACTTTGAATCATATAATAAGTAGGATAAGGAAATTTTTCTGTCTAATATTATATATAAAAACTAAAGGTTAACAACCACCGCAGGGTCCCACTGGGAGTAACTGTCATCTAAAAAAATGACATGCTTTGGCACACTTTTTGAAGGCCTAAAAAGAAAGAACGAGTTCGTTAACCAGCTATTCTGGATCAAAATTCAAAAAGTGAGCACATTTTGAAAATTGTTAATACCACTTTTTTTCAATGTATGAAAATTCTATGTACGGTTATTAGTATTACTTCAAACTACAAACAATTTATCCTTTTAAAATTTTTCGATAAAATGAAAATTGTTGGAGTTATAGCATTTTCAAAATCCCCAAAAACAAACGAAAATTAATATTTTAAGCCGAACAACGCACGATATGAAAAAAGGCAAAAGAAGAAAAACGTTTATTTTTGAGAGACCTACACGATTATCATAAAAACTTTTTGAATTTTTTCGAAAAATCGAAAATTCAAATTTTGATCGCACAAAAAATAAATAAAAATTAAAAATTCCAGTTTGCGGTTTAACTATGTAAGATACGAAAAAAGATGAGGATACAAAAATCGTGAACCCAAAAAAGATCTACAAATTTGTTGTTAATCACTTTTTGATGGGACGCGTAGTTTTTGTTTTATTTGTGAAAAAAAAATCTGTCCGCTGGGCGGGCACACTCTTGTCGCGCGCTTCGCGCGCCTGGGGCGCGCGACTGTTGGTTCTCGCGCTTTGCGCTCGATAATATATTTATCTCGCGCTTCGCACTCGATGATGCGTTTACCTCGCGCTACGCGCTCGGTCTTTATATTTCCCCCACATTTGCTCCTTATTTTGCACTAATTTTTATCCTCAGCTACCCTGAAAAATCTATCATTTTAATAATTTTATATCATCACAATTCATAATATGCATTGGTATTGAAACATACGTATTTTCATTGTCTTATTCTTATAATTATAAATAAGTGTGCATACTATACAAAAAATGTTGTTATTATAGATTTTATTGCAACTTGTATCGTTTCCCCATAAATTTAATTTGTTTATTTTCAAAGTTATTTTTTTATGATTATAACTGAAAATACGCATGCTAGTGTAAAGTGGTTCTAAGCAAATATATGGATATAATTTAGGCGAAAAATGTTTTTAAATAAAAACTTATTGCAGCTTGTGTCGTTTTTCCAAAAAGTCAATTTTTAATTATTGATGTATTTCTATAGCAAGAGTTTATAACAAATTTGTAGATCTTTTTTAGTTGAACAACTTTTGTCTTTTTATTTTTTTTTTCGTCTCTTGTGTCATTTTTTGAAAATTTAACTTAATTTGTACATCCTATTTGAATGAAAAAGTTTGCCTATTATTTTTTTTTCTTCCCTTGTGTCGTCTTCCAAAACATTTTTTTTTTTTTTTTAATGCTATTTTTCACGAATAAAACAAAAACTACGCGTCCTGTCAAAAAGTGATTCATAACAAATTTGTAGATCTTGTTTGGGTGCACGATTTTTGTGTCTTTATCTTTTTTTGTATCTTGCATAGATAATCTTGTAGGGCTCTCAAAAAGAAACGTTTTTCTCCCCTCGACTTTTTTTCATATCATGCGTTGTTCGGCTTAAAATATTAATTTTCGTTTGTTTTTTTCATTTTTAAAATGCTATAACTCTGATGATTTTCATTTTATCGAAAAATTTCGCTCGGATAAATTGTTTGTATTTTGGATTACTACTAATAACCGTACATAGAATGTTCAAATTTTGGAAAAAAAGTGGTATCAAAAATTTTCAAAATGTGCTCGCTTTTTGAATTTTGATTCAAAACAGCTGGTTAACGAACTCGTCCTTTCTTTTTAGTCCTTCAAAAAGTGTGCCAAAGCACAATCTAATCTGATCAATCTTTCGAAAGTTATCGTGCCTACACGATACTGCAGACTACAGACAGACAGTGGTTAAAAGCACCTTTTGTTACTTGGTCAACTTTCGACCGTTGTATTTAATGGAAAAATGCATGAATTCTTTTGCGAAAAATCGAGTAGTTACCTTGATGTTTTATTTATGAGTCCATTTTCGAAAAACTTGAAAATATTTATAACTTTGATGTCGGCAGTAAATAAAAGCGAAGGATGCTAACTCAGCTTCTAATCAAACTGCAAGGCTCTACTGAGGCTTGAAATTTTCCAAAAAAATTAACAAATTGAATTCTGCGTTTTTAAAAACAATTAATTACATCAATAACACGCTATCGCACATTATTTTTTTCTGTTTTTTTTTTTGGGACTGGAGGCACAAAAGAAGTCGATGATACTCTTCGCGGATTTCAGGGTATCGATGTCCTGCTTGATCCTTCCTCCTTTTTTTTTCTTCAACTTTCGTACATCTGGTAAACTGTGCTGCGTGGGTCAACCATCTTTGACAATAGTGGAAGGCAACCCCTTCAAGGTATCGATTACATTTGAGGTCGGCTACGGTAGAAAAAAAAACAGAAAAAAATATTATGCAATAGCTTGTTACTAAAGTAATTAACTGTATTTAAAAACATACCACTGAATTTGTTGATTTTTTTGAAAAATTTTAAGCCTCAGTAGAGCCTTCCAGCTTTATTAGAAGCTGAGTTAGCATCCTTCTCTTTTATTTACTGCCGACACCAAAGTTATAAATATTTACAATTTTTTCGAAAATGTACTCGACCAAGTTACAAAAGGTGCTTTTACCCACGTTTTTTCACCTTCACTGCAAATTTGCATAGAAAGTTACGGACGCATCGCGATAAAATAGTGATGTGCTTATTCGTAATAAAATGGGGATTGACAAGATGTTTTTCTTTTTTCTAATAGATTTTTTTTTATTGAGTTATGCAATGATTTGTAGAGGGGCCAGGATTTTTGAAACATATAGTAGACAAAAACAAAATTTCGGATGCAGACAAAATCAAAATTTCTGAAACAGACGAAATCAAAATTTCGGACATAGACTAAATCAAAATTTCGGACATAGACAAAATCAAAATTTTTGACCCAGACAGAATAAAAGTTTTGAGCCTGGACAAAACCAAAAGGGAAACAATTGTGAAAATGCGAAAAATCAGCAAACCCGCCCGTATCACACCCAAGGATCCAAAATTGTTTGAAATTTTTGTAATATCCCTGGCCACATCGCTAAGGATTGTTTAAAAAAAAGTAGATATTTACAAAATCAAAACAGAGAACAAAGCCCTCAAAATTATACGCAGAACCAGGAAAACTCCAACGTTATTCCGCCAATGGGTGCTGAGAGGAAAGCGCCGAATCATTAACTAAAGCACCTATAGAAATTACTAATAAGGAAAATCATATCAAAATTCATCTCAGTAGGAATAATATAATTCCTTCGATCATGGTATCTGCCGTTGGTCTAAAAAACCCGTCATATATGATTATCGACACTGGTGCTGGTCAAAATCTAATTAAAAGAAGTGCAATTGACCCCGAAATAAAAATAAATGAAAATGAAGTACTGAGACTAACAGGAATAAGTGATCTACCTCTTTATACTCTAGGTCAAATTAAGTTCGTGATACTTGGATTTTTAACTATACTAAATATAATTCCTGATGAGATACCAGTAGATGAAGATGGAGTCTTAGACTCTGATTTTTTTTTAATAATAAAGTAAATATAAACTACACACATAAATGTACTGAAATTATTGATGCAACTTATCCTTTTGAACAAACTGGCGTTATCACAATCCCAGCACGAACAATTTTTGATTATTATGTAAAAATAGAAAATACAGAAAAGTTAACCCCCCGTCTAAGGGGGTGATGGTTGGAAATTAATATTTTACTGCAATTTAATAACATAATTACAGTTTAAATAATATTTACACTTCCTCCTAATGATTCATTTCTCTGGAAAGTATATTTCTAAAGTAATTATTCGAAAACTTTGAAGGGGGATTTCACCCCTTAGTAAGCTGAAGGCACTATAGTTTCTATTTTGCCACTTTCAATGGGATTTTCTAACGTTAATATTTTCATTTAATATAACAACGCATCTGTTATATTCCATGACTTTGAAGTCATTCATTTTGTTCGCATCCTATTCTTGTTAACCATTAAATGTCAATTAAATAAAAATATAAAAACTATTCGATGTTATGTAATTTGATTTCTTTAAATGCGATTCAGGCGATCCGACTCATGAAAAGTATAGAAGCTGCCAGTTCGAATTTGGCCTGAGGTTATTTAATACTCTAAATTTTATTTAAAAAAATATTAACCAGTAGATCTAAAAAAAATTAACATTGAATAATTTGGTGATGACTATATAACATTTATTGTTTTATTCCTTTACATAATTAATGACAATTTATTCAGACAATTTAAGTGCATGGGTTTGTTTATAATTACATTGTACTCTTATTTTTTTCAGAGAAATCGAACTGATTGAGATGAAGTTAGGCAGAACACACTCGGTTTGCTACTCATATTAGGATATACGATGCAGTAAAAAGTAGATTGAACGAGAAGTAAAAGAGCCGGACTCTCAGCAGACACCCAGGGATTTTTTTCTTCTGGAAAGTCTTAGGAATTTAGCTGAAAAATGCGACTTTTGTGTTGATTTGCGCAATACACAAATATAAACAATAATGCGTTAAAAATACTTTTCTGAACATAATAGTATATTGCGTGACGAAGGTCGAAAGGCAACGATTGTCACGGAGGCGAAGTTAGCTGCCCGAGCGAAGCGAGGGCAGATATTACACGAGTGAAATCGTTGCCTCGACCCGAATCATGCATATAATTTTTTATCAGATCGATAATGCAGATTCGACTTGAGATGCCTGTGGAGCGGGTCGACAATTGAGATTTCTACCCTAGGGAAGAAAATTCGATTTTCGAGCCGCTCCACAGGCATCGAAAGTCGAATTTTCGATTGAGGTATGATGAAAAATACTTTTCTGAACATAAAATACTTTTTTTATCCACATAGTCAAACAGAATAGTTTTCTGATCGTTTATACTGGGTGTTTTTTTCAACTTGACACATCGAAATATCTCAAAAAATACGCATCCTATGAAAAAAATATCCGTAATAAAACATTTTACTCTTTGAGGGGCAAAAGCGACTTTAAACAAATTTACCCCCCGCCTCAGCAGGCAGGGGGGGTCGCGAATAAAAAAAAATTTGTTCAAAATCGCTTTTCCCCCTCGAAAATAAAAAGTTTTTATTACAGATATTTTTTCATAGGATGGGTATGTTTTTAGATATTTCGATGTCTCAAGTTTAAAAAAACACCCAGTATATACCTAAAGGTGTGCATATATAATTAAAAAATATGTTAAACAACCACCACACGATCACATTGGGAGCAACTTCCATATATGAAAATGATACTGGCTCCCAGTAGAACCGCGGTGGTGCCACCGGGCTCCTATATATATATATATATATATACATATATATTTTTTTTTAATAAGGTAAACAACCACTGCAGGGTCCCACTGGGAGCAACTGCCATCTAAAAATGACACAGGCTCCCAGTAGGACCTCGGTAAATCCCACTCATGGCCGTGAGATGGCTGGTATATATATATATATATATATATATCCATCTCATGGTTGTGAGAGATATCTCGCAATTAGGTCTCGAGATATTCTTCTATTTATATTAAATAAATAACTTACTTGTTTAAAAATATGAATTGTATTTTCATTATTTCTGTGACCATTTACAGGGATGCCTTCCTACCCCCACGAGACGTTGGAAAACGGGTAGGGGTGTAACTTTACATTATTTCTGTGACCAGTCACAGGGGTGCCTTCCCGCCCCCAGGAGGCGTTGGAAAAGAGGTAGGGGTGTGAACTTTCATTATTTCTGGCACCAGACACAGGGGTGCCTTCACCCCTCGATGTAGCGCTGGAAAAGGGCTAGGGTGTGACCTTTCATTATTTCTGTGACCAGTCACACGAGTGCCTTTCGACCCCCACGTAGCATTGGAAAAGGGGTAGCGGTGAGACCTTTCATCATTTCTGTGACAAGTCGCAGGGGTGCCTTCTCGCCCCCACGAGGCGTTGGAAAAGGGTTAGGGGTGTGACTTTAAATTATTTCTGTGACCAGTCACAGGGGTGCCTTCCGGCCCTCACGAGGCGTTGGAAAAAAGGTAGGGGTGAAACTTTACATTACTTCTGTGACCAGTCACAGGGGTGCCTTCCCGCCCCCACGAAGCGTTGGAAAAAGGGTAAGAGCGTGACCTTTCATTATTTCTGTGACTAGTCGCAGGGGTGCCTTCCCGTCCCCCACTAGAAATTTTAAAGGGATAGGGGTGAGACGTGTATTATTCGATTATTCAATTTGATAGAAAAAAAATCGAGATCTCGAAAACTATTCTAGATATCGATTTAAAAATTTCAGATCCGTGTTTCTCGAAAAAAATACCATCGATACCATAATCATCGCATGAAAGACTCAAATTTTGGTTCATAATTCGGCATTCTCGAATGCATAAAGTTCACATCCCTACTCATATTTGTGTTGGCGAACTATATCAAATAGGTCATGGTATTTTCTTGATTAGAGAAGCTCGAGTTATCGGCAAAGAAGCTCTTAGGGCTAGTACGAATGTTATGAATGATTTGGATGCTAATATTTCAATTAAAAACTCATTTAAGAATCGCTTTGGAGAATCTGGTCAGAATTTGAAACGACGTGCTATTGATAAAATGGAAAATATTATGAACGGTTCTGGTTATAAGAACATTAGGAAGAAGCGAATGGTTCAGTCGATTTCTAATCGTGGCGCGCTTAACGTCATGAGTCGAAATCCTCATAAAAAGAGAAAGAAGCAAACCTCTAAAAAATACATTGATTTGGTTTACACAATGCTCAATCTTCCGAGGTGCGAAATTCGGTCGGATGCCAGAGCTTGACCAACGGCCCAAAGTCGGCCCTGATTTAGTAACCGATCTACGGTAACCAGAGTTGGGCCGACTAAGGTGTTTTTAAGCTGCCATGGTCCCACCGACATTGGCAACTGACATCGGCAGCGGGCGAAAAGCCGACTGTCGGCCAAATTCTGGCCCAACTTTGGGTCGACCATCGGATGAACTGTGGCAGATTGTTTGGTACGACCGCAACAATGCGGTCGGTCTGACTTTGGATACAGCAGTCGGTAAGCCACAAGTCACCGTGATGCACCCGACGGTAGGCCAAACCTTGGCTCGAGTATGAGCATACCGTCGTGTAATTATGGTTCGTTGTTTCAAAAAGACCGCGAAAGTACGGTCGGCCCGACTCTGCGCAAGAGATGGCCCGACCATCGGCATAACATTGGATTGTTCAAGTCATCATGGTGCACCCGACGCGACGGTTCGTAAAACCTCGGACCAAATATGGGCCGGCCGTCGGATATACTAGGGTTCATTATTTCAAAACGACCGAAATTTGGGTACGAATAGCTGGACACATCACTACTTTACCACCGAGCAATTCACGCCTACCCCGAAAGGGAAACGGCTTAATGATATAATAATATATACGATCCACGAAACAAGAATAGACCGGTAGTGACCACTGGCGACAAATCCAGGAACTAAAACCCCGGTTTTCTGCAGAATTTTTCTTGCTTTATTTTGCGTCAGTTTCAGCAAACTTGTGTTTAAATAAATGAATAAATCAATATTTTTCAACGCATATCATGTTTATTATTAGTTTCCGCATGGCGGACTTCTCCTATTTTGAGCATAAAAAATTGTTAAAATTAGATAATCTAAGGTTTTATTATTAAAAAAAAATTGTTTAATAAATTTTATTTTTAAGAGAAGTCAACCATCGATGTCGGCTTACTTTTTACAATGCAAAAAACGAAAATTTAATCCATGCATTATTTTTCGAGTGTTTTGGCAGAAACTGATCTGAGGAAGTTACCGTTTCACCTTAAGGGTGTTGGGTAAATCCGACTTGGATTTTTTTTGTATAGGTACGTCACTGAATCAATATAAATTTTTCCCCAAGTATTTGAGAACGAAAGAAAGAAAACTTGTCAAATATCCGGTGTTTTGCGAGATCCTCGGATTAATGAAATTTAGAGGAATGAAGCCTTTTGCTGAGGCAATCATTATTTTTACAAAAAATTATAAATTTTTTGAAAGGGAGAAATCTTTGGATAGCAGAAGACATCATTTTAATGGCGAAAACCGTTCGAAATTTTATTTTTTTACTCACAATTCTGACATTACAGAAGTATTCTGAGGCGTCATAATACATCCGAAGACCCACAACTTGATGATAGTGAACCTCAATTTTGCGAAATACGTCGCAAAATGGAGAAAACTGGGTACAAAATTGAGATGTCCTGTGTATATAAAGACCATAAGACTGTAGTTGTAAGGAGCAAAGCAAACACGACATGATGACAACCTGTCAAATTCGCGCTCCAATGCCCTGAAGTCCATGCCACACATTAGATATTTTCACTGCAACCACCAGCTCATTTCACTTCGTTCAGAGCTGAGGGGGAAACAATGGACCAAATACATGGGATTCGGTCCATCTTTGCCCTGTTTTGCTAATATTTACATAAAAACTAATTTTTTCTATATATGTGTATTGGAAAAATAGTTTTCATTTTTAAGAACTATTCTATGACATAATAAAATGATAATGATTATTATTCATTACGAAGATATTACAAAACTAATGTTTTGTCTCATGCATTTGGTCCCTGGTGGTTGTAGTGGAAATACCTAATTGCCACTCGCGAAATCGAGGCGTCCTTCCTTATCGACCGCGAGTCCAGGCTTCAAGTCTCAACGGCAGTTTTCAGTTGAGCAATAAGAATACAAAATGTGAATAAAATAGACTACAAAATATTGAAATCGTTTTGCAGACAACATCTGCAAATACAGCAATTTTATAGATAAACCAACTTATGATTGTATGTAAATTTGTAAATTTATTAATTTACCGAGTTTGAAATTATAACTTGGAAATTATAATTTGAAAATTTTGAAATTATCAATTATAAATTTATCAAGTCATCCAGCAATTAATTTCAAAAACACCAAATTCTAATTCTGAAAATTCTAAGTTAGGCCCCCTGAAAATTCATTTATAAATTCCAAGTTTATCAAGTCGCCCAACAAATTTTTCAATTGATAAAGAAAAGTGGACTTTTGACAGTTTTGTAATGTTGAAATTATCAATGTGAAAAATTGGTTAATATCAAAAATAACAGTTGGGCGACTTGATAAACTTGGAATTTATAAATAAATTTGCAGAGGGCCTAATTTGGAAAGAGCTTTCTACAAAAATAGTTGCATTTTCAACCAAAAAGGATGACTTTGGCGTGTAAAGTTAAGTTCATATTAAATTTCTGTACAATTACTGTGACTTATTCGTTTCATTTGCGAATTTTATCAAAATACGTACATGACTGAAGCCCCCACCTCCCCTTCTGTAACAACTCATAACAAAATTTCTCGAACCCTCCACCCATTGAGCTGTAATGAAATTTAAATACAGTCCCTAGAATGTTTATACTTAACTTTTAAGATTTTCCTTCGGGCCGCCTCTGAATTGGAGTATGGCGTAGGGTAATCGACCATGATAATCTGGAGATGGCAAGGATTTGCCAATTGCTTATAAAATTGGCTATAGAATTAGTATAATTTATATATGGAAGGTTCAAAAATTTAAAATTGGAGCATTTAATATTCTACAATTTTATTTCAAATTAAAAACCTCTTTACTCAACCCAACTTAAAATTTTCGTTTTCGTGTATTTTTTGGAATTTTGTAAATGATATAACTCTGGTAATTTGTTTTTTATCTAAAAAAGTAATGAGGAGAAATTGCTCGTCTTTTTGAATACTACGAACAGCCGTACATAGAATTTCCAAATTCTAAAGCAAGGGGTCTCAAAAATTTTGAAAATGCTCTTACTTTTTGCACTTTGATCCAAAATGTCTGGCTAACGAACCTGAACTTCATTTCAGGGCAGTAAAAGAGACAGCAAAAGGCGAATCCAATCTGTAAATTATTTTGAAAGTTATCGTGCTAACAGACTAAAAATCTACAAACCCACCTAAAAACGTGGACATTTGAAAAAAACGGGGGAGGGGTGGGGGCAATTTTACACAAATTTGATACCTTCTCTTATGAGAATCTTGGAAGATGATTTTTCAACCAAAAATTGAATAGTCCAATGTTCAGTCAAAGTAATCCCCCCCCCAAACTAAGTTACAAATAAAAAATTATGAATCTTCAACTGAAATAGTTTATTGTTAAAATATGGATTGTTAACCAAAAAAACTTGCGACTCGCAAGTTTGAGCGCGCCTAGTGCGTTCGCCTGTTGGATAAATAATTTAAAAACTAGGAGTTCTGTCAAAAAATAGTACCAAGCAATGTTGTGGAAATTTTTAAACGCTGAAACTTCTCCAAAAACTATTCCCCATATTTTTTGTCGTTTATTGGATCCAAATTTGAATTTCTGCCTTTTTTGTAGCATTTTCGACGAATAAAACCAAAATTACAAGTCTTGTCAAAAATGGTCCAAATCAAATTTTTACGACTTTTTGAAACCTGCGATTCCTGGTTGAAATTTTTTTCCTTATCTCACGCCGTTTGGTTCGAAATTTGAATTTTTGATTTTCTGTAAAGTACTTACGACAAATAAAACTAAAATGAACAGACCTATTGAAAAATGGTTAAAAATTTTTTGTAGGACTTTTGAAATGCTATAATTGCTCTTTGGGACTTTTTTTCGTATTTTGCGTCGTTTGCTTCGAAATTTGAATTTTGTGGTGTCAAATTTCGGTCAATACTAATACTTTTTAATCATAAATGATCAGAATGTAATTCTGATCCCACTTCAAATCCCCTTCAAAATCCCATTTAACTAACATGGGGAAATTTTGGAATTTCGAAAAGTTGAACTCATACTTCAGGGTTTGATCGTAACGTGCCAACTTTTTTAGGGATTGAAGAGGATCGCTGACTTTCGTTTTAGCTTTATACAATTACACTGGTTTACAAAAAAAAAATAAAAGGTGAGGACTATTTGACAAGACCACTTTATCCTTATGTATTTTGTCGCGCTGAATACGAATCCGAGGTCTATTTACCTCTTATACTCAGGGACGATGCTTCATTGTTTCTTAAATTGCATTATAAAATTGCATAACAATGATTCTTCATTTGTAGACGTAGAATATGTGTATTACTATATTGAACTATTTTTTGGAAAATTCGTTCTTTTTTTTTGTTTTGAAATAATTTTTTTAACTCATGTTAAGATGTCTTTTTTGGTTGAATTCATCTATTTTTGATTGAAAACTAAATTTTTGTTTGTTTGGAATATCAACTTCTACATATTTATTTCAGATTTCGTCATCTTTTTCATGAAAATTAAATGACTTAGTTGAAAAATTCATGTATTCCCGTTGAAGATTCATCATTTTAGATGAAAATTTATCATTTTGTTTAGAAAATGTCACTATTTTTCTTTGAAATTCTTTTGTCTTGAAAATGTAACTATCGCAGTCAAATACTTCATCATTTTAGTTGATAATTCATCTCTTTGCTTGAACTTTTTTAACTGAAAATTTAACTATTTCATTTTTGGTTGACAATTCATCATCATTCATCATTTTAGTTGAGTATGTAGCTATCCCATTTAAATATTTCATCATTTTACTTTTAAATTCATCTATTTGCTTGAACATTCAAACTGAAAATTTAAGTATTCAATTTTTGGTTGACAATTTATCTTTTTCTGTCGAAAATTCGTCCTTTTCGGTTTCGACTGAAAAATATACTTTGCAAGAAAAATTTCCAATATATTGACATTTGGTTAATATAATTTGTTTACAACAGTTAGATTCGATATCCTGTGAATTATTTATATTTCTTGGATACTTCGACATTCATTTTCGTCGCGGTTTTGATATAATTAAAAAAAATTTTAAAAAAGGATTAGGAAAATGGGTCAATATTCTCAATATTCAAGGTAATCTTAAATAAAATGCAAAATTACCAAAACTCCCAACAGAAATTAAACGGGTTAACCGATTTTTTCCTATATTTTCTTAATCTTCTCGTCATTATGTAAGGAATCTAATGCATCATATTAAAATTGAATTTCTTAATATTTTATTAATTACAAATTTCGTTCAACCGTCTCGAATCATGTAACGCTCTAACAATAGGAAAGTCGGATGAGTTGCGTTCGACCGCCCGGGGTCAAGTATCGTCGAAAAATTTCACGCTCCAGTGCCCAGCTGTGCTCTGTAAATTCGGAGCGACTGTTTTCGGATCATCGTGGATACTTTCCCGGTGGCGGATTGCTCGTTTCCAGGCACATAAATGAAGCACATTTTCGATTAATTAAAAAATAACAAAAACAAGACCACTTTTCAAAAAACGAAGGCTTTCTTTTTATGTATTATGCCAGTGAGATTATGTGGTTCAAATATTACATCAAACAATTCATCCTTGTAGGAGGAGATATGTCATTTGTAATACGTGTGTTAAAATTCAAGCTTGAGGAATCGCCTTAAGGTCCTCCGGGCGTCCAAGTCGGAGTCTTGGTGCACCAAACAAATCTTGTATCTTCTTCAAGAGAGTTTTGAGACCCCCCACACCTACTCCAGGGTGTGTATAGGGAGACTTAGCGACTTAGACTAGAGCTTGGGCGAGCCTCAACTGCCCATAACATCCTAAAGTTGGCTCTAAACTGGTTATAAAAGATGCTGGGTATGGGGGAAGAAAGGCTCCCTAGAATATGTCTGAAGCGTCTTTAGGCTATTGCAGATCCTGGTGCGTCAGCGCTCAAGTTTAATTGGGTCCTACAGCTTCAGCATCTGCTCTCGTTGTGTGGGACAGAACACAGTAAAAAAAATTGTTCAAAATGATACCGAAATCAACATCATTTTGATATGCAACAAAAATGATACCGAAATGTCTGTAATGGGGGGGGGGTCGACTCGAGTACGTCACGTTTTCAGTTGCCTAAAATAAGCGATGTTACTAAATATCTCGAAAGTATTGAACACATTGTTGTCGAAAACCTGATTAGGTATTTCAGGTTGAGTGAGGAAAATCCAAGATATGTGCACGACGAGGGCCAAACAATGATACTAATTGCCTGGAACAAAACTTTCTATTTTTATTAACCTGGGAAACAAACGTTTTTCACGATAATCAAAATGGATGATTTTTTGTGCAAGAATAATAATTTTCTACCAAACAAAGATGATTTTTCAACCAGATAGTTTAATTTTCAAGTAAAAAAGTAAATTTTCAAGTTACAAAAAGACAAAACGAATTTTCAACGAAATTTTTTAATTTTCAACTATAGAAATAAATTTTCAACTCAAAGTCTACATTTTCAACCAAAAATGCAATAGTGAAATGTTCAGATAAAAAATAGAATTTTGAACGTAAGAAATGAATTTTCAACCAAAAAAGATCAACTTTTAACCATTTTTTGGAACAGTAAAATTTTCATTTGAAAATGAGTTTTTAAACAATAAAAAATGGAATTTTTAAGAAAATAGTTGAATATTCAACCAAAGAAATGACTTTAAAACCGAAAAGAGTAATAAGACATATTTGCAACAAAATAAATGAATTTTCAACCAATAATGAAAAATTTGCAACTAAACACGGAATAGTAAAAGTTTCAGTAAACAAATTTTTGAACCAAAAGAAACGAAGTTTCAGCAAAGTATTAAAATTTTCAACGAAATAAAGAAATTTTCAAGCAAAAAGATCAATTAAAAAAATGTTGTACCACAAAGACGTAAGTTCAACTCAAAAACTATTAATTTTGAACCGGAACTAAAAACAATTTTCACAAGATACTCAAATTTTGAACCAAAAATGGTATAGTTAAGAAAATTAATTTTTAATCAAATAAAGAAAACATTTTGTCACAAAAAGAATTGAATTTTCAATTAAAAAGGTTTAAAAAATGCAATTGTTGAATATTCAGATAAAAGAAATAAGTTTAGAAAAAATAGGAATTTTTTAATAGAATCGGTAAATTTGAAACCGTTTTCCAACGAGAAGACGAATTTCAAACAAAATAATGAATTTCCAACCATACATAGTCAACTAAAAAGATACATTTTTCAACCAAAAATACAATTGTTTAATTTTCAACCAAAAAAACAAGTTTCAAGAATGTAGTTGAATTAGCAACAAGAGCAATATTAAATTTCAACCAGAACAATACATTTTGAAATAAGAAAAATAATTCTCTATTAGAGGGACCAATTTTGCACAAAACAAAATTTTAAGTGAAAATGTTAATACATACTTATGTTTTCAGTTTAAAAAATCACTTTATAAATAAAAAATAAAAACATATGTCCGCCGCGTGGGCACATTCTCATTGCGCGCGGCTCGCTTGGCTCGCAAGTTTGAACGCGCTCAGGGCGCGCGACTGTTGGTTCTCGAGCTTCGGGCTCGAGAATATATTCATCTCGCGCTTCGCGCTCGATGATGTATTTACCTCACGCTACGCGCTCGGTCTTCGTATTTTCCACACATTTTTGCACATACCTTTTGAAATTAAAGGTCAAAGCGTTAAACACTGTATTTTGATGATTGTGAATTCTCTTTTATTAAAGCTCCTTCGGCTTTAACGAACACATTCTTATCACCTATCTCGTACTTCGCACTCGTTTTTCTCCAAAATGTGAACTTTTCTATATTAGGTTCAACACTATTATGTCTAATGTATATTATATTTATTTCTGTACCTCGATCTGGTACGGCTTATTCAGATAAATTTTTCATGCTTTCAACTTAAAATTTCTCAACATGATATAATTTTAAATATTTACAAATATTTTGATTCATTCTTTAATTTAAAGAGTAGAAAATGGTAGCGTGATTTATACATTCTTGATTCTTTTAAATTTTTTAATTTATATATGCTTCATATGTATGTGTAAATTATTGAACGCTCAAATTAATAAATTTTTAAGACTTAATTATGAAAGTTTAAAATTCAAGAGTTTCTTTTTAAATTTTTTGCATTTTAAGGAAAGTTTTTATAAATTCATACGTAAAAATTCTTAACTTCAAGAGTTTAAATCTAAATTTCAATGATCATGAAAAATTGTTGTCAACCGGAAAATGACCAGGAATTTTTTTCCTGAAGTAAAACCGCCACCCTGTTTCCTGTAAATTTCACGGCATTTTTAAGATCTCGAAATATGTCCGCTACATCTTGCAGTAAATGCTATTTTTCTGTGTATTCTTTCCCTGTGCCCGACCTGTTAAACAAATATTTTATATGTGACAGATAGAATGGCGGTGTAATATTCAAAGGTTATGTTATCTCAAACCTATTTTGGCTCAACTTTTTGCCAAAAAAGGCCATTCCTGAAGTTAGAATTTATTATTTAAAAATAAAAAAAATGTGTAATTATTATTTTTACAAAACAACCCTTTCCATGAGTTCCCTCAGATTAAAGGAAAAATCTTGATATTCGCCAAATATTTATATAAAATATTAACAAATTGAGAACACTATTTTGCTGATCTTTGAATATTTTCAAATTGCCTTATGGTTATTGCTTTTCTAGATTCTAAAGAAATCTAAAAAAATGTTTTATTCCTGATACTAAGTACTTACTTACTTAAGTTTGATAAATCCTGTTTCGTCCACAGTTTTTAAATGTGATCGACATGCTCTTTTATAGCACGTAAAGTAAAATTGTTTGACCTTGCTTTGACGATGTTTTCATGAACGCTGTTCCACTCACTCGCGTCTAAGTATGGATATAGTGCCACAATCCTGCGTTGTGATAATATATCGTCGCTTATTGAAAATCGGAGTCTTTTTTTCGTTATTATTATTTTCTTTTTGCGACCAACGCCCGACCTAAATCGTCGTTTAAAGCGGAGATTCTTTCGACATGTTGGTCGACCCACGTCCGACATCAACAAATTTAAGGTTAGAAAACTCACGGTAAAGTTTACGCTAACGAACGTCGGGTAGCGGAAAACGGTAACGCTAAACTACCACGCTAACCGTAAAGCATGCGCAGAAACATAATCATGTGATTTATCATTAACCGTATGCTACGGAACGATACTTAAAAACACCCTAGTTATTCAAAAGTTAAAGCTTTTTATTATTGAGATTGAACGGTAACAAATTAATCAAATCATTTCGACAGCTTAAACGTCTGGTACATTAAAGTAATTAGAGCTCTTTCTCAGGTAATTAATTATAAAAAACATATCCTCTTACGTAAAAGTTAGTAACCTGCATTGACATAAAATTTAAAAAAACAGCACAGCTACGAAAAAACTACAAAGGTGTTTTAATGTATTAATTAGATTTTATTTAAATTTAGACTACAAGGATCATTATGTTTCATTTTGCAATTTTCTTTTTGAATTAATTACACAGACCCTAGTAAATCGCCATCTGCAACAACTTGTAAAAAAAGTGTGGGAAGATGGGTAATATCTGCCTTACATGACCTTCTTTCCTTTCATCTGATGTCATATTCTTAACATTACCTCTTTTTATATTTATTTTCATCAACAAATGATTTCTATCTGTCTCATATATTTCACGGAGGAGCCCAGTTTACTTCAGTATTCAACATAACCTGAAACTTCAGTTTCAGGTCAGCCCTGAAGAAGTGAACTGCAATGTTCACGAAACGTCGGCAAGATTTTTTGTTTTGCACACGATTGAAACCCGAAAAATCTTTAAATTTTATTTTCAAATTCATTACATGTCAATTGTTATAGTCCCAGTCTCACATAGTGCGCCGCGGACAGTGGATGCTTTTCCCTGTGTCGAAAGGTAAAATATTATTTTCCCAGTAAACCGGTTTATTTTTTCTGTGCGATTATTTGACACTTATTTTTCCTTGCACGAACTATTTAAATTCTTTTTCAAAATACGACTCGAAAATTAACAAGAATCTTCGAATAAAAAGGCAGAATTCAAGTCAAATAATAAGATAAGTATCAATTACTATTCAATTTTGAGGCGGGTTCTCCTTGTTTGGAATTTAGGTTGAAAATAAAAAATTATTAATCTTATGAATCTCATTTTATATTTCAAATTTTATCCTATTTTAAATGATGAATATTACGAAAAATTTGACTATTACATTTATATTCAGCCATTTTGCTTCGAATAAACGAGAATAATTAAATTTATATACAATGCTGTTGATTTTGAATTATTTTGAGAAGTAACAATTCTCGAGTTTTAATGATTCTGAAGATCAAAAGTAATGAGTTTTCAATTCTAAATCTTCCAAATTTACAATTCAAATTCTTCAATCCTAACGACTTGCAGTTCAAATGCTTTCAATTTTAAAAGATTAGAAATTCAAAGTTCGACAATTTTGAAAATCTAAAATTGAAATTTATTTAATTTTTAAGATTTAAATATTTAAAATGGGAAATTCTTCAATTATTAATATTTTCAATTTAAAACTCTTCAACATATAATCTGTATTATCAAAAAATATTTGAAACAGATCAATTTTGAATTGTTAAAATCAAATTTTTTATATTTTCAAAATTTATATTTCAAAGTTATGCAATTTTGAACGTTTTCCAAAATATTAAGTACAATTTTGAAGATTTATAAATCAAAATTTTTGAATTTGGATGCATTTGAACCTCAAAAGTCAAGAATAATCAATTCAAAATCTTCCGAATGAAAGAAAGTTAAAATGTAAGTCATGAAAATTACAGAATTTTCAGTTGTAAAACTTAAAACTTATATAATTTTCAATTACAAATGTCTTAAATGAGATTTCTTGGATTTCTGACTTGCTTTCTGTTGTGGATAATTGTTTATGAAATTTGTTTATGGACAAACAAATGATTTATAATCTTTCATGAATTTAATTGATAAACGGCTTTTATCTATGAATTGTTCAAATTTTTTGTGAATCAATTGTTTAATCACTGCTAATCACCATGAATCAATTTTCACTCACTTATTCATCTATAACAATTTCAATAAATTTTTAAATAATTACTAAGCTATTAGACAACTTTTCTGCATAGAAGCTCAATTGATTTTAGGTATGACAGGTTGAGTCCAAGTTCTTCTCAAAAACAGGTTGAAGAAGTTCAGAATATTTGTAACATCAACAACTAAAAATATTCATCCAGAATGGAAGACAAATATTTAGAGTACGCTACTGAATGACCCTTCATAAATATAACCAAAAGGGTTACATATATATTTTAAGAATGTAGCTATTACGTGAAATGAGTGCGAATCGAAGGAAAATCGATAATTGCGTGCGCATACATTAATGCAAAAGAGGGGATGAACGAGTCCGATGAATGGAGAGACCCACTCAATAATAGGACTGATCCACCAAGGAATAGTAAGGAGTGGTATCACCCTATGTGTTCGGTGAGCAGAGGTGGGACGAGCGACGTCCAAGAATTCGTTATTTTAAATTTAGAAAACGTCTATTATGTTTTGAAACATAATACAAAAAATGTTAAGTAACGGTAATGAGGGTGGGGGGGGGGTCGAAGGAAATATTACGGTCTGTTACATGGGGAGGGAGGGGGGTAAAAAGGTAAAAAATAATGTTACGTAATATGTGAACGCTCCCTTATTGTACAATTGTTCAAAATACTTGAATTTTAATAAATTATGTGTTTCTTTCAAGAGAAATATTTTGTAAAACTGTATCGTTTCCAATCTTAAATATAAGTACGCAACCTTGACATATAGTTCTATGTTTGAAAAATATTTTGTTTTTTAAAAATTCGACTATTTCATTGTAATTTTACTTTGATTTATTTATTAATTAATTTCAATTTACTCCTCTTTAAAGTAGAAAGAAGGTAGTTGTGTCAAAAATTAGGCCTCTGACTTGGAAGCAATTTTTTTCAAATAGTAGAATTTAAAAAAAATATAATTTAATAAATCTTTCCCTTAAAAGAAAGATTAAAACTTTTTGATATTTTTCTTCCTCGTCAACATTATTCCTTCATATGTTTAATTTAAAAAAGATTTAAAGGGCAATAGCTTGTGCTTTTGAAGTATATTATGTGTATATATACAATAAGGATTTGTAAAACTTTTATCCACTGTTACATGTTATTACTAAAACATACTCTCATAATACATGCGAAAATTTATTTGTTCACAGCGTGCATTTTTCATTATAAAATCAAGAACAATTTTGATTTTCAAAGATGTTATTACTTTTGGTGAAATTCCTTATTTGAAGAGGAAATTTGCAATTTCTCGTAAAACTGACATTTTTAGTATTTTTACTGTCGATAGTGAAATTAGAATATCTGGCACTGTAAAACTACGAATGGTTTTAGTGACAATACCATAACCTATATATGTACAAGTCATTGTATTTTTACGAAAAGCGTTCGGAAATTTACATAACCTGAAAGCAAAATTGTAGATTGAAAGTGGATAGTTCTCATTGCACGTAAGAACGTTACGTAGGTAATCTGTAATAATTCGTTTCTCTCTCAAAGTGGGAAAGTTACAAGAAAATTTTTTTACAGTGCATAGACAATCTAATCGTTGCATTTTTGATCGAAAATGCCAACGCTTGGCAAAAATTAATAATAACGTAACCTATTAATGTTCAAATATTACGAATATCATTTGAAATTTAATGATTTTTTATTACAATAACAACTTTAGACGAAAATCACTGACATAGCATCAAAAAATTGCTTAAGATGGTACATCTTATCTTAAACTTTTTTTGTTTAAAAATTACCAGCATTGCATACAAATTGTGAATTTAATGACTAAATCATAACCTAAAAAATCGTATTTTTTTAATAAAAAATTCCGACAAAAGACACTAAAATTGTCCAAAATTGTAAGCAGATTCTAAATCATGTTCTAAATATAACGATTTTTGATTGGAAATTCCAATTTTTTACGTAAAATTCCAGCTAAATCTAATGATTCTTTTTTTTTTAATACAAATTTTAGGTGAAAAACGCCAACATAACCCAAAGTTGTTGAAAGATGGTAAATATGCTTTAAAATATAATTTATTAAAATTTTAAACACTTAAAATTGTTAACATTTGTGAATCTTTCCTGAAATGTTCTTTATTTATTAAAAATAACAATTTTTAACGAAAAGTGGAACGCTGAGGTAATCTGAAATTATTTCACAATTACCCAGATAACAATCGTGCGACGCACACTTCAAGGACGCGTGCGAGTCGCACGATGCGACCCATATCGCACGCAAATGGCAAGCACATTCCGCGATAAAGTGATGGGTAAATCCCAAAAGTACAGCCAGCGCCACCCTCGGCCGTACTCAACATTTCCGTCACTTTCATTTCAGAGTGTCACGGGGCTGTTTTCCCCTCAGCACTCAACGAAGTGAAGTTAGCTGGTCGTTGAAGTGAAAATACCTAATTCTCAACATTTAAATACCGCGCCGATTCAAACGTCTTCGCGCGCATGATCGAATGGCGGCGTAGCGATAGTTCGTTTCCTAACCTACCGGTGTTGATGATTACACGAACAACGAGTGACCGTGGAGGGGGTACTGGGGAGCAGAAATTTAAGTTTATTTTGGCAGCGTCCGAGTGTGTCGAAAGTTTCGTGACGCGTCTAATAACATGTAATAATTTGAACATGGCGAAACCATCGCTCGGTTTCCGGTAAAAGGATGTGAGAAAGGTGGAAGGGAAAGTGGATAGAGCAGTAAAATCGTGGAAGGTCGAGGTGAGCCAGCGAGTAAAGAGTAAATATCGGATCAGCTGATGAGTGGCAGCAGACGAACGGAGCCCATTGTTCTTGGTTATGGCGACAAGCAGCTCTGACGGTTCTTGCACAGCACCCGCAGACTTTCAGCTTTCTTCGGAACTCGAAGATGTTTCCGATCGTCTCAGTGTGAATCTTTTAAAGTGCTCGCTCTGCCACAATAATAGGCGAATTTTCTACTGCAGACAGTGTATCCAAAATGGGGATTTCGTCCATTCTACTTCTGTTTACTCTGAACGGTGAGTGCTTTTTTTTGTGTGGTCGCATGCAGATTGCGTCTGTGTGCTGTGTATTATTAAGATGCACACACACGCGTTTGTCGCAAGCCAAACAGGACTTGGATGTGTTTGTTGTGTTTTATACGCCCTAGGTAAACCAAGTGGATTCAACCAATTTGCTAATCTTCCTTTCTTGTTTAATGATAAGGTATCTTTATTATTATTCTTTTTATGTCACAAGAGAGTCTTTTTGCTGTTTTTTTTTTGCACGAAGGATGATGAAAAAGGTTACGTTGAATGATGAAAGAGAACATGATAAATAAATCTATAATTTTATGTTCTGGACGCGCCGGGTGACATTCGTTTTTTATTATTTGTTTGGGTAGATTCTCGAATTTGCTGGAATTAAATTGAACCTACAAAAAGGAGTATGAAATAGTGAAAACTTGATCACATATTTCAGGGTTGCTACAGGTCAGGTATTTCTAGAAAGTCGAGGAAAACCTGACATCTGGGAACTTTCGATAAATTGAAGTTGAAGTTAATTTCATTATTTTGTGGAAAGTTAAACAATTTTTTTAAAACTTCATTTTTTGTTCATAATTTAAATATTTTGTTGTAAATTATCATTTAAAAATAGTTAATTTGGTTGAAAATTCCTGTATTTTCTTGAGAATTCGTCTTTTGTGGTTAAATAGTAATCTTCTTGGTTACTGAAAATCAGTTTTTTTTTATTACTTTTTTTTTTAAATCACTTATTCTATTTTTTGTGGAAAAATAAGCTTTCATCATAGAAATGTAATCTTCTTAGTTAAAAATTCATGTTTGGTTGAAAATATGTTTAGCTTGATTGAAAATTTAACTATTTTGTTGAAGATTCGTGTCTTTTTTATTGAAAAATTATTTTTCAAACATTTTAACTATTTTATTTTTTGTTGAAAATTTACGTCTATATGGAAATGCATGTTTTTTGCTGAAAATTTGTCTTTTGTGGTAAAAAGCTGATTTCTTTGATTGAAAATTTAACTATTTTGTTGGAAATTCGTATCATTCAGGGTGGCCACTCACCCGGGAGAAAAATATTACACCGGGAGATTTCCCGTATTTCATAATTCGCGCGTTTTGTAAAAGCAATCAGAGCTTAGCTAACTGTGCTTTATTTGATCAGCTGTCTTTGTTAAAAATAATTTCCTTTACAATCATTCCCACGCAATATTGTTAACAAGTCAACAAAATTGAATTTACATTTTTTCAACAACTGTTTATTAAATTTAAATTTGCAGAATTTTGCAGGACAATTGCTAAGGATTTTTCAATTTGAAGTATTAATTTTCAGAGAATATTTAAACTGATTTTTCGATATTTTTAAAGATTGCTATAATTAAAAACAATAATATTGAAGATTTTGGGGTAGTTTCTTTTAATTTATACTTCTAACGATTTTTAAGCTTTTGAGAAATTATAAAAGAGTTCAAGACGAGATTTTTTTTAAGATTCCCGGTAAAATTTCAAATGATTTCTTATTTTGACAAGCTAATTAAGAGGTTCCCGGGTCAATTCGAGACGTGGATACCCTGGAGATGGTTGCCAAAACTTTCACGGAAGCCACCAAAGCTACTTATGAAAGTAATTGTTGACCTACAAGAGTCCGAACTGCTGGGGAGACACACTGGTGGGTTCAGAGAAGTGGGGACGGCACTTCAGAGGCAACCAAAGTCGTATGTGGCCCAACTGAGCCCGAAACGGCGGCTTCCCAACGAGATTGTCACCCCTGCCAGGATCAGGTGGCCCTGAATTCCTTCAGCCCTTACAAATCTCCTGGCGCAGATGGCATATACTTAGTCCTCTTACAGAGAGCTGGATAGGACATCATAGGGCCGCTAGTGAGACTTGCTAGGGCTAGTCTGACGCTGAGACATGTCAAGGAGGCCACTTCACAAAGAGCAACACGCCTATATGGCTTGCGACTCGACGGAGACTCGCGATTGGAACCTTCATGGACATCGAAGGAGCCTTTAAGAACACCGCTGGAGACGCGATCAGGGCAGCGATGATCACACATGGATGCGCTCTTCGGAGTAATGTAGCAAGCACTGGTGATAGTGAATTCACGCTGTAAGAAAACTGGACTATCGGTCAATCCGAGTAAGACAGACGCGATTGTTTTCACCAGAAGGAAAGCGAAGTGTGGAACCACAAGTACACTGAAACTTATAGGAAAACAACTGGAAATCAAAAAACAAGCCAAATACCTAGGAGTTATTATGGATAAGTAGGTGTTATGGAACGAGCACCTGGAAAACAAGTGCAAGAAGCTAGAAGCTATTCTATGGCTCTGTAGGAGAGCCATAGGGAAAAGCTGGGGCTTGAAGCCGGACACACTCATGTGGACTACACAGCGATCTTCAGAGCAAGGCTAACCTATGCGGCGGTGGTCTGGTGGAGCAGGGTCGAGCTGTCCACTGTGAAGCCTTGACTGGAAAGGATCAGGGGACTGATTTTAAGAGGCATCACTGGTGCCTCGAAGTCGTCACCCACGATGACACTGGAGGCACTAATAGGGTTGGAGCTCCTCCATCTCACCATCAAGGCCGTGGCTGCCAAGACGGCCTGGAGACTTAATTTGGTAAAGGACAGAAGGATCTCGACAGCAGTGAAGATCCCAGTCGATATCGCGAGGAGGCCGACCCTGAACATGCCCAGGGACAAAATAGCCATTTGCTACCTCCTCGACAAGAAGTATCAAGTTAGCCTATCCACGAAGGAGGAATGGGTTAACGGCGACGCACACCTGCCCAGTGATGAAGAAAACTGGTTTACAGATGGCTCCAGGAACGAGGAGAATGTAGGAGCCGGTGTATATCGTAGAAGGAATGGAATGGGATTCACAATCGAGTTGGGGTCCTACGCCACAGTTCTACAATCTGAGATTATGGCCATACTCCAGTGCGCCTACAAGGCGTATCATATAATCCAGTATCAAGTGACATTCAAAAAGACTGCATAGATTTTTTTTTTACTAAAAAATGTGATTTCTCTCTCTCTCAGAAAAGTCATTTTTACTCAAAACTTACGAAACGCGCGAATTATGAAATACGCGAAGTCTCCCGGTGTGATATTTTTGTCCCGGCTTTATCCCGGTTCTCCCGGGTGAGTGGCCATCCTGCAATGAAAAGGATTGATATTGAAAAAAAAACGAATTTTTATGTCGATAGATGCCCAAATAATGCATTTGTTCATTAATTAATTATAAAATTCATCGACAAATTATGAATCTCGCTGAAATTATCATAAGGTTCCTAATATTTGAAAAACTGTCATTGAAAAAAACTATGTTTTCTGTCGACAAATGCCCGAATAATGTATTTGTTACAAAAAAATCATCAAATTTATTAAATAATTATTAACGTTACTGAAATTATCATGAAGTTCCCAATTAAAAGGACTGACATTGAAAAAAAACGACGAATTTTTACGTCGACAGATGCCCGAATAATGCATTCTTTCATTAAATTTGTTTTAAAAAATCATAAAATTTATCCACAAATTATGAATTTTAGTTAAATATCATTAAATTCCTCATTTAAAAAACTCAAATCGAAAGAAAAAATTCCCGTCGATAAATGCCTGAATAATGCATTTGTTTATAATATTGAGAAGAAGAATTTTAAGAGAAATTTTCTTTTCTTCATTATAATATTGTTTCTATCCAAATTTCTTGCAATATAACTTTAAAAACGTTAAATTATTGAAAACACACTTTCAACAAATAATTTGTTTGGAATTTTTTGTTTTGTTCATTGTATCATGCCATTTTTTTCGTCATATTTTTTTATTTATAAAAAAATTGACAAACTAAATGAAAAATCAGGCTCGACAACTTTTTTTGAAATTTTATTATATTTTGAAGTCATTTTTTTCAAACTGTACTGGCGGTCCTAGCCGATGAGCTTCCTGATAGATTGTGAATTAAAATATCTTCAAAAATATTCGGACTCTTCAAGAATAGTCAGGAAGTTCAGAAATCGTCAGAACTTCTGACCATTTGTGACGATTCCTGATTTTTTTTAGTAGGGTAAAGCAATAAGATATAAAATTGTAAACAAACCTGAAACTATTCACTTTCTCAAAATTTGAAACCGGTGCTTCGTATCCACATTCTTCGATGACTTCTTCCCTCGCAATTTCTACCAGTGGCTTTTTTTTATCGACTATTCCAGCACAAAGTTCGAGAGCAAGGCCAAGTGTGGCTGGATATTTTTTAACATCGATTTCGTCCAATTTTTCCTTCACAGCAGAGAAGTATATCGAAGGTCGAAACTGTCTTACGAAGATAAGTTTCTTTCGACTTACGTTGAAAATGATGATATACACAGCGTCGTGGGTCTGTATAATATCCCATGATTTTTCACGGCCATCCTGTGTGTAAAACAAACGCAGTGGTCTAATGTAAGGCGAATCCGGAGGCATTGGAAGAGCTGCCATTTTTTGCAGGTCCAACATTCTTTTCCGAACAATGGCATTTCGTTCTTCTTGTGTCATTTCACTCATGACTTTCTTCTATTACTGGAAATCTCAAGATATCTTGTCAGTGGACGATACATAAAGAGATATGATTAACCATTTAAGAGCTCGTTCGTTGAAACCAGTTGAAACGCCCGGCACAAAAGTGAGGTTAGAATTGCAAACAGGAAAGTAAACGAAAATCAGGGGGATGGACTCTCCTATAAAGGCCTGTAGAATAAATGTGTCATGAGATTTGAAGACGGCCGAGTGGCGGCGCTGGCTGTACTTCAAATGATCTTCTCTCATTTGTAATTTTTCGCACTGATTTTAAGTAAGGGGGTGAGGAGATCCCTGTTACTCTGATAACTCTTTACTTGTGTAGGCATCTCATGGAGTACTTCACTTCGTTGTTCGTGCCTTCCTCTGTTTGGGTTTCAAAATTTCCGAAACCATCAAATTCGCCTAACAGGGCGCTTCTTTTATCCACAGGCAAACATTCTTTCTCGTTAATTACCAACCCCTTTCTTGACCCGCGTGCGCGCGCCTTATGGTCAGGAATAAAATTCCTTTCTTTAATTCCTTCCGAGGTATAATAGTCCGATCTCGGCACCGCCAGACCGGCGTAACTGTACTCAACTACCTTAATAGCGCTTTTCTTCAAGGTATAGTAGTCCAAAGGCCACACTGTCAGACCGGGCCTACCGCCCTCAACTACTTTAGAAATATTTTCAGAGTCCACTGAAAATTTACTGATAGATTTTCAATTAATTGCTTCAAAGGGTGCTCTCACAGGACCTCTTTACTCCTCTTGACCTTGGTAGTTCCTCCCTCCTACTTCAACCTCCTGGGCATTAGTCTGATAGACCTCCTCTGATGTCCCTGTCCGAATGACCACACCAATCCTGGTGTCAATTTCCAACCCTTTGGCACCTACATTTGTGCCGGCATCACTCCTGGTACAAAATTTTCTTTTTAAAGTAATCTCTTTCTCTTCATTCACAGAGAAAAGAAAGAACAACGTTTCTGCTCAAAATTCATGATTCCAAAGTTTATTCTCCAGAGGAGAAATCTCGGCACGACCGAGGGCTTGTACTCCCTTAACGCAACGATCCTCGTCCTCCGAGACTTCTGAATCTATATCCATATTATCATCTCTTACTAACTCGATTACTGGATTTTGCGATAATGCATCTACAGTTGAGTTGCCCTCCCTAGTTTATGTTGAACATCAAACTCATATTCTCTCAATTTTACTTTCCATCTCACTAATCTCGATTCTAAAGTAGGATCATTTAACTGGTGTAACCACACTAAAGAACGTTGGTCTGTGACTAATATAAATTTTCAACCATAAATATAAGGATGAAACTGAGCGAAAGTAAAAATAACTGCTAGTAATTCTTCTTCTGTAACATGACATTGTAATTGAGCCCCCTGCAAGGCAAGCGAAACATAAGCTGAAAATTTATTTATAAAAAGGGAGTTGCTTTTAGTTGGACATTTGATGCCCAGGAGGTTTTTGATCAATTAAAGGATATTTTATCATCACAACCACTGTTTCAGTTTCCTGATTTAACGCAACCATTTGTAGTAACCACTGATGCTGCGGAACATGCTTTGGGGGCTGTTTTGAGTCAGAGTCCGATCGGCAAGGATTTTTCAATCCTTGCCGATAGAACCCTGATTCAAAACAGCCACCAAAGCAAATTAAATTCATAATGGCCAAATGTGGTTAAAAGCAGTTTTATACCGATGGGTAAGTTCAACTTCAATTTGGTGAAAACCTTCTGCAAGGTCAAAGACTGTAAAATATTTAGCACTCCCTAATTGATGAAGAATATGTATACTATTGGGGAGAAGACAAGAATCTTCAATTATCCCCTATAATCTATTACCATACGCCATCTTTTTTTGCCTTGAGGGTCAGGCTTCTTGGGTACCATCCAAACAGCTGAATTATGTGGAGAATCTGAATGTGGAATTGGTAATTTTCGAGTAGATATTTAGTTTCTTTAGCTATCACCTTCTTATGAATATGCGGGTATCGGCATCCTTTTCTAAATACAGATTCAAGTATGACAAATCAAAGCATCAAGCAGCCGACGTAAAAGATTTTCATCCGAGAGGGAGAGGGAGAGGGAGAGGGAGAGGGAGAGGGAATCTCAAAAATAAAAGAAGTAATATAAAAAATAGGGGAGGGTTAGGAAAAGGTAAAATGAAAGGAGAAGAGAGAGGGAAAGAAAAAGGAAAAATAGAAAGTGGTTAAGAGAAAAAGAGTAAAGGAAAAGGCTTAAAGAGAATGTAGTATGCACAAGAGAGAGACAGAGAGAAACGGGTACAAAGGTAACGGAGTATAAGAGTAAAAGAGTTAAGGGAAAGAATAAGGGGAAGGGAAAGGAAATGTAAAAAGAAAAGTAAAAGTTCGAGTCGAAAACAGAGTTCCGAACCTGTGAGTCGCATTCAGTGTCACCGCAGATGCTGCGACAGAAAACGAGTAAGGGTGGGTTTGGTGGTCGTGGTGGTGGTGGAAAGAGGGTGGTGGGTGGAAGGGTTGAAAGGAGGAGGGGAAAAAGGGTGGAACTGACCGAATGTTGGTTGGTTGGTAAAACTGGGCTTGTGCATATTACCGGATATTGGCACTAGCTTCAACCTCAACGCGCCTCGGAGCTGAATATCCGATAATAATAAGTGGCTGCCACTCAAACCACCCTTTTTTCTCCTACCACTCCCATACACCCTTTAAACCCTCGTCCACCAATCTGCCATGTTTTGCTACAGAGGTATTCATATTTCCCGTCACGCAAGATCGACCCCTACAGAGTTTTCTCATCCTGTAAATTTTACATGCCTACCTGACAACCTGCTACATGCATTAAATGGAACGAATTTGTTCCTGGTTTTCCGATTTTGTTAGGTTTTCAAACAAAAACAAAAAAAAAGTGAATAAATGTTTTTTAATTTATTTTCATTTTTACGAACCTCTTGAATAATAAATAAATATCATTTTTAATTCTTTTTTTTCTGAAAAAAGGTCTTCTCTTTTCACCCCGCTGGGATTCAAACCACAGAACTTCTGATTTCCGGTCAGGTGCTTTTTCCATTAAGCTACTAGAGAGATCGAGAGAAGAAACTTGTATTTCAGAAAATAAACGAATTATTATGCTGGATGGTACAAATCAAATTTTTTTAAGAAATCTGTATTATCATTAGAGAATAACAGAAAAAATGTTAACGTCTTTTTTAGACTAGATGAAATTATAAATTAAAAATCATTTTCAATTAACTTTTTTCTGAAAAAAAGATCTTGATTTCCAGTCAGGTGCTTTTCCCAATAAGCTACTAGAGAGATCGAGAGAAGAAACTTTATTTTAGAAAATATACGCATTATTATGCTAGAAGGTACAAATCAAATTTTTAAGGGAATCTGTATTATCATTAGAGAATAACAGAACAAATTTTAACGTCTTTTTCAGACTAGATGGAGTTATGAATTAAAAATAATTTTTAATTAATTTTTTTCTGAAAAAAAGATCTTGATTTCCGGTCAGGTGCTTTTCCCATTAAGCTACTAGAGAGCTCGAGAGAAGAAACTTTATTTCACAAAATATACGCATTATTATGCTAGATGGTACAAATCAAATTTTTAAAGGAATCTGTATTATCATTAGAGAATAGCAGAAAAATGTTAAATTCTTTTTCAGACTAGATGGAATTATGAATTAAAAATTCTTTCACTCCACAGGGATTCGAACTACAAAACTTCTGATTTCCGGTCACGTGCTTTTTCCATTAAGCTACTAGAGAGATCCAGAGAAGAAACTTTATTTCAGAAAATATACGCATTTTTATGCTAGATGGTACAAATCAAATTTTTAAATGAATCTGTATTATCACTAGAGAATAACAAAAAAAAATGTTAACGTCTTTTTCAGAGTAGATGGAGTTATGAATTAAAGCCTGAAGAGGTCAGCAAACCAAGCTGACGAAACGTTGCAAAATAATTGTGGATTTATTATTAACCCCAGTGATCAGCAAAAAAAACAATCTTCAAAAAAATGGTAACCATTAATTTCACGTGTATGGATATATACATATCTTATAATCCAATCTTTGTATTTTTTCATTTGATTATTTTTGTCTCTAATGAGCCGAAAAGTGAGATGGTTTGCGATTCTTGTTTTTTAATTGTAAATCTTTTTCATGCTCATTTTGCATAAAATTATTCATGAAAAAATAGATTTCTTTTCGATCTCAATTTTAAAATATTTAAATAGAGACACTAAACTCAAGAATCGTTCCAATCTTCAAAGTTTGTTTATGAATATTTTCAGAATTCTTTTAATTGAGTCTTACTAATTTTACCTCAATTTCTTGAAAGAAATCTATTTTTTATTTAAAATTTTTGAAAAAAGAATGCATTAAATATTAGCGATGTCAGAAATATATTAAATTTTTTATTGTTTCTTTTCCTAATTTGAAAATGTAATAATCTAAATAGATTGGTTCATAATCAACCATAAATACACCATATGTTTTCTCAGTGCGGCAAAAATGTGAACCTGTGAAATCAGGTAGAATAACAATAAAATGAGATTTTCATTACAATTTTAATCATTTGTTCAAAGTAAAAAAAATGGGTTGTCATAAAATCATTGTATCGATGATTTTCAAGTATTTTTTCATGTTTCAAACTTATCACTTTTGAGGCAGCACTTATAATAATCAGGTCCAGTTTTCTTAGGCGAAAAAAATTATTATTTAACCTGAATTTTAAACAGAATTAAAAACTCTGTTGTCTTCAAAAAATCCTTTTTTGAACCACCGTATTGGCAAACTTCGGATAAATTAAAATAAAAGTATCTACATACTGTAAAGAGCGAGAATTTTAATTTAGTTTATTTAATTTTTTTAAGTGAAAATTAAACTATTGTGTTTTATTTATCTCTTTGCTTGAAAATTCAACAGTTTGATTGCAATTATTTCTCTCCCTTGACAACTACTTGATTTTTCGTTAAGAATTCATATTTTTTGAAAAACTAATTTAATTTTGCAAGTTGAAAGTTAAACTCTTTTGTTAACCATTAATTTCTGTTGGTTCAAGATTCATTATTTCAATTAAAAATTGATCTCTTTGGTTAAAAAGTGAGCTATTGCGTGGAAAATGTTATCTTAAAATTAAGTTTTCAAAATTAAATATCATTGAAATTTTCCCAGGAATCTTAACATAACTTTTTTATTCTCTTGAAATCATTCAAAATTTTGAAAACCTTCTTTTTCAAAATCTTCCAAAATCTACAGTTTGTTTTAAATTTCTTGAAATTGTTCCAGGTTTTAAATTATTTTAGAAATTTGTTCTAAACTTCTCAATATCTTTTTAAATAAGTAGAATTTTTCGTAAACTTCTTTTCGAAATTCTGCAAAATGAAAAAATAGCCTTAAAATCTCCCAGAAACTTTTCTGACAATATTGGAAATCTTTTGAAATGTTTAAAAAATTTTTTTCAATCTCATCTTAAAATTAATTTTTTAAAATAAGATTTATTTCATTATTTCCAACAATCTATAAAATAACACTTTTTTATTCCCTTGAAACCTTTCAAAACTCCTCAAAACCTTTTTTTCCTCGAAATCTTAAGAAATCCACATTTTGTTTCTACATTTCTTCAAATCGATTCTAGTTATTAATTATTCTTGAAATTTTTAAATATTTTTTGAGGTGATTCGAATTTTTCGTAATTTTTTTTTTAAATCACAAATAAAAAAAATTGCTTAAAAATCTTCCAGATTCCCTTTTTAGATGAAAATTAAACCATTTGGTTAAAAATTCATGTATATTGTTAAATTTCGTATTTTTTGGTATAAAATTCTTCTTGTTCGAAAATTGATCTTTTTTAGTTGAAAATTCAATTATTTGGTTAAAAATTCATGTAGATTGTTGAAAATTAGTATTTTTTTGGTAGAAATGTTGAAAATTAGTCTTTTTTTGGTAGAAAATTAATCTTCTTGGTTGAAAATTTAACTGTTCCGTCGAAATCTCATATTTTTTATGAAAAATATAACTGTGGTTGACAATTAATCTGCTTTGGTTGAGGATTCAACTATTTTGTTAGAAATTCGTCCTTTTTGGTACAATTCAACTGACAATTTTCCCGTATGTTGTGATTGGTTCAGATGGCACACATATTATTTTAGCCAATTAGCGAAGAAGTTAATAGAAAATAATGTCTTTAGTGTCATTTTTTCGAAATAGTAGCAAAATAGTGTCGTCGTTCGAAAAAAAGTGTAAAATAGTAGGAAAATAGTGTGGTGAATTCGAGGCCTGGACTTAAATGGCAAATCAAGCATCATACCTCAACCAGCAGATCACTCATTTCACTTTGCATTTTTTCTATAAGCTCCTCCACCAGTTTCAATATCTCCGGTTTCGCTCGAGCCAGAACACTGGCGCCCAAATTAACATTCAGCGTTTGTGCATTTTGTTGCATGGTGTTAAATCTGGCCACCTCTCTTGCCATTGTTGTAATAAAAGCAGCAGGTCTTGCTGTTGCGATCAAAACCAGGGCTCGACGAGCTGTTCGACAGGAATCGGCTTGAGGTGTTAGAGGGAGGCCGTATGTCATGTTAGGCACTAATTTATCCGCATCGCAGCACATTTCGAGAAGACCTAAGAGAACCTGAAAAATAACCATACAAGAAATCACTGAAACAATTCAAGTTAAATTTAAAAGAATTCAAATAAATTAAAAAAAAAAATTTAATAAAAAAAAGCCATTAATTGCCATAAAATTGGAATGAATTTACAGGAATTTGAGGTAAACGAAAAGAATTCGATGGAATTCATAAAAATTCAAGGTGAATCAAAAAAATTCAGTGTGATTCAAATTTGATGAAATGCTTAAGAATTCAAGGGGAGGTTAAAAGAATGTAGGATCAATTAAATAAAAACTTTAAAAAGATTTAAAAAATCCATTTAATTAAAAAGAATTGAGTTAATTTGGAAGAATTCGAATAAATTAAAAAAATTGAAGAGAATTCCAAAGAATTTAAAAGAATTCGGGGTGAATTCCAAAAAGAATTTCAAATCACTTCCAATTTTTGAAGCCCTAGTAATTTCTAACCAAAGAAGTGACTAATGACTACAAAACAATTCAAGTTGAATTCAAAAAAATGTAAATGAATGGGAAAAATGGTAAAAATCGAGAAAAAAAATGTCATTGATTACAATAAAATTTGAGTGAATTTAGAGAAATTTAAGGTAAATGAGTAAAATTATATGAAATTCATTTAAAAAATCAAGCTGAATTAAAAAAGCAATCAAGTGAATTCAAAAGAATTCAAAAATATGAAAAAACTCATCAAATTGAGTGAATTTAGATGAATTCAAAAGAATTCAGGGAGGATTCCAAATGAATTGCAAACTATAATTGTAAATATAAAAATAAAATATAATATAATTAATATAAAACCCAAAAATTATGTGGTGTAATTTTTATTGTAGCGAATTAATTTTCAATAAAAAAAAGAATTTTCTACCAAAAAGTTACATTTTTTACCAAATAATTGAATTTTATACCGAACTGTGAAATTTTCCAGTCAAAAAGACGATTTTTCAACAAAAAATGATGCATGTTGATAATAATATAATAGCAGCCATTCAATAAAAAAATTAACTTTTAACCAAAAATAATAAACAAATTGCAACCAAAATTGTGAATTTTCATGTACAAAGATGAATTTAAAAAAGAAACGAATTTTCATCAAAATAATTAAATTTTCAATTAAAGAGATGAATTTTTAATTAAAATGATGAAACTTTAGAAAGAAATTAAAACAAAGAGTTTAAATTTGGACCAAGTTCTTGAATTTTTACCCCAAAAAGGTTTGAATTTTAAATTAAAAAAAAAAACGAATTTTGAACAAAAGTTGAATTTAGTCAAGAGAGAAAACAAATTTCAAACAAACTGTTGAATTTTCAACCCAAAAATATGATTTTTCAACAAAAAAATTTTTGTTTTCAACCGAATATTTTAATTTTCTACCAGATTGTTGAATTTTCAAGAAAAAAGATTAATTTTCTATACAACAGTAGAATTTTTTTAAAATATTTTTGTTACAAAGTTCATCTTCAATTCAAATAATCGACTTTTCAACCAAAAAAAGAATTCTCAGCGATGCATGTTGATATTTCAATCAAACAATTACATTTTTAACCAAAAAGGACAAATTTTCAACCAAGAAGATTAAGTTTCTGTCAAGAAAGACGAATTTTCAACGAAAATATAAATTTTTAACTAAAGAGATGAACCTTCAAATAAAAAAATAATTTTTAACAAAGCAGATGAATTTTTTCTAAAAAATATGACTTTTTAACAATATTCTCAATTTGCATTTTCAACAAAATGATTAAATTTTCAACCAAATAATAGAATTTTTAACCAAACTAGATGAATTCCGAACTAATAATATAATAGTAGCCTGTTCAGGCCTATTTTTCTTTCAGGACTATTCCATTGGTTATTCTGCCGACTCCTGACTGTTTTTTTAGTAGAGAAAAGGAAAAACTACCTTAAAATCTGTCCAGGATTCTTCTGCATTCGCATGAAGAGTTCATGGAACATTTCGTCTCCGTGCTTTGGAACACTCTTCTCGTACTTTTCAGCTCCACCTTCTGACATTTTGGCATCTCCAGAGGACTCTGGAGCAACGAGAGAATCTGGATCATTTCGCTGATACTCTAAAAAGAGATCGCGCACATGCTGAGGCACTTCCGCGTGAGAATATTCTTCGAACATTGAGATAAAAATTTCTGTAAAAGTGAGGGAGCTCCTGGAATCTGCATGCTGGAGTGGTAAGGGCGTAACTTCGTGTAACAAACTTATCAGGTCACACTGAGGTTGAGTTGGAGTATCAATGCAGACGACCTCGCTCTCTTCACCTTCGATTTCTGCGGTTGCATGGAGGGAATCGACTCTTCCAACAGCTCCACCTCCTACTGGAGATTCCACACTTGTTGGACTGAAAAAGAAAAATTCATTAATACTGGAATCACAGTCCGTACCCCTTTTTCCCCCTTTAAATTTGAAAAGTTCCATAAAAAACCTAAAACCGGGAATTTCGACCCGATTTTCCCCTTTCCAGAGGAATCTTCAAAAGAAAAAGATGAATTTTCAACAAAATAAGTACATGTCTAACCAAAAAGATGAATTTTCAAATAAAATGATGTTTTTTTAAACGAAGGGGTGATTTTCAATCAAGAAGATTAATTTTCGACCAAGAAAGACGAATTGTCAACTAAAATCTTGAATCTTCAACAAAAAATATAGTTTTAACAAAAATTGTTCAACTTTTAACCGAATTTCAACAAAAAAAAAAAAATTAATTCTCATCGAAAAATATAATACATAGTTCGATATTTCAACAAAAAAGATTTAAATTTTTAATTAAAAACTAGCAAAAAGCACTTGACCGGAAATCAAGATCTTTTTTTCAGAAAAAAATTAATCAAAAGTGATTTTTAATTCATAACTCCATGTAGTCTGAAAAAGACGTTACAAAAATTTCCGTTATTCTCTAATGATAATACCGATTCCTTTTAAAATTTTATTCGTACCGCCTAGCATAATAATGCTTATATTTTCTGAAATAAAGTTTCTTCTCTCGATCTCTCTAGTAGCTTAATAGAAAAAGCACCTGAACGGAAATCAAGATCTTTTTTCAGAAAAAAATTAATCAAAAATGACTTTCAATTCATCATATTTTCATCTAGTCTGAAAAAGACGTTAACAATTTTTCTGTTATTCACTAATGATAATACAGATTCCTTTAAAAGTTGGATTTGTACCATCTAGCATAATAATTCGTATATTTTCGGAAATAAAGTTTCTTCTCTCGATCTCTTTAGTAGCTTAATGGGAAAAGCATCTGACCGGAAATCAAGATCTTTTTTTCAGAAAAAGATTAATTAAAAATGATTTTTGATTGATAATTCCATCTAGTCTAAAAAAGACGTTACAATTTTTCTGTTTTACTCTAATGATAATACAGATTCCTTTAAAAATTTTATTTGTACCATCTAGCATAATTATGCGTTTTTTTCTGAAATAAAGTTTCTTCTCTCGATCTCTCTAGTAGCTTAATGGGAAAAGCATCTGACCGGAAATCAAGATCTTTTTCTCAGAAAAAGATGATTAAAAATTATTTTCAATTGATAATTTCATCTAGTCTGAATCAGACGTTACAATTTTTCTGTTTTACTCTAATGATAATACAGATTCCTTTAAAAAATTTATTTGTACCATCTAGCATAATAATGCGTTTATTTTCTGAAATAAAGTTTCTTATCTCGATCTCTCTAGTAGCTTAATGGGAAATGCATCTGACCGGAAATCAAGATATTTTTCTCAGAAAAAAATTAATTAAAAATGATTTTTAATTGATGACTCCATCTAGACTGAAAAAGAAGTTACTTTTTTTTGCTATTCTCTAATGATAATACAGATTCCTTTTAAAATGTTATTTGTACCGTCTAGCATAATAATGGCTATATTTTCTGAAATAAAGTTTCTTCTCTCGATCTCTCTAGTAGCTTTATAGAAAAAGCACCTGAACGGAAATCAAGATCTTTTCTTCAGCAAAAAAGTAATTAAAAATGACTTTTGATTCATAACTCCATCTAGTCTGAAAAAGACGTTAAAATTTTTTCTGTTATTCTCTAATCATAATACAGATTCCTTTAAAAATTCGATTTGTACTATCTAGCATAATAATTTGTAAATTTTCTGGAATAAAGTTTCTTCTCTCGATCTCTCTAGCAGCTTAATGGGAAAAACATCTGACCGAAAATCAAGATATTTTTTTCAGAAAAAAATTAATTAAAAATGATTTTTAATTGATGACTCCATCTAGTCTGAAAAAGAAGTTACATTTCTTTTTGCTATTCTCTAATGATGATACAGATTCCTTTAAAAATTTTATTTGTACCGTCTAGCATAATAATGCGTATATTTTCTGAAATAAAGTTTCTTCTTTCGATCTCTCTAGTAGACTAATGGGAAAAGCACTTGACCGGAAATCAAGATCTTTTTTTCAGAAAAAAATTAGTCAAAAGTGATTTTTAATTCATAACTCCATCTAGTCTGAAAAAGACGTTAAAAAAATTTCCCGTTATTCTCTAATGATAATACAGATTCCTTTAAAAATTTGATTTGTATCATCTAGCATAATAATGCGTATATTTTCTGAAATAAAGTTTCTTCTCTCGAACTCTCTAGTAGCTTAATGGGAAAAGAAGATGGGGTGCTTATAATTTCGTTATAACCTCCCTTCCTTGTTTGGCATGAGGTTTACTTCTTTCGGACTTTTTCATATTTATTTAGTTCCTCGTTGAAGGTGAACCAGGATTTTTCTTCTGTTATCTCTAGCTCTATATATAAATCGTCTTCCGGTTCACCGTAGCTGATTTGTTTTTCTTTTTCTTCCGAAAGATTCTCTTTTCTTTTTCTTTCATCTAGTTGGGCCAATTCCTTTTTTTAATTGTTTTATCTGCCTCTTATGTATTTTATTTTTTGTCGAATCCGGGACTGTGTGATAATGTTTAACCCTATTCGATCTCTTGCTACAGTAGGTGTCGTCGAAAATACAGAGTCCTATTAAAACCATCACCTCACAGTGACGACATCCAAATGATCTTTTTGCGAAAAAAGTTCGCCAATTTCAAAACTTATTGGCCTACGACTAAGATTATAATATCTAGATACTTGATTTCGCTTTTGTCATCTAAATCCTTATTTAACGCTTGAATTGGTTGAAGTTCTCTGCCTAAATTTAAAAGCACTGGTGTGTATCCTGTTGAAGAATATCTACGTGTATTCAACGCGAATTTTGAATCATCTTAATTTTCGTCCCATAATTTGTGATCTTTTTCTAAATACGCTTTCATTATTGTACTACAAATTTTGTTGTGAGCATACGTGGACGACTTGATCCTTTCCTCCAATATACCCATGGAATTAAATAGGAAACTCGAGACCATACGGCTATATTGTATACAAAATGGCTTTGTTATAAACTTAAATAAAACTAAGATTACTATTTTCCGAAACAGCGCCAGAAAATGTTCAAAGAACTTTATTTCATTTAAGCTTGGTGAGGATAAAATTAAAGTAACAGACAATTATAATTATCTTGGTGTAATTCATAGTAATTCTTGTAATTTTTTTGATGCCACGAGAAGATTTGTCAGTTCAACAAATCCGGCAGAGGGTGCTGCTTCGAAAATCATGAATAGTTTCAAAACAGATTCTTGTTCAACATATATTGAATTTTTTGAGAGTTTGGTCAATATTTCACCATCTTACGGGGTCCAAGTATGAGAGCAGGCGTTTTTTGCGTCTCTGGAGAGGGTTTAGCTGAGTTTCTTTCAGAGACTGCTTTATTTACCAACAAACACTCCGACCTGCATTGTCCTTTTAGTGAAACAGAACTCCTTAGAAGTTTCAATTTTCATAGGTCTTCGACGAATTTTCAAGTTTCAAAACCGAAATATGATATTTTTTCTTCAAAACTCGAAATCTTGCAAGCGTTTTGCATTTTTGAGGAAAAATGTTTTTCTAGGAAACAAAAAACAAAGAAGCTGGGATTTTCAGGGCCTTCAAATCAGTTCTCAGGGTTTTGTAGCCGCAGGCAGAAGCCCTTATATTTTTAATCGTACTTTTTTCGAAAAGGAAAAGTGAGTGGCACTCATAACTCCTGATTCACAATTTACAACTCAAGGGGGGTGGGGCAGTAGTGGGAGTGAAAAGAAATGAAGTGCGTTAAGTAGGGTAAATGAGAGGTGGGAAAGTAGGGGACGTTAGGGGGAAGGAGTATAGAAAAAGTAGTAAAAATTATAGAAAATGAGGGGAGGGTATGTATGAAAAGTCAGGGAAAATGAGGGTGATAAAAAAAGTGAGTGGGAATGCCAGGGAAAGTAAGGATAAGTAGAATTAGATAAGATAAAAGTCGCAGAAGAGAAGGAAAGCGAAGGTTGAACAGTGAGGATTCGAAGTAGTGAACTAATTTTTAAAAGAAGCACCTTGTAATTTTTACATAAAATTTTTCTCCCAAAATAAAAATTTGGAATGATATTATATAATATATTATGTATTATATAGAAAATAAAATTCCTGACATTGTAAATTTCCCGAATTGGAAAATTCTAAAATAATAAAATTCCCGAAAACTAAAATTTTTTTCTAATTTAATTATTGCTTTTTTAAATTCAAACATTAATTTTAGAAACTTTAAACATTAAAAAAATATATTTTTTAAATATTTGATTACTGTATTTTTAATAAATGAATAATATTTATAAATAAAAAAAATGTTAATTGTTTAAATTCGGGACTTATCTGTTGGGAATTTTTAAATTCGGGATTTTTATTATTAGGGACTTTTCTGTCCCGAAAAATCAGGACATAGCACAAAAAATCAGAAAATCGATAAAAAATCAGGACGTCTCGTCACCTTCTCTCTGAATTAAATAAAAAAAAATGTCATAAAAAAAGAAAAAATTTACCTCAACTCCGATGTCGTGTCGGATAGTTTCCTGGATGAGAACGTCAGCAAGTGTCTTGAAATCCTGGAAGAACCTCGGATTTTTTTCAACGCTTTTCTTCTCTTGAATGAGCAATTCAAAAAGAACTTCATTTTGTCTGCAGGCTCTCGCAATATTTGCAGCCTTTTCCGAAACTTTTAGGAGCGACCTCAAAAGTTTGCTACCATTCTTCATAATTAAAATATTTATTTATTATCACTCGCGATGATCCCGAACCGAGACACCTTTTTCCTCCACTATTAGTTAACGAAACCCTACAAATGACGTTGCACAACAAAACAATCAGTGTATTGATTTTCTTCAGATACTTGTGCAGAATTCACATTTCTGCCTTTCAAAAACTTTTGAGGTTATTTTATCACACTTCAAGCACACAAGGTTCTTTCTAATATTTTTCGAGAATTTATTCATATATTTTTTTATATTCAGAGTCACAGCAGCTCTGAAATTGTAAACAGTTGTAAATTGACAGCCGAGTTTTCGGATTTTAGAGACGATTCACAATCCTCTGCTTGAGGATTTTGACAGATATCAGCTGATCCAGGGGGATGGCTCTCCTATAAAGGCCTGTAGAATAAATCTGTCATGAGATTTGAAGACGGCCGAGTGGCGGCGCTAGCTGTACTTTTAGGCTATTCAAATATGCATGGGGGAAAAGCAAATTTAATTTTTTTTAATTGTTCAAATACGTTTTTTGCATACATTCATCTCGGAAAAATATTTTTTAGCGTATTAAATATCCAATAAATTAATTAGTACTAATGAAAAGTGAAGAAAATATTATTTTGATGATTAAATACGAATACACTTTTCAGAGAGTACCAATAATAATTCTACAAAGTGAACATTAAATTTTTAGCTTTGACATATGCAAATATTGTAACCTGTAAAAATAGTAAATTTCAATCGAATTTTATTTTTATTCACATTTATAATGATTATTGAAAATTATAAAAATTTATATATATTTTTTTAAAGATAGAAAATAATTTATTTTGTTTCGTTATAAATATTTTGAAATAATTTTCAATTTTATCTTAAATTTAATTTTTCGAAATAAACATTTCAATTTTCTCAGGAATCTCTATAGAAAAACTTTTTTATTTTCTTGAAACCTTTCGAAACTCTTTAAAAGTTCCTTTTTTTTCGAAACTTCAAATATCTACATTTTGTTTTCAATTTCTTGAAATTATTTCAAGATAAATCTTTTTTTTAATGTTACTAAAAATGAAAAAATTGCTTTTAAATCTTCCACATTCTTTTTGACAATTTTCGAAACCTTTGGAAGTATTTTCAATTTTTTCAATTTTATCCTAAAATTAATTTTTCAAAATATAATAATAATAATAATATAATAAACTATAAAAAGATTTACAAAAGGGAGCATGGTACTATGTACCATGCAGGCCCCGAGTAGATCGAGTACTGAAAGGATCAAACATACTGATTTGAATGAAAGAAAATTTAGGCGCCAAATTAGTGACGAAACTAGTGAGGAAACGTCAAGCTTTATTAAATCTTATTTGCTCTGGAGTTGTTGTTAGTTTTCTTCTAAGTATTACGCGTGTTTGTGATGAGCGTGACTCTAGCAGTTCGAGTTTCATGTTAGATGAAATCGACAATAACCACCTAAATCTTCACCTCCACGGTCGGTACGGTAATTGTGGAAAGAGAGGTTGAGGTAAGGATCGGTACGGTAATGTCGGTACGTGGGTAATGTATCGGTAAGTCTATGGCAAATGGTAATCATAGGTGTGCCTGTTGGGTGCGAATTTATTCTCCTTTTTAGTACTTTCAAACGGAATTTTGCTAAATGTCACGCAGATCCTTCGTGATGTTCATCTTGCGCAGAGAATTCCTTTGCGTTGGTTCTACATAGCTTGATGTACATTGTTCCTAGCACCTGTGCCTTCGGCTTCAATCAGGTCTTCGTTGTCCACATCTTCCAAAGGAAGTTCATCAATAGGAAGCTGCTGTTACACTTCCATTTTTATGGCAGCTATTTTAACAGCCGAAAGCAATCTTTTTACAGATATTGAGCATTTTTGGACTGCTAGATTCTGCTAATTTATTCTTGTGGCTAGCTCAAGTAACTTAAGTAAGAAGAATCGATGGTGCTCTCTCTTTTCACTTTGCTTACTTTTCTCTGCCAAAAAATGAAGGCGCATAACACCTCTGTACATATCGTATGTCCATTTTAATCGCCTTCTTGTTTGCTGAACCTCTGCTTCTGCCTCTGGTGGAATTATGCCGTTTGCCTCTGGAGGATGTGGTGATGCTGGATCGTCAATAGGTTGCACTAAAACATCCATTGCCGCTGTTTTATTGTCTGATGCGGCTTCCTCTAACTGATGTTCATTGTCGAAGTTTCTCCACGACAAGTCAACGTGCTGTTTAATCTGCACTACTCGGTGTCCCGAGATAAAATTATTTCTGATTTCCTATATCTTACCGAAAAGTCTTTGCACTAAAATCTTCAGTATTTTAGGATAATTCGCAGCAATCTTTGTCCTATATTTGTATCCTTTTTCGATTTTGGTCATCACCACCGCATGCTGTGGCCCCCAGCGGAAGCTCCAGAAATGGCCTGACGATTCACAGAAAGCGACAAGCGTTTCAAAATATTCAAAAGGCTCTCCATGATTTCTATGGGTTTTGGTGTTCGTCTTAGTCCCTTTCCTCTTCGTTTTCTGTCTGTCTGACATGGGAAATCCTATTGGTAGCAATGCTACAGCTAACAGCCGTTAGAGGCAGTAGAGAAAAGCTCAAACCCTACTGCGACGTCAACGCGAGAATACCTTTGGTAGGCGAATTATTATTATTCTCAATATTTATTATGACATATTTAATTGAATTTTTTGATTGAGAAGTTGTAGGCTCCGGAAGCTACTATCATGTATCCTTAAAGAAACCAATCCCAACGCAACTAAAACGTGTACATCATCCACTTCTGCTCTTTCTGTGCTAAAAGGTAAGCAAGAGCAGGAAATTTACGCGAGATAACATCGTGCAACGCAGTTCCTCGGAGTCAGGTCTCTAGCCGCGGATGACTTTACCCGAGAGACGCGACAGTTGGAAGTAAAAGTTTCACCTCCGGATACTTTTTTAGAGCTACCAATCTTTGTAGAATGTTATGAGGAACAGTGTTGGCTGGCCAGATGAAGTGATCCCAGAAGAACAGACTTTTGCATCCACATATTACCTAATATGGTTTGAAGAGTAAAATTTTTTGAAATGCAAATTTGGACAATCTCAAAGTTGTGCTAAATGGTGCTAGGCGTGCACGACAACTGTTTTTCTATTAATTTTTCACTCGAGTCTATATTTTTTTTAAAAACCGAGGAAAAATTCGTGAGTGAATATCAAATCAGAAACACGTATCGCCCTGAAATATTCTCGAATCCCCCCTCTCCCTTGATGCGTTTTCTCAAAATCGTAATTAGAGGTTCTACGAGACTGATTTTTTTACATTTAAGGCTTAAATTCGAAATTCTTTGGTTAGAAATTTCTTCATTTTTGAAGGCTTGGAAACATTTTACGACCATTTCGCTGACATATCTTTCAAAATTTCTTTTTGAAGCCTTAATATTCGGTCTTGAATTCATTAATTTCTCATGTATATATGACAGATTTTCGAATTGAAAAGATTAAAATTGTGCAATTTCAAAAATTGGCATCACATTATAGCTCTCTTGTTCTATATAATTTTATTTTCTCCTGCTCAAGGTACAGCTACTGGTGCAAACGCTTAAACCCATGTGAAGTGATTATTGATTGTAAGTGATACTCATAAAAACAAATGAGAAAGGAAATGCCCTTGAGTGTTACAAAGGAAAAAGCCCAATATTCTGAAAGTGGAAGTGTCCAATTAAAAAAAAATGCACTCAAATGTACCATATTCTCTATATTGAGTCCAAACTACTACAAAAAAGCAGTTTAGATTATATATAAATCACAGTAATTTTTCATAACGTCACTAAAGCGCTCGTGTGAATAAAGAATTTAAAAATCACTACTAAGCCCGTATTACCGTTAGCTGATCAAAAATGTCTTACTATTACAAAATATTTTCAAGCTTAGTAACTGATGATAATTGACAATTATAAACTACTGAAATAAATAAACTGAATTTGAAACAATAATTAATTATTCATTAGTCAATCAAATTCAAATTATAATTAAAAAATAATTAATGAAAAAACTCAAAGGTGCCTTTAATTCACGTTATGACAGTCAGCATTTTTCAGAAGTCAAAGATTTCTAATATGGCTTTCTGACATGGTTCCTTTCCAAATTTTCGCCTGACAATTAACATCCAATCAAAATGTTCAAAATGCTTGGAAAAATGCCCTAACTCACTTACCAATTTGTACCTCTCAATTTTAATACATTAGAATCAAAACTAGTGTCAGTAATCCCGATCCCACAAAATTGAACAAATTAATCAAATTGATTTGACATGTAGAACCGCCGGTTATTTATAGTAATAACAGCTCTTTCACATGTTTTTAATATTAAAATCATAATCTTTTACGTAAAAGTTCGTTATTTGGGTTGACGTCAAATTTTCAAAAAAAAGCAATTTCAAGCAAAAACTACAGTGATGTTTCAATGCTCTAATTTAATTTTGATCCATCTTCAGGCTAAAAGAATTATTATGCTTTATTTTTTAATTCTTTCATTGAATTAATTATAGACTGCCTTCAGTGAATAGCTATTTGCAACAACTTTCATTAGAAGGTGTGAGAAGATTGGGTAATATATGCCTTACATGACATTATTTCATTTCACCTGATGTCATATTCCTAACATCTCCGCTTATCATATTTATTTTCGTTCTTAAATTATTTCTATCTGTCGTACACACTTCATGAAGAATCCCAGCATATAGAGTGTATATTCCTCTTACTGAGGTATCAAATACATTTGAATTATTTTTGTTGTTTAAAAAAAAAATGACACAAACCAATTAAAAAAAAAGTCGTTTCAAGTCTTTGCATGAATCGCTTCCGAAAAATCTGAGAACAAATAAATTAATTTTCTACCAAAAAAGAATAATTTTGAACAGAATACATGAATTTCCAACTAAATAATTATTTCTACCAAAAAAGACAAATTTGTATCGAAATAGATGAATTTGCAACTAAAAAAGATAAATTTTTAACAAAAAATAGAAGTTTCATTTTCAGTTACAAAAATAAGTTTTTAAGCAAATAAAATACACTTTCAAATAAAGTAGTTAAACTTTCAACCAAACAAATAAATCTTCTATCAAAAAGATGAAATATCTACAAAAAAAATTCCGGGAAAAACTTTGGTTGCATTTTTAATTTAAAAAATTAATTTTCAATAAAATAAAACTAATTTTCAATCAAAAAAATGCATTTTCAAACAAAAAGATTAAATTTCTACCAAACAAAGTATATTTTTTAACAAAGTACATGAATTTTTAACCAAACATTTTAATTTTTAATGGAATTTTCAATCTAATTTTCATAAAAAAAAAAAATGGAATTTTAACCCAATAGTTGAAGGTTCAACCCAAAAGATAAATTTTCTACCAAAGAAAGACAAATTTTTAAAAAATAGTTAAATTTTCAAACAATCAGATGAATTTTCAACCAAAAAGATTAAACATCTACCAAAAAAGATAAAGTTTCGACCAAAAATAGAATAGTTAAATTTTCACTTAAATAAAAATAATTTTTGATGAAAAAAAAATTTCAGTCGAAGAAATGAATTTTCAACCAAATATTAAATTTTTAAAAGAGTTTTCAACCTAATATTTTAATATTTAACCAAAGAAATGAATTTTCAATCATAAAGGTAAAGTAGTCAATGTTCAGGTAAAAAATATCAATGTTAAGCCAAACATAAAAAAGTTAAATTATCATTTGAAAAAATTAATTTTCAACAAAAAAACGAAATTTCAAGAAAATAGTTGATTTTTAAGCAAAGATATTAATTTTCAACCCAACAGTAAATTTTGAACCCAAACAAGACCAATTTTCAACCAAGAAGATTAAATTCTTATATACAAAAAAAGAATTGCAACAAAAAAGGGAACAGTAAAATTTTCAGTTAAAAAAATTAATTTTGAATTTTTAAAAACTAATTTTTAATCAAGGAAATGAATTTTCAACCAAAAAGATTAATTTTAACAAAATACATGAATTTCAAACAAAATTTTAAATTTTTAAAGGAATTTTCAACCAAATAATTAAATTTTTAACCAAATAAACTTTAAATTTTTTTTTATTTTGCCTTCCTAATCTCTAAAACAAAAAATATAGATACAAGTAACCTGCTTTAAAAATAACAAAAAGCGTTTTACAATATTCACGAACAAAAATGACAAATGTTATAGGATTCAAATTTGTTCGTAAGTATACAGTTTTTTTCAAAAAGACCTTTTCATAGGAAAGAATTTTATATACATGAAGTTTTCTATATTAATTTAAATTTAAATTTATCTAAATGGCTTTAAATTACAATTTTATAAATTGAAGGCAAGTTGCGAATGTTGAGACATTTATGCAGAAAAATTGGATTTTTTAGTCATGTACAACTCTTTTAAATGTTTATTTTGGACACATTACAATTTTAAAGTTAAATATGAAAAATATGAAATTATTTTTTTAAATAAAATAAAATAATTCTTGAACGAATTCATTTAGATATGGAAAAGAAGTAAATTTATTATCATTGTGGACAGTTTTGTTATTGTCTGCAATATGAGTCAAACTAGTCTAATATCGATATCATTAACCTTCAGACAATACACACATCGGACTAAAATAATTTGTTTACGTTTTAAATTTGTTTTTTGTAATAAATGCATAGATAACAAAACGAATTTGAGGCATGTGACCTTACTGAGGCATGTGGCATTACTGCGGCATGTCGCCTTACTTAAAATAGTTGAATTTTTAACCGAGAAAGATAAATTTTCGATAGAGCAGTTAAATTACAGCCCAAGAAAGGTGAATTTAACAAAATAGTTGAATTTTCAATTAACTAATAAAATTATCAACAAAAAAGTTATATTTTTAAACAAATAGTTGAATTTTCAAACAAGAAATATGAATTTCAAATAAAAAGGACAAATTTTCAACAAAACATTTTTTTTGTTAGACAAAAGAAAAAAGACTAACGATATAGTTGAATTTTCAAAAAAAAATTTAATTTCTAATAAAATAGTTGAATTTTCAACTAAGAAAGACAAATTCTCGACAAAGCAGTTGCATTACAGACCAAAAAAATATGAATTTAACAAAATAGTTGAATTTTCAACAAAAAGATACAATTTTTAACCAAATAGTTGAATTTTTAACCAAGAAAGATAAATTTTCGACAAAGCAGTTAAATTACAGCCCAAAAAAGATGAATGTAACAAAATAGTTGAATTTTTCAATAAACTACTTAAATTATCAACACAAAATTTATATTTTTAACCAAATAGTTGAATTTTCAACCAAGAAAGATGAATTTTAAATAATAAAGATCAAATTTTCAACAAAACATTTGATTTTTTGACAAGAAAAAAAAGAATAACAATATAGTTGAATTTTCAACAACAAGAAAATAATTTTTCAACAAATAGTTGAATTATCAACCAAGAAAGATGAATTTTCAATAAAAAAGGACAAATTTTCAACAAAACATTTGATTTTCAGACCAAAATAAGAGACGAACAATATAATTGAATTTTCAACAAAAATATTTAATTTTTAACCAAATAGTTGAATTTTTTAATAAACTACTTAAATTTCCAACAAAAAATTTACATTTTTAACCAAATAGTTGAATTTTCACCAAAACATGATTTTTATACCAAAAAAAAGACTAACAATATAGCTGAACTTTCAATTAATAAATATGATTTTGTTGCCACCAAAAAAAGAATTTTCAATCACAAAGGAAGAATTTTTAACAAAAAATTTTAATTTCAGACAGAAAAAGAAGACTAACAATATAGTTGAATTTTCAACAACAACAAAATAATTTTTAAACAAATAGTTGAATTTTCAACCAAGGAAGATGAATTTTCGACAAAGCAGTTAAATTACAGCCCAAAAAAGATGAATTTGACAAAAGAGTTGAATTTTTTAATAAAATACTTAAATTATCAACAAAAAATTCAATTTTTAACCAAATAGTTGAATTTTCAACCGAGAAAGATTAATTTTAAATGAAAAAGAACAAATTTTCAACAAAACATTTGATTTTTTGACAAGAAAAAAAAGAATAACAATATAGTTGAATTTTCGACAAGAACAAAATAATTTTTTTCCAAATAGTTGAATTTTCAACCAAGAAAGATAAATTTTCGACAAAGCAGTTATATTACAGCCAAAAAAATATGAATTTAACAAAACATTTGAATTTTAGACCAAAATAAAAGACTAACAATATAGTTGAATTTTCAAACGAAAAATTTAATTTTTAACCAAGTGTTGCAGCAGCAAAAAGTTGCAGCTCGACTTACTGAGGCACGTGGCCTTAATGCGGCATGTCGCCTTACTGAGGCATGTCGCCTTACTGCGGCAGCTCCACTTAATGAGGCACGTGGCCTTACTGCGGCATGTTGCCTTACTGCAGCAGCTCGACTTACTGAGGCATGTGACCTTACTGAGGCATGTGGCATTACTGCGGCATGTCGCCTTACTTAAAATAGTTGAATTTTTAACCATCTCGAAATTACTCGAAACAATTTGAAACTATTGTTGTCCGGAAACTCGTGTTCGTGATTGGATGAAGCTTTAATTTTTTTTCCATTCAGAAAAAAGTCTGCAAACTTCAGGTTTATGAGAACTGTTAGGTTATCTGACTAATTTATATTCAATAATAATAATCAATGTATTTTTGAAGATTTCAAAAATAAAGAAGGGTTTTAAAAATTTTAAAAGGTTTCGCGATAATAAAAAAAATGTCTTAACATTCCTAGAAAAATGTAAACTGATTTTTTATTTTCAGAATAAATTTTAAGAGAAAATTGACAAAGATGTCAAAAGATTTTAAATCATTTTCTTAAATTTCGAGAAAGTATGGGAAAGTTTTTCAAGCAAAATCTTTCAATTCGCAAGAATACAAAGATTTATAAAAAATACGATTAAGTTTAAGACATTTCGAGATTTTAAAAAGATTCAAAATTAATTTAAGAGTTGAAAATAGTTAAAAAGTTTTGAAAATTTACAATTTTAAAAATTTGCAAAAAAAAATTTGAAGCTTCTTAAGGATTTTAAAGGGATTCCCGACAATAGAAAAATTTTCTTAGAATCCATGCGAAAATATTAACTGATTTTTTTTTTGAAAAATTTATTTTAAGAGAATTTTTAAAAACATTTTAACAGATGACAACAGATTTCTAAAATCGTCCTAACAGAATCTGGAAGATTTTAAGGCCATTTTTGTAATTTTTCAGAATTTTAGGAAAATTTGTGGGAAAAGTCGAATAATTTTAAAAGATATTTAAAGTTTAAAATTTTTGAAAATAGTTAATAAAATAATTTGAAATGTAAAAATATTTCAAATATTTAAAACGAAATGTAAATTTTTGAAGATTCCAAAAAAAATTTGAAGCTTTTTAAGGAGTTTAAAAGGCTTCAAGAAAATGAAAAAACTTTTTCAAAATTCGTGGGAAAATTTAAACTGATTTTTTTTTAACAAATTTTAAGAGAAAATTGACAAAGATTTCAAAAGATTTGAAATTATTTTCTAAAATTTCGAAAAAGAGTGGGAACGATAATAAAAAATATTTCTCATAATGCATGGGTTAATTTGAACTGATTTTTTATTTTGAAAAATTAATTTTAAGATAGTATTGAAAAAAAATTTGTTTAGCATTTCAAAAGATTTTTAAAATTGTCAAAATAAAATCTGAAAATTTAAAGGTCAGTTTTTTAATTTTTCAGAATTTCAAGACAAATGGAAGAATTCGGTAAATTTCAAAAAAACTTTAGAAGGTTTAAAAGTTTTGAAAATGGTTAAAAAATAATTTTAAGCTTGAAAAGATTAAAAATATTTTTAACAAAATGTAAATTTTTAAGGATTTCCAAAACAAAATTTTAAAGATTTTGAAGAGGTTTGAGAGGTTTCAAGAAAATAAAAAAATTCCTTGAGATTCCTGGGAAATTTTTTAGTTACTTTTTATTTAAAAAAAATTAATTTTTCAAGAAAATTGGAAAAATTTTTAAAATATCATTATAATTTCAAAATATGTCTACAAATTTTGAAAATATCTGAAAGATTTAAGGACAAGTTTTTTAATTTTTAAAGATTATTCAAAATTTTAGGAATATTTCGAGTCAATTTAAGACATATTTCTCTTCCAAACTTCTGAAAGTCCTAAATATCTTTCAAACTGACTAGAATTTTTCCTAAAATTGCTCAAAATTCTGAAAAAAGAAATGATACATTTTCGACATATCAGGAAGCTTAAAAAATGTTTGAATTTTCTCAAGAATCTTAGGAAAATTATATATTTATTTAACTTTAAAAACAAATGAACAAATAAACTTAAAATGCATGCAATTTCACATTCCTGTGGGGTCATTTGTTCGAGATTGTCGCCAGGGAAAATCCGGATTAGAACATAAATGTATGGTAATCATTTACCTATTCAAAAGCCGAGTTATGCTCTAATAAATCTGTGAATTTTTTTCATTTTCAAATTTAAAAAATTTTGTTTTTGCTCTAAGTATTAGTAATGTATTAGATCATTAAAAACTAAGGAAAGGAATAGTGAAACATGATTGATTCGTAAGTTAGAAAGGAAGGACCTTAAAAAAATTGTACTTCACCCGAACTAGACTTACGTGCATTTTCAACCCAGAAGGATAACTTTTCAACAACATTTTTGAATTTAAAAAAAAATTGATTTTCAACCAAATAGTGGAATTTTGTACCAAAAACATGAATTATTTACCACGAAGAGGAATTATTAACCGAATACATCAATTTTCCTCAAAGTAGTTGGATTTTCAACTAACACAGATGAATTTTCAACAAAATTGTTAAATTTTTAACTAAGAAAGATGTAATTGCCCTAATAGCTGAATTTTCATCTAAAAAAAGACGAAATTTTCACCAAAAAATAAAAAAGCTAAAACTTGAGTTAGAAAATTAATTTTTAAACAAAACACATGAATTTTCAACGAAATTGTTGATTTTTCAGTTAAAATGGATTTTTAACGAAATAGTTAAACTTTCAATCTAAGAGATGAATTTTCAACCATATGTAACGTTTAAAGAGCTCGCCTCCAAATATACCTTCCGATATTTTGGCTGAAAGCAAAAATTATGAGTGTTGTTGAAACAATACAAAAAAGGAGAAAAATATCTTAAAAGCTTCAGTGATAATTTAACTATTCGAAAAAATACTTGAAAAAATGTAGGCTATCTTCAAAAATAAAAATTACTTTTCAAAAAAATTGTAAAATTTTCTTCAAAGTAGATTAATTTTTACCTGAAAAAGATGAATTCTCAACGAAAAATGTAATAGTTGATATTTTAGCAAACAACAGACCAACTTTCATGAATTTTTTTATCCGAACAAATCGAATTTTTGACAAAATAGTTAAATTTTTATTCAAAGAGATGAATTTTCAACTAAAATGATGAATCTTCAACTAGAATAATTGAATTTTCAGTTACAAAATGAATTTTCAACAAAAAACCACCATTTTTCAACACATTAGATAAGTTTTTAACCAGAGATGAATTTTCAACTAAAATGATACGTCTGCAACCAAATGAATTTTCAACAAAAAAAAAAGTAAATTTATATTCAAAAATGAAACAGTTAAATTTTCAGTTTGAAAAAAAAAAAAAATTTTTAATCAAAACAACTAATTTTCAACCAAATAGTTGAATTTTTAACCTCAAAAGATAAATTTACAATCAAATATGGAATAGTTGAATTTCCAATTTAAAAAAAAAAGTAAAAAAGACCAATTTTTAACAAAATACATTAATTTTCGACCGAATAGTTCAATTTTTTTTAAGTAGATCAATACACAATTGAAAGTAATATATTAAAATTTTCAGTTAGAAAATAAATTTTCAACAAAAAAGCACGATTTTTCAACAAAATGAAACAGTTAAATTTCAAGTTGACAAAACTAATTAAAAAAAAAAAAATTGTCAGTCAAAAAGATCAATTTTGAAACAATTTTCTATAAAAAACACAAATTTTCAGACTCATGATTTTTTTGATAAAAATAAAACAAAATACCACAGTTATAGAATTTACAAAATTAAAAAAAAACGAAATTAAAATTTTAAGCCAAACAACCCACGATATGAAAAAAAGTCAGGAAGAGAAAAACGTTGCTTTTTGAACACCCTATAATATAGATCCATCTGATCCATCCTATTAAAAAGAATCCAATCCAATATAATTAAAAAGAGAATCTTATCCAATCTAATTAAATTAAACAACCCTATTCAATCCATTTAATCAATATCAATTATAAGCCAAATCAATCAAATTCAATTAATATATAATCGAATCCAATTAAAATTCATGAAATGCAATCCAATCCAATGTTAATCCAGTCCACTTTAATCGACTTTAATCAATTTAGTCCAAGTCAAGTAAACCTTAATCCAATCCAATTAAAATACAATCCTAATCTAATCCGTTCCAATAAAAACCCAATCAACTTTATTCCTATTAAAATCCAATCCTTCCTATTAAAAAAATTAATCCAACCCAATACAACTAAAAAACAATCCCATCCTATTCAATTAAATTAAAGCTGATTAAAATCTAATCTAATCCAATACAATCGAATCCAATCCAATTTTAATCCAGTCCAATTCGATCAAACTGAATCCAATCTAATCTACAAATCTAGTCAAATCCAATTTTATATCACTCCACTATAATCAAACCTAATACAATCTAATCTAAAACTCTAATCTAATCCAATCAAATCCAATCCAACTTTATCCCAGTCCACTTTAATCAAACCTAACCCAATCTAATCAAGTACAATACAATCCAACCTAATTCAAATCGAATCTCAATCCACTCTAATCAAATCTAATCCAATTCAACCCAATCGAACCCAATTAAAATCCAATCCAAATAAAATCCATCCTATTAAAAAATAATCTAATCCAATACAATTAAAAAACAATCTTATTCAATCCATTTAATTAACACCAATTCTAGGCCAACTAAAATCAATCAAATCCAATTAAAATATAATCGAATCCAATTGAAATTCGTCAAATACAATCCAAATCCAATCCGTTCCAATAAAAAACCAATTAAATTTATTTCTATCAAAATCCAATTCGTCCTATTAAAAACAAACAATCCAATCCAATACAACTAAAAAGAATCTTATCCTATCTAATTAAATTAAATCCGATTAAAATTCAATCGAATACAATCGAATCCAATCCAATTTGACTCCAGTCCACGTTAATCAATCCTAATCCAATCTAATCCAGTACAATACAATCTAATCTAATTCAAATCGAATCTCAATCCACTTTAATCAAATCTAATCCAATTTAATAGAGTCCAAATCCAATCCATCCTATTAAAAAATAATCTCATCCAATACTATTAAAAAACAATCCTATTCAATCCATTTAATCAAAACCAATTCTAGGCCAACTCAAATCAATCAAATCCAATAAAAATATAATCGAATCCAATTGAAATTCATAAAATACAATCCAAATCCAATCCGTTCCAATAAAAAACCAATTAAATTTATTTCTATCAAAATCCAATCCATCCTATTAAAAACAAACAATTCAATCCAATACAACTAAAAAAAATCTTATCCTATCTAATTAAATTAAATCCGATTAAAATTCAATCTAATCCAATCCAATTTGACTCCAGTCCACGTTGATCAAACCTAATCCAATCTAATCCAGTACAATACAATCCAATCTAATTCAAATCGAATCTCAATCCACTTTAATCAAATCTAATCTAATTTAATCCAATTAAAATGCAATCAAATACAATCGAACCCAATCCAATTTCAATCCAGTCCACTTCATTTAACCTAATCCAATCTAATCTAAAAATCTACTCTAATCCAATACAATCGAATCCAATCCAATTCTAATTCAGTCCACGTTAATCAAACCTAATCCAATCTAATCCAGTACAATACAATCCAATCTAATTCAAATCGAATCTCAATCCACTTTAATCAATTCTATAATTCGGGAATTTTATTATAGTGGAATTTTATAATGCGGGAATTATATAACTCGGGAATTTTTTCATTCAATAATTTTATTATTAGGAAATTTTCCAATTTGGGATCTGTATAATTCGAGAATTTTTCAATTCAGGAATTTTATAATTCAAGAACTTTATTATTCGAGAATTCAATAATTTGGAAATTTTATCATAGTGGAATTTTATAATTCGGAAATATTACTATTCGGGAATTTTATAACTCGGGAATTTTTTTATTTAATAATTCTATTATTCAGAAATTTTCCCATTTGGGAGTTCTATAATTCGGGAATTTTGTTATTCAGGAATTTTATAATTCAAGAACTTTATTATTCGAGAATTATATAATTTGGAAATTTTATCATAGTGGAATTTCATAATTCGGGAATATTACCATTCGGGAATTTTATAACTCGGGAATTTTTTATTCAATAATTCTATTATTCAGAAATTTTCCAATTTGGGATTTCTATAATTCGGGAATTTATTAATTCAGTAATTTCGTTATTGAGGAATTTTACAATTCAAGAACTTTAATATTCGAGAATTCTATAACTCGGGAATTTTATTATATTGAAATTTTATAATTCGGGAATTATATAACTCGGGAATTTTTTTATTCAATAATTTTATAATTCGGAAATTTTCCAATTTGGGATCTCTATAATTCGAGAATTTTTTAATTCAGGAATTTTATAATTCAAGAACTTTATTATTCGAGAATCATATAATTTGGAAATTTTATCATAGTGGAATTTTATAATTCGGGAATATTACTATTCGGGAATTTTTTAACTCGGGAATTTTTTTATCCAATAATTCTATTATTCAGAAATTTTCCAATTTGGGATTTCTATAATTCGGGAATTTTTTAATTCAGAAATTTCCTTATTCAGGAATTTTAAAATTCAAGAAGTTTATCATTCGAGAATTCCATAATTCGGGAATTTTATCATGGTGGAATTTTATAATTCGGGAATATTATTATTCGGGAATTTTATAATTCGATAATTTTTTTATTCAATAATTTTCCAATTCGTGATTTCTATAATTCGGGATATTGGTTATTCAGGAATTTAAAAATTCAAGAACTTTATCATTCGAGAATTAGATAATTCGGGAATTTTACCATGGTGGAATTTCATAATTCGGGAATATTATTATTCGGGAATTTTATAATTCGATAATTTTATTATTCAGAAATTTTCCAATTCGTGATTTCTATAATTCGGGATATTTTTTATTCAGGAATTTTAAAATTCAAGAACTTTATCATTCGATAATTCCATAATTTGGTAATTTTATCATGGTGGAATTTTATAATTCGGGAATATGATTATTCGGGAATATTATTATTCGGGAATTTTTTTATTCAATAATTTTATTATTCAGAAATTTTCCTATTTGGGATTTCTATAATTCGGGAATTTTTTAATTCAGGAATTTTTTTATTCAGGAATTTTAAAATTCAAGAACTTTATCATTCGGGAATTTTATCATGGTGGAATTTTATAATTCGGGAATACTATTATTCGGGAATTTTATATTTCAATAATTTTATTATTCAGAAATTTTCCAATTCGTGATTTCTATAATTCGGGATATTTGTTATTCAGGAATTTTAAAATTCAAGAACTTTATCATTCGAGAATTCCATAATTTGGTAATTTTATCATGATGGAATTTTATAATTCGGGAATATGATTATTCGGGAATATTATTATTCTTGAATTTTTTTATTCAATAATTTTATTATTCAGAAATTTTCCTATTTGGGATTTCTATAATTCGGGAATTTTTTAATTCCGCTCAACCCCCCCACAAAAAAAAACATCCGCGCTCATAAGTCGAATTTTGAACTAAAATGATGAATATTCAACCAAAAATTTGATTTTTAACTCAAAAGATTAATATTCTACAAAAAATATCGAATCTTCAAGAAAAAACATGGATTTTTAACTAAAAATGCTCAATTTGAAGAAAAAAATGGAACAGTGAAATTTTCTACTAAGGAAATAAATTTTCAACTAAGAAGTTTAATTTTCTACCCAAAAAGTCGAATTTTTGCAACTAAAAGGTTGAATCTTCAACCAAAAAATTAAATTTCTTTAAAAAATATCGAATTTTCAACAAAAAATATAGATTTGTAACCAAATATTTCAATTTTCAACTAAAAACTTGAACTTTCAACTAAAATTATGAATCTTCAACCAAAAAATTAATTTTCAACTAAAATTATGAATCTTTAACCAAAAAATTTATGTTTAACTAAAAATATTAATTTCCAACCAAAAAACTGGATTCTTAACTAAAAAAGATCAAATTTTAAGAAAAAATGAAATAGTTACATTTTCAACTAATGAAAGGAATTTCCAACTGAGGAGATTAATTTTCTACCAAAAATGTCGAATTTTCAACTAAAAAAGATTAATTTTCAACAAAAAATGGAATAGTCAAATTTTCTACTAAATAAATGTATTTTCAACTAAGGAGATTAATTTTCTATAAAAAGTCGATTTTTCAACTAAAATTATGAATCTTCAACACAAACATTAATTTTTACAAAAAAAAATTTGTCAACAAAAAATGGAATAGGTAAATTCTTAACTAATAAAATAATTTCCAACTAAGAAGATTAATTTTCTACCAAAAAAGTCGAATTTTCCATTAAAATGTTGAATCTTCAACCAAAAAATTAATTTTCAACTAAGAAGGTGAATTTTCTATAAAAAAAGTCGAATTTTCAACAACAAAAGTTTTTTTTTAACCAAATAGTTGAATTTTCAACTAAAAAAGATAAATTTTTAACAAAAAATGAAATAATTAAATTTTCTAATAAATAAATGAATTTACAAATAAGGAGATTAATAAAATGTTCTACCAAGAAAAGTCGAATTTTCAACAAAAAAAAAGTTTTTTTTAACCAAATAGTTGAATTTTTAACTAAAAAGATTACTTTTCTATTAAAATTACCGAATTTTCAACCACAAACATGGACTTTTAACTAAAAAAGATAAATTGTTAATAAAAAATAGAATAGTTAAATTTTCCACAAAGAAAATGAATTTCCAACAAAGAAGATTAATTTTCTATCAAAAAAGTCGAATTCTCAAGAAAATGGATGAATTTTAAACCAAATAGTTGAATTTTCAACTAAAAAAGATCAATTTGGAAGAAGAAATGGAATAGTTAAATTTTCAATTTAATAAATTAATTTTCAGCAAAAAAAAGCAACGAATTTTAAACAAAATAATTACAAAAAAAATTAATTTTCTTTAAAAAATATCGCATTTTCAACAAAAAACATGAACTTTCAACTAAATAGTTGACTTTTCAACTAAAAAAGCTTAATTTTTAACAAAAAATGGAACAGTTAAATTTTCTACTAAAAAATTGAATTTTCAACTAAAATGATGAATCTTCAACCAAACAATTCATTTTTAACTAAAAAGATTAATTTTATACCAAAAATATCGAATTTTCAACAAGAAACATGGATTTTTAACTAAAAACATCAATTTTCAATAAAAAATGGAATAGTTAAATTTTTAGTTCAACAAATTAATTTTCAACAAAAAAAAAAAAACTATTTTGATCTTAAACCAAAAAATTAATGTTTAACTAAAAATATTAATTTCCTAACTTTTCTCTTTATTTCCCGTCCCTTCCCCTGCTTCCTTCTCTACTTCCTCTCTCCTATACACCATCACTGCTGTAGTGTACCTCCCCTTAATTCCTCACCCTTACAGTTCTTCCACTGCTTTCCCTCTCTTCACTTTGCGTCACCTCACTTTTCCTCACCTCACTTTCCCGCACCTCACTTTCCGTACTTTCATTCTTCGTCTCCTCCTTTCCACTATTTCAAAAAGACAAGTTTTTAGCTTATTAAGAAGTTAATTCTTTCAAATCTCCCGCTTCCATACTATGTTTTCACTACTCCCTCTTCCGTCGCCTACTTTCCTTTCATTCTCATAATTATCCTTCTCTCACTTTCCCTCCATTCCCTTACGATACCTCCCCCAACATTTCCTCTACCTTCCCGTCCCTACCTCTACTTTACACTTCTCTACTTCCCCTCCCCTACTCACCCTCATTACCCTAGTACACCTCCCCTCACTTTTCCCTTTCTAGTCTTTCCTCTACTGTACAATTCTCTACTTCCCCTCACCTACTCACCCTCACTACCCTAGTGCACCTCCCCTCACTTCTCCCTTTCCAGTCCTTCCACTACTTCTCCTCTCTTCACTTCAGATCACCTCACTTCCTCTACTTTCACACCCCGCCTTCTCCCTTCCCCTATTTCGCAAAGACGTATTTTCAGCAAAATAGTTGAATCCTCAACCAAATAATTAGTCAAAGTAGGCGCCTTGTGCCTACAAACAATTGTTTCGTAGCCTTTTAAGATAAAACCTCCCCCCCCCATACATTGCCTCCCCTATTCCCCTGAATCGCTTGGGTCCCGGTCGCTCACTTCACCCTTCGCCCTTCTTCTCCAACTTCTTCATTCTCTAGTTCTCTCTCTTCTTGCTTCCCCGGATCACACTCCCCTTTCATTTCTCTTCCCTAACTCTCGCTTCCCCTCACTTACTCACTTCCCCAATTTCCCCTCACACCCCCTTCCCGAATTACTCCTCACTTCTATATCCTCTCTCCTCATTTTCATTCACTCTCCTTCTTGTTCCCTCTCTAATTTCCTCTCACTTCCCCTTACTTCCCCTAATTGATCCTTCTTGGTTGAAATTTTGATTTTTTTGGTTCGAACTTTAATCGTAACTTTAAAACAAAAATATTTTTTTGTTAAAATCTTAAGTATTACATTTTTCGATGAAAATTCATCCTTTCATATTGAAAATTTAACTACTTTGTTGAAAATTCATTTTTTTTGCTAAACATTAAGTTTTTTATTAGAAATTTAACAATTTGGTTGAAAAATAACTTTTATTCATATTTTCGGGTTGAAAATTCAACTTTTTTATTTTTTTTGAAAATGTATGTAATTTATTAAAGGTTCGTATTTTTTAGCAGAAAATTAATCTTTGATTTGAAAATTCATCTCACTTGCTAGAAAATTAATTTTATAGGGTGAAAATTAAACTATACGGTGGATAAAAACTCACGTTTTTATGTATATTGTTCAAAATTCTTTTTTTTTTTTAAATCTTTTTTGTTGTCTTTTTTGGTTAAATTCGACTATTTTGTTAAAAATTCATTTTTTGTTTGTTGAAAATTAAAAATTTAACAATTTTGTTAAAAATGAACTTTTTTGTTAAAAATTGATATTTGTTTTGTAGAAAATTCGCTTTTTTTTGTTAAAAATTAATTTTTTGTAATAAAAATTTAACTATTGCATATTTATTTAAAAATTAATTTTTACAGTTTAAAAATCGAACTAATTGGTTGAAAATTTATGTAATTTATTGAAGATTCGTATTTTTTAGTAGAAAATTAATATTCTTGGTTTAAAATTCAACCATACTTTTGTTCACTTTCTAATTGTAAACAGATGAATTTAGAGGAACATGCAGGCACAATATCCTAATGGAATTTTCAACTCAATAAAAATTTACAAACTTATATGGTCTTCAACATCTTCAAAAATAAGTTCTCAAGAAAAAACGGAATTTCCAATAACATGCAGATATTGATTTTCAACTAAAATGATGAATCTTAAAAAAGAAATTCCAACAAGAGTTAAACATTAATAAACCAAATACTTTGATTTTCAACCACAGATATGATTTCCTAACCAATAAGAATAATTTTCTGCAAAAATACGAACTATTATAAAAATACATGAATTTCGAACCAAATTTTTGAATTTTCAACCAAAAAAAAGTTTTCTATCAAACATGGAATGTTGAAATTTGCAATAATAGTAGGGCTAGGCGGGTGCTGGATGACTTACGAACAAATGGCGCCACCGTCGCATGTTGCCGACACCAACAGATGGCGTCACCGACAAAAGAAGGGTTCTGTTCAGTGTTGAGTTACCGACAGTCGGTAAAATAGTGAGGTTGGTAATGCAGATTCCTGCTGTGATATAATTGTACAATCTGCCGGTAAAACAGGTAAGTCGGTAATTTTTTATATGAGGATTTTGGCATGTGTGGGAAAGGTAGGGAACCATGTTACCACCAGTAGGTAAAACAGGCAGGTCGGTAATTTTTATATTATCATTTTATCATCGATCGGTAAAGTAGGGAACAATGTTACCATCAGTAGATCAAACAGAGAGATAGGTAATTTTTGGTATTATCGTTATTCTATATGCCGGTAAGGTAGACAACAATGGTACCATCAGTCGGTAAAACAGAGAGGTCGGTAATTTTTTATATCATTATTTTACCATCAGTAAATTTTAACGTATTATTATAATTGCAACAGTTTGCACAGTTTTTTTGCTTCTTTTAATAATTATAATGCCATATTACTTTAGCATTACTTTAGCATCACGCTGTAGCGTAATGCTTGCGTTCGGCCGGTCCACCAGGGTAGTGTTAATAATTGTTCAATTGTCATTTATACATCAAAATTTGTTTTGAAATCTCTTTAACAATTCCCACAAAATTATTTTTGAAAAAAAAAATTACATTAAATTTTCACAGGAATCTTAAGAAAATTTTGATCATCTTTAAACTTTTCACAAGCCTGAAAAGCTTAAAAATTTTATTTAAAAGTCTGCATGTTCTTATAAATGTTTTGAAATCTTCTCATATTTTAAATCACTTTCCAAATTTGTACGAAGTTTACAAAATTCAAAATGATTTTCTTTTGAAAAGTGATTACTAAAAAAATCTAGCTTTTGTAATTAAATTGCACGAATGTAACGGTCCGTGAATGATATCTGTCGTTTGACAGGTGTCAAAATCATTGTAATTCAAACTTAATTAATTAAATAAATAATTGATTGAAGTGAATAATTGGTTGCAAGTCATTAATTGGTATTAAAATCTGTTGTTTTACTTTATCGAATGAAGCATAGGAATTAAATGCTTTTGACAAGAGTAACGGTAAATATCATCAACTGTCAGAGTCCTTTTTTAAATACTCACTAAAAAGACTGAAGTCGGATTCAAAAGTCCTGACACCTGGCTTTGAAGCTTTATTACTCGACGAGAAAAAATCTCAGAATGTTGAGTCAAAGACAGAAATATTCTTTAACATTATACGTGTGAAGCGATTTCAGTTTGATTTTCGTCAAAAATTTTGTGACTTACCTGTGACACAAAATGTGTGAAAAAACAGGAGAAATGACACTCAACTTTGACTACGTCGACTTTGAAGGCCTCCACAGGTTCAAAAATACATTTTGAACCAGGAGGCACAAAGTGTTCTGGGCATAATGGAAGGTCCTTGTGCAAATCGTGAAGCTCTTCTGGGCACTCTAGATCCACTTCAAGAATATAACCTTCGGGTGAATCATCAGGCACATTAAAAAAATGTTGATTGTTTTCAAAATTTTCAAACTATTCCAAATCTTGATATGGTAAATATTCACTCATAGCTTTACCATACTGATTGTTGATATGAAAGTAAAAAATTTATGACTCTGGTTCGAATGGATTAAAATCCTCTCCCATAAATGGATTGTTTGCTTTTGCAAACCTGTTTGAGCACTGTGAAACACCACCTATGATTGCTTTTTGAATTAATAGTAACATTTCTGCATCAGTTAGTAAATGCAGTTCAATTCCTGTGTACTTTAGCATCGCATCAAAAGAAAGTCCCGGTACTGTGTAACAGTGCAAAGGGTCTAATTTATATGTTGCAAAACAAGTTTCTGTAAAATTTTCAAAAATGTCTGCCAAGAGTAAAACATCGGTTTTGAGGTGCAGATCTGAATACTGCCCTAAATTTTTCAAATTAAAAGTTTCCCACACTTTACGCGCATGTTGATAATCTTCATAGGAAATGTGGAAATCATTTAATTTTGAATAGAATGCCTCTTTTGGAGGTAAACTCTCTTCTTACAATTTTTGCCAACTGTCAATGTAGTCATATGGGAATACACCTTTCCTCGTAACAGATTGAATTCACTGTAATTTTTGCAAAATTTTCTTTTAATAGTTTTTTCGCTGTCACTGAGATAGGAGGCCCATTTTTCTAGACTACTGGGCATGAATCCGAAAGAATCGATAAATTTGATTTTGACTTTAGTATCTGGAACATCTTTCGTAAATGAGATATATTTTTCTATATCAATTGGCAGTAAGGAGACAAGTCCCTCAAAACTTTTGGCTAACTCTTTAATGAAAAAGTGTGAGTCGTAGCCAGATAAATTATGGAAAACTACTGGAATTACATGAAAGTTTTTGTAATTGACGCTGCAGCTTCCGTGTGTTGGACCAGGGTACTTACCTAGAAGCGGCAGTAATCGCGATGTTTAACATCGTCTTTCTAAAATTCTTTTTCAGAAATGTGACATACTTTGGCATTTAGAAAATCTTGTTTTTGCTTTGGTGTTAATTTTTCCATTGGTACCGGATTTTGTAAACGAGAATTCACTTTCACTGATAAATGTTTTAATTCTTTTACAAACTATTCGATACAGTGTTTTTCACGATATACTTCCGGTTCTGAAGTTGAATCTTCGAAACTGCACTGTGTATAATACGCAACACTGGTAGGGATATGCTTTTGATACGCGACGATTTTCTTTTGTGAACTGTGATTTTATGAGTCAAGATAGATTTTTAATCCGTGCGAAGTGATACACTGGATTAATTTTGCTGCCTTCAGAATCGGTATCTTCAACCATTAAAAGGTGAATTGTGGGGCATCTCGATTTTTCATTGCTTATGTACAGGGGGACAATCTCATCTTTTTTCCTATTTTCTTCATGTTTTATACCATAAACATTTATGCGCAATTCATTGATTTTTTCGAAATTTTTGATACCTTCGAAAGTGATGGGAAACTTGATTCCATCACGTTTCAAGAGTGTATCAAAATGTGGGTGAGAACTAGTCTCATTTGCATTATTTTCAGCAGGGCAAAGGGCGGCCATTACCGTCCAGAGAAAACAGTACTCGTCATTGTTCTCAACATTTACAACTGCTTTTTGTCTCTAATAAATTTAGGCAATCTCACAAAAGTTGATGAGCCTACTGTGAAAGGTGCATATTTGTTTATATTCATAAATATAATAAATAGCCATGAGGACATAACGCATCCTTGCTTAACGCCTTGCACAATATCGAAACAGTCACTCAATTTCCCATTTATCCTTACACTCGCTTTACTGCCTGCATATATTGTTTGTATTGCTCGTAGGAGCCATCCATGTGTTTCTATGATCTGTCTTAAGCTAAACATTTGATCTGTACATGATCTTTCTGGCATAAATCCACTTTGGACTTCCCATATCTTTTCTTCTGTAATTTCCGTTACACTACGAATAAGTATTTTCGAGTTCATTTCACCTACGGTACTTAGTAAACTGATACTTCTGTAATTATTGCAGTTGTTTTTATCTCCCTTTCTTTTGTATATTGGTACGATTGTCGCTTCTCTCCAATCGTCTGGGACTTGCCCCGTCTCGGTGCATAAATTAATCAATTCGCACACCCGGTGAGGTATGTATTCGCCACCGTATTCAAGCATTTCAGCAATGATACTGTCTATACCAGCAGACTAACCATTTTTTAAACTCCTAATTATATCAATATCCTCAGTGACGCAGACATATTCAATTAAATTTTTTAATGTATTATTTTCAATCTCGCAGCTCTGTTGCCCTATATCTTCACCTTCTAATAATTCTTTGAAACAGTCTTTCAAAGCGTCTACTATCCCGTCTGTATCATATAGCATTTCACTTTTATTGTTTTTCATGCTGACAAACTCTGTACTTTTACTTTTCTCTATCTCTTTATATATTAGTTTCATGGTTCCTTGGAAGGCGTTTCCTAATTTCTTCTCTTCTTCTGTTCTGATTTTATCTTCACTTTCCTGGACTAGTCGCTTAACTTTTTCTTTTTCTGTCTGTAATCATTTTCAAGTCTACTTCTCTTCTCATCGCTTAGGCATCTGATGTTCAACGTTCTCTCGTGTGCCTTTTTTCCTGTTGGGCTAACTTAATTTCATCATTTCACCATGCATCACCAAATTTTCTTCCTAGCACCTCCGTACCACACACTTCAATCGCAGTTTTAACAATGTTATCCCGTAATATAGTCCATGCGCCCCCCACATTTTCATTGTTTTCAAGCCCCTTTCAAGTTGCCTCATCTATGCGTTTGTTTATCTTATTCTGAAAATCTATTCGCACTTTCGTTTTCCGTTAATTTTCAATCTTGATTCGCGTTAGTTTCGTTTTTTTTTGTTTCCTTTCTTCTCCATATCCGCCCTAAGTTTTTCTTGGAGTCTAAAAGGTAGTGATCAGTATTGCATTCGGAACCCCTCATGATTCTTGTATCATTAACTAGTTCTCTTAGTCTTTTATCCGTAATAACGAAGTCAAATATACTGCGGTTATTTCCTTTACACCAGGTGTACCTGTGGATCATTTTATGCCGAAACCAAGTATTTGTAATGAATAGGCCCTTTTCTAATCATAAGCTAACTAACTTTTCCCCGTTATAATTTTTTTCTTTGACCCCCACAATTCCCTAGTACCTTTTCTGTATCTGTATCTGGGAGAAAATCTGGGAGATGGAAAATCATGATCTTTGAGGTGTTGGTTTGCTTTTTCATTCATAATTAAACCGACCCTTTAAGTGCCATGTGATTTGCTACCTACCTACTGACCAGATTTCAAAGCCGCCTTTCAGTACCCCATTTTCTATGTTTCTACATTTACGACCCTATTGCTTCGTTTCAGGTACGCATAAAATATCTAGTTTCCCTACGTGCATAGTTTCTCGTAGTTCTCTTATCTTACACCAAGACAAAATTCTTACTTTTTTCGTATGATCCCGTCTCACGCTACGTTAGCATGAACTATATCATACTATGATAGTATACATGATGCTTTGGGGTACAAGAATCAAGTATTTTGATCATGGACAATCAAGGATAACTAGATCAATACGCATTACGACGGATATATTCCAAGGAGACTCCTTCAGTGCATTATGGTTCTGTTTAGCGTTGAACCCACTGAGCAAAACACTAAATAGCTTGTCTCATGGGTTCCGAATACATGATAACGAGGATGGTCATTAAGTGACCCATCTTCTATACATGGATGACCTGAAGCTATACGCTAGTTTGGACCAGAAACTGCAGCAAGTGATCCATGTCACCGAACAGTTTTCCAATGATATCCACATGGAGTTCGGACTAGATAAATGCAGAACAGTGCATTTAACGAGAGAATTAGGGACCGCAGAGCTAGAAAACGATTTCGAGAATGACATCGGGGCAATGGCTGAGGGGGAGTCATATAAATACCTGGGTCTTTTCGAATCTAAGGGTATCCAGCATACGATATTTAAGAAAAGCCTAATGAATGCCTTCACTGCAAGACTGAGATTGAATCTGAAGAGTTCTCTTAACTCGGCAAACAAGATCAGGGCAATCAACACTTATGCCATCCCTGACCTCCCGTACTCCTTTGGGCTCATCAAATGGTCGAACGCCGACCTCGAATTATTAAACAAAATCATCCGCGTAGAAATGACGAAGCATCGAATGCACCACAGTAATTCGGCGATTGAAAGGGTTGTTCTACCACGACATAGAGGGGCTAGGGGCATTGTAGATGTCAGGAAACTGTGCGAGTCACAAGTTATACAGTTGCCCGACTATTTTAAAAGCAAGCGAGATATTACGCTTTCCAACACCATCTGTAAAGCTGATCTTGACTACACGCCCTTGAATTTGTCCTCAGAGAAGGCCTTGAATATCAGGGCAGAAGCCATAGAGGAATTAGAAACGCAATGGAGACAGAAAGCCATCCACGGCGAGCACCCAAAAACGTTAGATCAACATGAAGTATATAGTGAGGCTTCCAATATTTGGCTAGAAAGGGCGTCCTGTATCCAGAAACAAAGGATTCATTATTGCGATTCAGGGCAGGGTTGTCAGTACTAGAAACTATCGCTAGGGCGTATTATGTTAAAACGTGGTAGACAGGTGCCGATTGTGTGGTTATACACACAGCCGTAATAATGTAGCGGCAATTGTACATGAACAAATTGTCCTAAACCTAGGACTCTTAACAGAATGGATGTCTTTCTATAGACAAATTCCAATGCCCGTTTTAGAAAACAAAAATTACATCTTATACTGGGATGTTACTATCCAAACGGATCATTACATCCGAGCCAATGGACCGGACATCGTAAAGCGAGAAAAAAAGTGGAAGAGTCTACATCATCGACATTGATTGTCCACTTGACCGATATTTGCAGGCAACTTATACAACCAAGATCCACAATTATAGCGAGCTAAGGCATGCAGTAAGGACAATATAGAGACCTGACTCCAAGGAACAGTGTTGCACGATGTTATGTTGCGTAAATTTCCTACTCTTGCTTACCTTCTAGGACGGAAGGGACAGAAATGGATGACGTACACGTTTCAGTTGCTTCGGGATTGGTTTCTTGAAGGAACCATGATGCTAGTTTCCGGAGCCTACAACTTCTCAAATAATACGGTGGATTTTTTGTTGAACAGACGGGAAGGATGAGTAGAAAAGGTGGAATTTTCCTGAATCCACTTAACTCGCCGTCCAAGGCGCTGTTTCGCTGTTGAAAGAGATCTTATTTTTTGCGTCTAGTGCTGCTTGATGGTCAACAGTTTACACTTGTTCAGTGTGTGATTTGCTTTCCTTAAGTTTCGAGCAAGTGCCCTACCACCTTCCTGGAACACCTTTTTGGTATTTTTCATTCCCAAGTCAACGCCAGGCAAATTTAGACCTATATCCTTAGCCTCCTATTTATTCAAGTTAATGAAAAAACTAATTTACAATAGACTTAATTGGTACTTTAAGCATAACTTTTATCTCTCCCCTACACAATTCGGTTTCCGAAAAGGTAAATCTTGCACAGATAATCTGGCCTTACTTTGCACGGAAATTTGGACGGGTTTCGTCAAGGGTGAGGTCACAGCGGGTCCTTTTTAGACCTCAAAAGGGCCTTCCCCAGTGTGATCCCCCAAATTTTAGTGGAAGATCTTAAAGATTTAGGCGAACCTAAAAATATAGCTAAATTTGTTTACAACTCTATATCATGCAAGAAAATTTATTTTAATATCGATGGCGAATTGGTTGGACCAAGAGTAACAATGCTTAAATGCATTATCAGAATTTTTATCGGAACGCGGATTAGAAATTTGCCCTGAGAAAACGAAATTAGTTCTTTTTAACAAAATAAAATTGAATTTTGATGACGCCATATATACTTTAAATCTTAATAACTGTATTATTAAGCTCTCGTTGTTCGTCAAATTGTTGTAAATTACTCTGGATTATTTATTTACGTTCAATGAACACTTTAAGTACCTAATTTATAAACTCAGAAAAACTCTAAATATCATAAGAGTTTTGAGAGGCGTGTGGTGGGAGGCCCACCCATATACTCTCATTACGATTTATGACTCTCTTATTAGAAGTTGTTTAGACTACGGTTCCCATATATTTACATATTCCAAAACCACAAATTCTTTGATAAACTAGAAAAAATTAGAAACCAAGCCCTGAGATTAGCCGTAGGCTATAGGACAAGTACCCCCATAAATGTAATTTTGGCAGAAACATGTGAACCCCCCCCCTTAAATTTCGATTCAGTTTTCTAGCCAAAAAATATACCGTAAAGATTTTCTCGAATCTTAATCACCCCCTAACAAACAAGCTTGAGGATCTCTGCAATAGCACACATCAGAACAACCCTCATAGAATCACAGACATTTTTACACTCATAGCTGCCTTTAATAAGAACCGGAATCTTATGCCCAAATACGCAGATCTTCCCACCATCCCCTCTTTGAATTTCCATACAGTGATCACACTTTCTCTCCTAAATAAATGTTCAAATAGGTTTCCTAACTCGAAATTCCCCTGACCCACGCTCTTTCTTCCAGAATGCTATCGAGGAGTTTGGAGACTCCTTGATTTTCTATACGGATGGCTCTGTCTCAAGACGGCAAGTCTGCGGGCTGTGCCTCGGTTTACACCGCTGGTCAATTTACACACTCACGGAAACTAAATCATTCTGCATCAATTTTTTCTATCGAAGCAATAGCCATTCTATATACACTAGATTTCATTATAAAACATAAATTTAAAAAAGTAGTTATTTTTACGGACTCTCTAAGTGTCTTAGAAAGTGTCTCTTCAACCAACCCCAATAAAATTAAATCTCACCTTGTCTTCCTAATCAGAAATCGTCTCGCCTCCCTTTCCGCGCTTAATTGTAATAATATCCTAGCATGGGTACCAGGCCATAAGGGCACCCCGGGAAACGAGCTTGCGGATGTAACCACGAAATCCGCCTCTTTTAACGCTCCGCTCCTGAATATGGGGCTTCCCCCCTCGGACTTTGTCAGCTCCTTCAGAGAATACCTCAATAACATTTGCCATGAATATTCTGAAACCAAAGGAAAGCGTTTTGGTACTTTTTACACAAAACACTTTTACAAAACCCGCAGAAAACCTTGGTTCGCTAATTTCATTGTTAAAAGGGAGTGCCATCATATTATTGTTTGTCTCATCTACCTGAATCTCATTGTAATATTTTATACGTTTTAAGATTTTAATAAATTATATTAGTACGGTATGCGTATTTTATATCTATGGTTTTACGAGTCATTCGTCTGCTCGCATTGTTTCTCTCTCTCTCTCTCTCTCTCTGTTTTACAACCGACTTAGATTATAATATATGAGTGACTATGCACGTATTTGTATGTATGAGTGAGTGTGGGTGTGTGTTTTGTGAAAGAAGGTGTGGGAAATTTTGAGTTGAAAATCATCGGTATCCCAGGCTACGAAAATGTAATGAGTTATAAAATTATCTTTAATTCTTATGTATGCATATTTAACTCTAAGATAGGTTTAGATTTTTTTAAATATAAAACTGTATTGCTAGATCTATTTCGATGTAAGGTTTTTTTTTTTTTTTTTTGACAAAAATTGAATAAATTTATTTTCATAGGTTTAAACAAAAAACTGTTACTCTTATTATTCATCCTTCTTCTACTTTTAGATAATTATTTTCATAAAGTTATTTTTCATTAGAACTGAACATTAAATCCTTTTATTAAAAATATTTAATTAAAACCATTATTCATTCACTTGAAGATATTAAAAATCGTTTAAATATCTTATTTTCTCTGGGGAAACCCCTACCACTATTACGTCACAGCACTCTGAACTCTCCAGTCGGGAATCTCCTATCTCCACTATCCTCCCTTTTCCATTTTCACGTTTGGAAACTCCCTACACATCTGCTGTGACGCGTCGTCGCCAGACGCGTGGCGCGGGGTAGAGAGGGGGATTAGGCCACGCTCATAACGGCGCCTCATAGTCAATCCTTACTACTCTTGTGATATTCTAGCCACATAACAGTTCCATCACTCTGTTCTATATCAGTTACATTACAGAATTCCAGAACTGTTACATATCCTTATAGTAACAGCGTTACAGCATAATGTGACCTTCATGTTCCGTTCTTCGAACACCTGTGACATTCTAGCGACGTAAGAGTTCTATCACTCTGTTCCATATTAGTTACATCACAGAATTCTAGAACTGTTACATATCCTCACAGTAACAGCGTTACAGAACAATGTGACATTTATGTTCCGTTCTTGGAACACGAGTGGCATTCTAGCGACGTAAGAGTTCTATCACTCTGTTCTAAGTTAGTTACATCACGGAATTCTAGAACTGTTACATAACCTCACAGTAAGAGCGTTACAGAACAATGTGACCTGTATGTTCCTTTCTTGGAACACGTGTGACATTCTAGTGACATAAGAGTTCTATCACTCTGTTCTATATTAGTTACATCACAAAATTCTAGAACTGTTACATATCCTTAGAGTAACAGCGTTACAGAAAAATGTGACCTTCATGTTCCGTTCTTGGAACACCTGTGACATTCTAGTGACATAACAGTTCTATCACTCTGTTGTATATTAGTTACATAACATAATTCCAGAACTGTTGCGTATCCTTACAGTAACAGCGTTACAGAACAGTGTGACATTTATGTTCTGTAATTGTCATGGCACACGATTGTAACAATGTTATGTATAAATGTTCCCTTTTTTTATGTAACATTTACAGAACGTGTTCGTTGGTTAATGTATGTGGTTTTTTCGAATTTTAAATTTTTGTGTGTTTTTTAAGTTAACCAAGACATGATAGCTTGTTCTGTACAAGCAAGGGGTGAGTATTAACGACCCTGAATTTAGCTATACATATAGATTTGAAGATTGGGGAATTTATTTAAACAAAAGTAATGGTCCTATTGAAAAACCAAATACATATCTGGATTCGTCTCAGCCATATCTCTAGGCATCACTACTTTACCACCGAGCAATTCACGCCTACCCCGAAAGGGAAACGGCTTAATGATATAATAATAATAATTCAAAGTGTAAAAAAATTGACTTGTAATCTTCTAAATTTTCCCAGCACTTTTAGGAAAATTTGTTTATCTTCTTGAAACCTTTCGAAATTCTTTTAAAGCTTCTAAAGTTTATTTTTGATATCTACAAGAATCTACGTTACTACCAATTTTGTAAAGTTTAACACTCTTTTTGAATCTCTTCAATTCTTCTCGATATTTCTAAAATTTACTCGATTTTTTAATACTTTTTAATCTTACCAAATTAAAACATTTTGCTTGTAAATCTTCTACACTCTTTTTGAAAATTTTAGGAAATCGTTTGATATGTTTAAAAACCTTTTCTAATTTTCTCTTGAAGTTCACTTTTCAAGATCAAAAATCATTTCAAATTTTCACACTACTCTTAAGAAAATTCTTTTTTTAGTCTTTTATTAACCATTAAGCATGGACGTGATTTCATTTTTGCATTAACATGGACCTGAGGTCTCACAGGCCGTTGTATATATTTATATTTAATTGAATAAGTAAAAAAGTTTTTATTGTCTGACTTGTACAATTATATGGAGGGACACTGGGATGAGTAAGAAATTAATCAATTTTATCAACTTTCATTGTTGATAATCTTTTACACCCTCACTTTGAACGCTTGCAACTCGTTAACAAAATTCACAGACAATCCTTAAGGTGTCCAGAATGTAACGCAATTTTTCAAATTTCGAAATATGAATTTGTTTACCAATTACAGACCGTTTTCCACAATTATCATCTCGGAAAGAAATAGTGATAGGAAGTTGTTTTATGGCTTAAGATGTGCAGTTTTGTAACGTGATTGAAGTACAATTTGAAAAAATGAATATTAGATTAATATTTCGCTAAATAAACCTTCACGCATATTTCAGAATTTTAGGAGAAAAGCCATCGTATAAAAAGTATTAGAAAAAAGTATCCATTTAACAACACTTAAATAGGGACCTCAGAAGGAAGGGGATACCGGCTCACCCGCAGGTCAATAGCTGGGAGGGAAGAAGGCAGGGACATCGGTAACCCTTCCTTCTGAGGTCCCTATTGTTCTGAAATGGATACTTTTTTTTAACACTTTTTATACTGTGGCTATTCTCATTGAATTCCGAAATATGCGCGAAGGTTTATATCACGAAATATTGATCTAATTTCATTTTGACAAATTGTACTTCAATCACGTTACAAAACTGCACATCCTAAGCCATAAAACAACTTTCTATCACTATTTCTTTCCAAGATGATATGTTTGTAGAAAACTGTCTGTAATTGGTAAACAAATTCATATTTCGAAATTTGGAAAACTGCGTTACATTTTGAACATCTTAAGGATCGTCTGTAAATTTTTTCAGATTTTTCAAGACGTCTAGCTCGTTTTGGGAAGCCTCGGAAGTCGAGGCTTAAAAAAAGTCCCTCGAAAACCTTGTTTTTTGGCACGTTTCACATCAGCGCCATCGCCAAAAGTTTTTTAGAACAACAATATACATATCTTTCAATTCGGGAGACCTTAAGCTTTCACATTTACCTGGCCAAAATTTTCTGCGATTTTTTTTAACGAGTTGGAAGCATTCAAAGTGAGGGTCGCGTACTTTTGACGCCGACTTCAGTACCGCCGTTCCACATACATCAATCGCAGTTTTGATAATGATATCCCGTAACATAGTCCACGCGCCCTCTACATCCTCATTGATTCTAAGCGCCTCCCAAGTTGCCTCATCTATGCGTTCGTTTATCTTATTCTGAAAATCTATACGCACTTCTGACTAGTCGTTTAACTTTCCTCTTTTTGTGTCTGTAATCATTTTCAAGTCTATTTCTCTCCTCATCGCTAAGACCTCTGATGTTTAACGTTCTCTCGCGCGCTTTTTTCTTTTTCTGTTGGGCTGCCTTAATTTCATCATTCCACCATGCATCACCAGATTTTCTTCCTTCATTTTGTTAAAAAAAAAAATGTATTTATTTGTTTCCACGAGAGAACGATTTGGCGACTGCGTGGGTCGAAAATTCTAAAATGTATATTTTTGGGCCACCCTAATATGTACCTTTTTTCACCCTTTCCACCATTCTATATTTCTTCTATTTCTGAATTTTCACTCCATACATCATCAAATTGACAAACAAGGCATCTAGCAGCAGCAACCTTGTTCTGAAGTTATCCAAAAGCAATCTCGTCTCAATCGCCCATACTTCCTTTTTCATTATTCTTCTCTTCTTCACACTCTCCTTTACATGTGCATCTACGCTGCCATTTCTCATAAACAGAAAGCCCAGATACACACACTCTGAAACATCTTCTATCGTCTTGTCCTTCCATTTCTATCTCTCTTCCCTATTTCTTCCACCCCCTCTTCTAAATCTAAATATTTTTGTCTTACCCGAATTTAGCACTATTTTTTTTCTTTCTAAGTATCTCTCTAATCGTTTTGTCATTGACTTTAGCTTCCCTGTCTCACTTGCTAGTATTAATATATCGTCAACGTGCGCCAGCTTCCTGAATCTCGTATTTCCTACTCTCATCCTTCCTTCTCAAACCAAAAAGCCTCCGAATCTTTATATCCAATTTTCACTCTTTCTTTCGTTTCTTCATATACTTCTCTTACTCTTTTCATTTTACATCTGCTCAACCCTCTTTTCTTGATTACTTTCCAAAGAACTCCTCTATCCACTGATGGGAATGAATCCCATTGAGATCACATAATTGGAATCGCGGCAAGAAGAAATTTGAACGTTGGCGTCGCGCACGTGGTCGTTTAGATATGACTCGCTAGGGAGTCTCCGATCGCACTGAGTCGATTGAAATCCCGCTTTCACAAATGGAGTGGGGATCAATGAATGGACGGACGCGCGAGAGCTCTCTACGGACTGAGCGATGATAGCCAACTGACCAGTGCTTTTAGCCAAAGCCGTTCTCGCGAATGCACACATCCTTCCACTCCTACTCTCGCCCTCTCCCATCTACCTTTCGGTCGAACTCGCGCGAATTCGTCGAGTAATATTACGTTTATAGCTACCGCTCGCCGTCTTGATCCTTGACACACGGGGATCATTGGGATTAGCTGAAAGCGCGTAGAGAGGTCGAGAATTTAGTAGTGATTCGATTTCAATTAATAAAGTGTTAAGTTGTTCATAAGTGAGTTTTTGATTTTTTAATACACGTTTAAAGTGATGATTGAAACTCTTTACAGGTGCTTCCCAAAGACCACCGAAATGAGGGGATAAAGGTGGGTTATAATGCCACTCAATTCTTTTGGATAATGCATGCATCCTATCGCATGCTTTAATTCTGCTCGAATGAGATCGTATTCGTCAGGAAAGAGATTCAGCTCGTCGAACTTGGTGGTTTTCGATGTGAAACTGTGATTTCGCCGGTAGCTGCTTCTCGAGCGGTTGCGAGAAGTTTGATCTCCGCTGGGAATCTTTCGCGTTGTATCATCACCACCGAGCTTGTTCAGCATCGGCTATTTCTTGACATAAGAGTGGACGATTTCTTTGAGATTTTTAATTTTTGCAACGTAAAAAGTAAGCTACTAGTCTTGTAAGACGTTTGAATGATGAGACTCGAGAATATATATAATTGCAAGTGACTGAATTGTTATCATACATAGCCCTCCGTATCAAATTTCATCAATACACCTGCATCCTTTTTCCCCCATAACTGTATTGCACAGTAGAAATTGCCACGACTAGGCAAAATATAACCTTGAAATTATTTACGCGACATGCTTGAGATAAGAAATAACCTTGAGGCTGTTTGTATGAATTCGGCTACCACAATTGCCCAATATTATTTTATGACGTCAGCCGCAAAACGTTTTCCTTGTCGGTAAAGTAGGTCCACTACCCCTCTGTCCTCTTGTATTAATGCCGGTAAGGTAGAAATGTATAATGACGTCATCAAGAATATAGGTAAGGTAGAAATGCATGATGACGTCATCAGGATCCTCGAGAATGTTGAAGAAGCTTAGCACGGACATGACCACTTTTCCGGAAAAATTTAGCACGGAAACGAACCACTACAGTTAGAGTTTTTTATGTCGGTAAGGTAGGAATATTGCGTTAGAAGTGGCCTTAATCATATACTTATATGATATAGCTTTCGTTTTTGAACGTGATTTTTAAACGTGATTTTCAAGTAAGATGGAAAAAAAACTTTTTCTCTTATAAACATTAACGTAATTGCAAAAAAGTCTTTGGTCTGTGCCCTCTGCAATTTCACAGTTAAGATTTTCAACTTTTTTAGTCATTTATGTGATAGCTTCCCATTACTCTTCCTGTGTGCTCTCACCCTGAAAAAATAATTCTTTTGTTAATAACTAGGTTTACAAAAACCTGCTCCTTTTATTCGCGTTTCTTCAATTAGGCACAAATACGAGTAAAAGCTTTTATCGCTCTCAAATTTAGTCCTGATCCAAACTGTTTTTCAATCAAGGTCTTATATATAATTAATTGCAAAATAATCTTCGGTCTGTGCGAGCTTTAATTTTACATCCAACATTTTTTCAGTTATTTATCTGGCACCTTCCTAATAAGTATTTTCTCTGTTACTTCTCTGATAAAATCGTTCTTCTTTTAATAACAATGATTATCTAAAAATGACACCGGCTCTCAGTAGAACCGCGGTAAATCACACTTATGGCGAATTAAGGAGCAGGTTTTTGTAAACGTAGTTATCAACAAAAAAATTCTTTTTTCAGGGTGATAACACACAGAAAGATTAGTGGGATGCTACCCCATAAATGACTAAAAAATTCGAAAATCTTAACTGTAAAATTGCAGCTGGCACAGACCAAAGACTTTTTTGCAATTAAATGTTTGTAAGAGAAAAAGTTTTTTTCCATCTTATTTGAAAATCACGTTTAAAAACGACAGCTATGTCATATACGTATATGAGTAAGGCCAATTCTAACGCAATATTCCTACCTTTCCGCCATCGAGAAGATTCTAGCTGTAGCGGTTCGTGTCCGTACTAAATTTTTCTAAAAAAGTGGTTCATGTCCGTGCTAAGCTTCTACAACATTCTCGAGGATCCTGATGACGTCATTATGAATTTATACATTACCGACATTCTTGATGACGTCATTATACATTCCTACCTCACCGGCATTGATACAAGAGGACAGAGGGGTACTGGACCTACTTTACCCACATCGAAAACCTTCTGCAGCTGACGTTATAAAATAATATTATGCAATTGTGCTAGCCGAATTCATACAAACAGCTGCAAGGTTATTTCTTATCTCAAGCATGTCGCGTAAATAATTTCAAGGTTATATTTTGCTTTGTCTTCACAATTTCTACTGTGCTATATAGTTACGGGGGAAAAAGGATGATTTATTGCTTCCTCACAGCTAAAATATTCAATTAGTGCGCAGAAAAGGTGCAGGTGTATTGACCAAATTTAATACGGAGGGCTATGTATGATATTTCATTATTATTATTATATCATTAAGCCGTTTCCCTTTCGGGGTAGGCGTGAATTGCTCGGTTGGAAAGTAGTGATGGGTGGATGGGTATATAGGTGAAGGCTAGATAGGTATATAGGTTTAAGGTATAGATACTTTAGATTGATCTAGAATATGCTATTCAAGGAATTCATGAAATTCAAGGAATTCATGGAATTCATGGAATTCAAGCAATTAATGGAATTCAAGCAATTAATGGAATTCAAGGAATTCATGGAATTGAAGAAATTCAAGGAATTCACGGAATTCATGAAATTCAAGGAATTCACGGAATTAAAGGATTCTAACATAATTCAAGGATTTCACGGAATTCCTTAAATGCCATGACTTCTTCGAACTCCTAGAAATTCATGAATTCCTTGAATTTCAGGAATTCCTTAAATTCCATGAATTCATTAAATTCCATGAATTCATTAAATTCCTCAAATCCCATGAATTCCTTTAATTTCATTAATTCCTTAAATTCCATGAATTCATTAAATTTCTTAAATCCCATGAATTCCTTTAATTTCATTAATTCCGTGAATTCCAATTATTCCGTGAGTTCCATGAATTCAGTGATTTGCTTGAATTCCATCAACTCCGTGAATTCCGTAAGCTCCAGGAATTCCGTGAAATCCTTGAATTCCATTACTTCCGTAAATTCCGTAAATACAGTGAATACCGCGATTTCCGTGAATACGGCGAATTTCGATAATTCATTGAATTTCATGAATTCCGTGAATTCTATAAAATCAGTAAATTCTATACATTCAGTGAATTCTATAAATTCAGTGAATTCCGTAGATTCCATGAATTCCATGAATTCCTTAAATTCCATGAATTCCATAAACTCCGTGAATTCCGTAAATTCTATAAATTCAGTGAATTCCTTGCATTCCATTAATTCCGTGAATTCCATAAATTTCGTAAATTTCTTAAATTTCATGAATTTCGTGAATCCGATTAATTCCATAAATTTATTGTGCACAATTTTCGACTGATACATGCTACAATACATGTACTGGAATGCTCGACGGTGATTTCACACTTTACAACACTTACACTACATGTATTGCAATTTCGTCATTCCAATACCGTGTTTGCAATTTTACCATACGCTTGTATTGTAGAACTGTTGGAGAATTCCAAACATTTTTAATAGTGTGGATACTTATTGGACCAGGTGGCAGTTAAGCTTAATGGGTATGGTTAGGATAAATTTGCCTATGGATGTTTCTATTGGTATGTACGTCAATTGCAGAAGAGATTGATCAGCAGCCCGGATCGAAGGAGTGTTTTACGCAAGTATGTTATTTAAACAAACATCAAACAAATCTCAGATTAAAATAAAATCTATCCCTTTCTTATGGCGCTACTGATGCTTGTATTATTTTCACCCTCTGACACCATTTTCATTTCTTACCAAGGCGGCGTAAACGTCGAATCGCAAACTCATCATCCGCAGCCATTCGTTTCTTCCATTGCCCTTTTCGATACCTGTAAAGTGAAGCGAAAGTAGTGCTTTTCATGGTGACGTCACGAGAGAGTAAAAGTGTGACATGAGAGATGCATAATAAAAATAATATAAATATGTTGACGATTACTTTTTGTGAGACCAAAATGTAAGCTCATTTTATGCGAGAAGTTTTAGGCTCCGGAAGCTACGTTCATGCTTCCTTAAAGCAACCAATCCCGACGCAACTGGAACATGTATGTCATTCACTTCTGCTCATTCTGTCCTAGAAGGTGAGCAAGAGCGGGAAATTTACGCGAGAAAACATCGTTCAACACTGTTCCTTGGAGTCAGGTCTCGTGGATGAAGGAGTTAGAGGAGGCTAGGAGAGCGAATGAGAAAGATTGAAAGAATGGATGCAAAAAAGTGGAAAAATCGAGGTACAAGAGAAGTGAAAGTAAAAGGAAACGGAAGTCGCTTAAACTAGAAGCGTGAAGATTTGTAAGCAATGAATATGTAATAGCATAAGTATATTAAGATGCGTTTGCGTTATCCCTCTCTCTCTCTCTCTCTCTCTCTCTCTCTCTCGCACTCTCCCTTTCAATCACACGCACACTCGATCGTTAACACGTCCCAAATAGCGCTATCGTCAAAAATAGAAATAAGATTTTATGTAAATAGGTGTAAATAACTGTAAATAGTAATGATAAGATTTATAAATAATGTAGACAGAAGTATTGTAAGAAATGGAAGTCATGTAAATCCTTAGGGGACACATTATGAATAAAGAAGAAGAAGATATACCTTATCAAAAACTGGAAATATTAGTTTAATAAAGAGAATTAAAGAACTAATTTGTATTTTTTTGAAACACAAGCTTCAAAATTCAAATACTCATAACTTCTCAGAAACAATGTAAGTTTCAAATCGGAAAATTTGTGTGAACTAATGTCCTCTAGCAAACGACCTATTTCGTCACCAAGAGATTTTATGACTTCATGTGTATCTGGCTGTTTGATCTGAATCTAGTTTCGTGCATATTTGATTTGAGAAATGCATTAAACTAACTTGTCGAGTCATAGACTCATTTTCGTTAAAAAAAGCGAAATTGCAATTTATGGTTCTAGGGTCACAAACTATTCAAACAAACAATTTTCCCATCAAATAAGAAATGAAAACTGTTACAATGTTTTTTCAAAATTATTAAATTAAAATTTGTCTCTCTAATTCGCTTAAAGATTCACTTTCAAATTTGTTGATAAAGTTGATAAGTAATAATAGTAATTTATGACATTTTGTTACATTGTCATAACAAAAACAATATAATATTACTGTACTTCATTATATATTAATTTTTTCGACATATCTTCTTATTTTTATATACATTTAGCCTATTCATTCATACTATAGATGAAGACTGACGAGAAAAATGTTATATAATGCGAATATTTTATTACACTTAATGTACTAAGCCAATATTTTGTACAGTACTATTAATTTTTCAACTACGAAATCAATAATGTACAATAATAATGTAATAATTACGTAGAGAGAGACATATCTGAGATTTGGGCGTGAATCTTGAATGGCAACTATCAACAGTCAATTTAAGGATAAAATCAAAATTATTGTTTAAAAAAATGAAAAATGTTATCCATTACACTCGTTTGTTATTATCTAAATACAATAAATCTATTACGTAGAACAATTATTTTAATTTTCAATATTATTTTAGAAAACTTCAAGTTTAAGAAAAGGGCAAATAATTTCAGATTCTGTGTCTACGAGCAGATGTTCGACGATCGTATAACCGAAGATAGACGGAAAGCTGTTTACTGCCCCTTTGAAAATTTTCGAATTTATGATTTTAATCCTGGAGTTCAATCTTGTAACTTTCTGAATGGGCGATCCTCTTTTCCTCCACGGCTACCTGCATACCCTTCCCCTTCCAGTGTGCAGCGACTCTACCCCTCACCGGATTCGAAATTGCTCCAGGCCCTCGAAGCTAGGTAGGTCCCCTATGGAAATAATCACTTTGTCTTTCAACTTATATCGGTTCCTATTTGAAAAAGATCAATATGTCCAAGAAAATCATTTGAATATGCAAAATTAGGAAGTCCAATCTAATATAGTATAAATATAATATATGAACTTTTTATGGATTTTGGTCCACTTTTAAATTATAACGGATTAGAGATACGACACTCTAGCGAAGTAAAATATAGTTGATACACTCTGTATACGGAAAACTTTGTTAGTGACTTATTTTTCGGGACAGTCGATTGTGTGATAGAACTGTTATGTCTCTAGAATGTCACACGTGTTCCAAGAACGAAAAATAAAGGTGACACTGTTCTGTAACGCAGTTACTGTAAGAATACGTAACAGTTCTGGAAATTCTGTAATGTAACTAACATATAGCAGAGTGATAGAACTGTTATGGCTCTAGAATGTCACACGTGTTCCAAGAACGGAACATAAAGGTCACACTGTTCTGTAACGATCTGAGACCAGAGTTGTGGCGACGTTCGGGCCAAACGAGAAGAAAATATTTTCAAAATTTTTGTTGAATTTGTTTGTGTGATAAAACTCAAGTGCTATCAGTTTTTTTACTACAGAATTGTAACCCACAGTAGTAACCCACAGATTACGTCCTGTCAGTTTCAGTTTTTTCATCAGTGTAGTAAGTCACAACACGAATTGAAGTTAAGGGGGGAGTATAGTTAATTTCTTCAAAGAAAAAAACTATTTTTTATGTTTTTATATAAATGTACAGCATCTCAAGAATGATATATTCAAATTCCAAGCAAATCCGAGCAAAAATAACGGAGATACAGGGTTTTTAAGGATAGCTGCTCTCCTTCGGTTTTGTGTATCTGTCCGGCAGCTGTCGGACAGGTACACAAAATTTAGTTCCCCAAATTTCTTAATTGGTACGTGAGTCATTACACAGGTATAAGAAAACCTTCAAACATTCAGTATGTACGGACCTGGCATCTATGATTCTGTGTAAGTATAAAAAAATGCATTTTTTTATTTCTCATGTTTAAAACTTTAAACGCGTTTTTTTTTAAACCACGCTTTCAAAGTCAGTGACGGTTGTAACTCAAAATCTATTGCATGGATCCTTTTTGAAATTTGGTATACTATTTCTATACAAAATTCATGAGGTAACATGGTCAAGTTTATTTAAATATTATTATTATTATTATTTATTTTACCATAACAAATTCGTTGCTTTCTTAGCAAAAAAACGCGTTTTGACTTCAAAGTGTTAACAAAAAAAAAAAAAAATTCTAAAGAAAAAGGAGAGCCCTGTTCCTAGAGAAACATCTCACATAACTATTACACTTTGATTTTTTAATTTCGGATGATCCAGTGGTCAGTTAGAACCGTCACCGCAAAGTAACTTTTTTTCGAGGCGTCTTCGGAGATTTTCTGTCAACGGCCTATTTATTAATATTTTGCAGTGAAAATTAGTAAGAATATGGTTCAGATTTTCTCTTATTATGTACCAATTAAAGAAATAAACCAACGTTCCCTGTATCGCTTGAAAAAATTCTTGAAAATGTACCTTTTTTTGTCCGAATTAACTACACTCCCCCTTTAAGAAACAAAATCTGAGAAATTCTCGGCGATCACCGCATTCGCGGCCGAGAGCAGTAAACGTCGGCTGAAAATTGAAGTTTGAGACCCGGACATTTTAAGACTTGTCTCAGTAATCCTTGGAAATTTTTCAAGTTTCATTGGCTTAAATTAAAGATAAGACCTTGAGACCTAGGTCGTGTCACAAGATGAATTAGAGGTATAAAATTTCGAGAAGTTCTTGCATTTTGCAATTCTTTGCATAAATTCTCAAGTGGTATATTCTCTTAAAAATGTCAAATATATCTTTGAAAGGGCTTATTTGATGCGTAATTTAATAAGCTTCTTAAGGGTGTAAAGAAAAATTTCTCTCCCATTTTGGGAACGAGTAATCACGTTTCAAAGTCAGCAGTGATTTTTAATAGTACTTTCGCTGATGAATTGGCTTATGCCAAAAACACTAATGCTTCTCGCGGAGCTGGTAAGACTGCTAGTGGCAACGCATCGAGCGGTGCTAACTCCTCTCTGGAGTCATTGGTGAGTGCATTGGTGAAGCTGGTGAATAATCTGGGCACCAAGACCTACTCACATGATAAGCGAAATTTGGAGATGGTAAGTCAGGCAGGTTCAATTATAATAAACACAGTGCCAACACACAGTCCAATCATAAGCCGAACCACCCTGTTTCAATTGTGGTGGAGCTGATCACGGTTGGAGAACCTGTAGAAATCGATGGGCCAAGTTTTTCCATAATTGTGGCAAACACGGCCAAGTTAGGCAGACATGCAATTCTGCCCATTGTCAGGGAAACCATTGAAGGAGGGCCTTCTCAGGGTCGACGCCACTCCTTTTATTTCAAGGCAGACCCTAAATTATGCTATTAGTAATCTACCTGACTCATTCCCTTCAAATTCGAATATTAAAATTGAATCTACTCAGAACTCATCCTTCGAAACTAAACCTAAACTGACTCAGAACTCATCTTCTGAAATGAAAAGTAAAATTAATCGACACTCATCTTCTGAAATGAAACCTAAACTGACTCAGAACTCATCTTCTGAAACTAAATCTAAATTGACACCCTCAGTCGCTCAATTTAATTCGGGAACTCATGTTCCCACTCGTCTTTCAAAATCGCTCTCTCATTCTAAATCATACCCATCATTGAGTGCTGGACTTACCAAACTCTCAGATGTTCAGGGGACAAAGGGGCAGCTCATTAACAACGCTTCTGAAACTACACCTGATCGTCTATCAGGGACTGGTACCAACGCGCGACGCTACGTCAGTATAGCGATAGGGGTTTCTGAAATCTATTCATTGGTAGACAAGAGTTCATCTAGAACTTATTTGAGGTCAGTGGGTTTGCAGATACTCGGTTCCGGTGGTTATAAGATTGATTACTCGAAGGCAGGCGCGGTTATAATAGCCAATGACACTATTGAGTCTGTCATGGGTGAAGCGTGTCTGCCGGCCACCTTTTCACGAACCTCTCATTCCATCAACTTCAAGGCCATACCTGGGCTAACTGATACTTGCAATCTAGGCATGGACTTTGCGGAAAAGTTCGGTTTCGTTCTGGATTTGCGTGACAAGCAGTTGTGGCTGGCTGACGTGCCAATCATAAAATTTTCGTTTGGTCCCGCGGGCGAGAATGAGATCGACACTTGTAAAGGCATTGCGTTGCTGGATGGAGCGGAAAAAGTAAGGTAAGAACAGCTTTTGAAGGGTATAAAGAAACCGAAACCCGATAAGTTACCCGCCGCGAAATTTATCAAGCACGTGATCGACACGCACGGGAATCCTCCTATTCGCCAGAGGAATCATCGCATGTCACCTAACGTGTGTGACGCGTTAATAGCAGAAGCAAATATATTAATTGAGCAGGATTTGATTGAGCCATCAAATCGTGAGTGGTGCAGCCCGGTGGTAATGGCTCGTAAACCGGACGGTAATCACCGTCTGTGTATTGATTTTCGACGGGTTAATGAGGTGTCGAAGAAAGATGCGTATGCGATTCCGTTTATGGCGGAAATCTCGGACCGCTTGAATTCCGCTCGTTACATCTCAACCTTAGATCTGAATAAGTCTCACCACCAGATCCCTCTAAGTGAAGATAGTAAGCCAATCACGGCTTTTACTATCCCAGGAAAAGGGTTGTACTAATTCAAACGTATGCTGTTTGGTCTCACCGGGCCCCAGCAACCTTTCAACGGTTGATGGACAAGGTCATCACCCCGGAAATGAGACCCCACGTATTTGCATATCTCCTAAAAGAAAGTACGCAACTCACGATGACGGATAGAATCTACGTAACTCGCGCTGACAAATAGAATCTACGCAACTCTTAGGGACGGATGGAAAATACGCAACTTGCGGTAGCGGATATTAACTACGCAAGTAACAAAATGCAAGTTTTTAGGAGACCGTGTTGAGAGTTTAATTAGTCTTCACAATTCAGTGTAATTATTTCGGAGATAATAAGGTGTTCATAGGAATCTTATGATCATCGCAAAATAAAGTATAACCTAAACTTTATGTTTAAAACAGTTAGTGATGTTTTCTACGTAACTTCAATATTTTTGTTTGATCTAAACTTAAACATTCTAGAAGTTTCAAATTCTATCGACTTTTCCTTCTCCTCCAGGACTTTCATATTATATAAGCTTCGTCTTTAATACCACAATACAGTCGAACTCGGATTCAACGATTCCGAGTATTGACGTCGCGCTCGACCCATTCCGCTCCGCACGGCGCGGCATCGCGCGCGCGTTTACCTTGCGTTCTAGGTAGTACCAACCTCAAGGTAGAGAAGTGAAAGTTACTAGGGCGAAAATATGGCCGCCACAGATAGCTAGAGCACAGTTTTAACTTCAGAAGACATGTAGACATTATCATTGTTAATTAATCAACACGGATTTTATTGTTTTTACACTTGAGAATTCATTCAGACTGTAGATTTTTTCTTCCTTTCAACGGAAATTTCTATTTAACGAACGAGAATTTTGTCTGTTTATAAGAACGGTAATTTTCCATTTTAAACAATTTTTGTTGTGATTTTGTTTTTTATCAGAAATTGTTAAGCCGAGAATATGCATTTTCCACCAAATAAGACTTTTATGGGAAAATTTGAAACAAAGAATATTAGTTTTCTAAAAAAAAGGCGAATTTTTTATGTAGAAAAGAGACAAATTTTTCAACTTGCTGTGGACAAATTAACCTTTCAGTTGTAAAAAATTAATTTTCAATAAAATAAGAATCGACTTTTGAACAAAGTAGTTTAATTTTTAGCCAAAAAGATGAACCATTATCTCCAAAAAAAAAGAAGAATTTTTAACTAAGTACTTCAACTTTCAATTGCGGAACTACAATTGCCAGGAAAACAGTGAAACTTTCAAAACATCGTCTTGACAGTGTAGTAAGGACCAGGCTTGACACTGGTCCGCCTTATATGACATAAACAATTCTAAGTGTCAGTTGTCGAGCTGTTCTTAGCGATTTTCAGAAAAATATACATAATATGTGAACGAAAGAAGAAAAAAGCAATTGCTTTATAAACCATTACATTTTTCACTTTCATCACGTTCTTGAAATGTTTGCAATATGGACATGTAAATGTTTGCTTTGCAATAAAAAAATCCTCAGCATTATATTCCTGCAGATTAAAGAAAATATGTGACTGTCAGCGAAGAGGGGGACCTAATGCGGAAAGAATCGATTTTTCCTTTATTGTACCAATCGATAGTTTTTCGTTTGTTCTTACGTAATAAAAAAAAATTAGTTCTATATCTGAAAACTTTCTTCGCGGACGGTCACATATTAATGAAACTTCGAGATACACAGTGTTGTGAGTAATTGTAGCATTTCTAGTAAAATAGTGATCCTCTTTTGTATAGAGTTGCAAATAACTGGTAGTATTCTGTAGTCTAGACTGTCTAAAGGTAGTGTGCGCGGTTTATAAACTTAGGCGATTAGGGTTTGATTATTATCGGTGCTTAAGAATTTTATGCGATAACGTTTTTCTCGAGTTATATTTAATGTGTAAGATTTGATATATTATGAAAAAGTTCAACAGCAATCAAGTTTTTTGTAAATGTTCTGTAACCACAACCGAGTGAATATATTGTTACGTTTATAACAGAATATCACAGAATAGAAACAAGAAAGGATAACGAAAATTTTCTGATTCACTTCGACCTAATTCAAAATTGTTTGAGTTCAAACGATTTACATATCTGAAATCTTACATTCATTGACAATGAAATTCTCCTTCAATTCTCAGCACTTGAAGTTGATGTGATTTGATCGGGAAAGCTTACATTTAAAGAAATTTCAACTCTTAAGCCTTTATATTGAAAATGAAACAATTTCAGAATTGTGGAATTTTTCAATTTTCGACACTTGTACTAATTTTACTTACTTACTACTTACTAATTTTTAAGGCCCTAAAATCATACTATTTCAAAACTAAGAATACTTTCATTTTGAAACGGGTATTATATTTAAAAGTGTTAAATTGTGAACAGTTGTATTTATATGATTGACATTTTTTTAAACATTATGTACATTTGAAGGGCTGCAGTACAGAACCAGAAAACCAACATTTTTCTGAAAATGGGCTTTTTGCATACAAAATTCTTAAAACATCTAATATATATTTTGTTAAAAGGAATTGTTCGAAATCTCATTTTTAATATAGTAAAATAAAAATATTGGTGACTCAAAACTAGATAGCTTCTTTTTTGAAAGAAAAAGCTCTCAAATAAAACTATTTGCCACTTTTTTCAGCACCAAAGTATCAATAACATTCCAACCTAGAATCTTAAATCTCCATTTTCTACAAAAAGCCACTTTCATAAGGTTTTTTTTTACTAAACTTTTTGCTGTGCAATCAGAAACGATACTTTTTTTAAATAGTACTATTTATTTATAAATAAACATCTACCTTTCTTCTCTTTATGCATCTTTCAGCGAAAACTTGTATGTTACATTACGATACCTTAACACGAAATATTTATTTTCCCGGAACAGAATAATTCGTTTGGATACAAACTTTTTTATTTTTATTCAGCTTCCTCATGTCTCATGAGCAAGTTTTTTTGAAAGATTTTTTTAAGTTATTTTTTAAATTCAAAAATAGATTTTTAGTCGCTATCCAAAGACGATTTTCAAAGCCCATGAACTTGAACGTCCAAATTCTAGAATTATTTACTCGGAATTGGTTAACTTTTTGTAGTGAAACTCAGCTTCTCTCAATTTAGCAACTCAATATCTCAAAAGTAAGTTTTTTTTTATTTAAATTGAAAATTGCAATTTTTATCGTTATTTGCAACCGAGCTTGTTCCAGTTTTAGGTTCCTCTGACTTTGAGATTGTAAACTTCCACATTCTGTTTCTCTAAACTGGATATTTTGTTCAATCATACATTTTTGGTCTTAATTAGAAACACTTGAGCTCAGGAGTAAAGTTTGATTTTATCTTTAAATGGTGATTTCGATTTTACAGAATGTTATTTCGTTCTCATGAAAAATTCCGACTTTGTTGGTTATTTAGTTCTGTACTGCAATCCTTCATTTATAAGTGAAATTGAAAATGAAAAGATTACAATACAAATACAAAACAAGTTTGCCATTTGGTTATAAATAATTTAATTTTGAAGGCATAGTTCTATCATAGTTTATTATTTGGGGCTAAACGCCAGTAGGGCCAGCATTGTTCAATTTTTCAGGCTTCCAATTTGACGCAATAAATAAAGATGTACACCAGTTATTTCAAGTTTAAAAGTGAGCATTGTTAAAAATGCTTTCTAAATTTGAGGAAAATACTCCTATTATTAGGCGAACTTTAGAAAAAAATATTTCAGGTTATTTTTTTCTCACTTCATTTTATTCTTTGAAGGATTATCTACGAATCTCTTTGGTACGTTTTTATTTACGCAAGATAACTGCAAACTGGCGCCAGCTGGGCGCCAGAAAAAGAAGAATCTGTTTGCAGCCTGGCGCCCGGCTGGTTTAGCTTTGACGTACTGTTCTGGCGCCAGAGTTTGATATAGCAGATCCTGTCCCAGACTTGTCATGATATACACCAGACAAAATTAAAATAACGTAAAATGGTACTAAATAGGCTACTGTAATAGTTTTACACTATATTTTAGCCCTTTCTGGGAGTAGAATACACTGCGGAGACGTTACAATATTTCAGGAGACATACTGAAATATTAAAAAGATAACCTCTTGTCGTATAAGCTTATTGCATGCTTGCATGTTTGGGCATACCTGTGAATCGTTCAAATTTCCGATTGCTAGATTTTCAATTGCAATAATTAATTTCTACATTAATTACTAGTGTTCAGACTAAATACCAGAATCTGGTTCCTTTAGTCACCAGATTCTGTTTTTCGTCTGGTCTGATCATTTCTCCCGCCAGTCTGGTCGACTAGAGGGAGCAGTTGCTGAGCCAGACTCTGGCCTCTTCACACATATAAGTCAGACGTTGCTACTAGGGTTACTTAGTAAAATTGATATTTAAATTAATCGTCATTATCCACATGAGACTGATGAAATTGTTTAAGGCTTCTTCTTTGATCACCGAAGTTAAGCAGCGCTTGGTTTCGATATTCTTGGATGGGGGCTGTCGTACTAGGTTGGAGTGAATTTTTATCAGCTTTCAAGCTGCCTTCACTCTCGAAATAATACTAATACTAATTTATGTGTATACTTTCCTATGTATTCTTTTGACCCAAACATGATCCATGTTTGTTTAGTGACACACAAGAAATTTTTTTTTAAATTTTGGTTGGGTAAACTTTATGGAAGTGTATAACCTTAGATGGAAGAAGGTGAGAAAATTTTTTTTTTGACGAACTATAATATTTGTGAAATAGCGAAAAATGAAATTTTGTTAATTCGCACCTAAAGTTGCCAAAAAATGTTTTTTTTTTACTGATGCTCTTTTTAATAAAGTGAAGAAGCACGTACTTATTTTTATGTTTCGAACAAATTTTTTTCCGTTTTTTACGGATCCTGTGTAAATGGATTTTTACAAATCTTATATTTCGACGAAAAATATTTTTCCTTACTTTTCTTCGTCTAAGGTTATTTACTTCCATGAACTTTAACCAAACAAAAATGGGAAAAAAAATTTTCCATACACAAAAAGTTTTGAAAATTAAAAATTTGAAAATTTTCAATTGACTTGCCCAATGGTGAGAAATTAAAAAAAAATTGTTTGAATTTATTCGTAATGCCACAAAGAAAGTTTTCAGTGCTATTACCAATGAATCTAATCATTTTGAGTTTTTCAGTTTATCCTACTGCGTATACTATCTATCAGCTCCGATCTCATACCAAATGATATTTTTAATTTTGACATTTCTTTAAAAATCCCAAAATGATGGGGATTTTAAATTGGATTCTGTTCGAAATTTTAATTTAGTTTCAGGTGAACTTTCTTATCTTTTTTTTATTTATTTATTTCATTTCAAAATATTCATAACTGTATCTGCATATTAACAAGCAACTCCAGCAAAACACATAAATTATGGATTTTTAAATATCCAACTTTAAAAGAAAATTTTCTCGGATTCTTACCTTTTTGTACGATCACCCGCACTACAATGTTTTTTGTCGCTTGTTCAACTTCGTCAACCTATTTTAGTTGAATATCAATTGTGACAAATTAGCTAATTTTTATTATTATATATCATTAAGCCGTTTCCCTTTCGGGGTAGGCGTGAATTGCTCGGTTGGATAGTAGTAATGTGTGGATAAATGGTTCCCCAGAAGCATTCAAAACAATCTCCTATTCATAACTTTGGGGTACCTGAAAATAGCATTTAACTTTTTCAAAGGCCGCCGTGATATGGTATTTATATAAATTTTTTTTGAAAGAATTTATTTTTCCATTATTACCCCTAATTAGAGCTGCTTCATCTGCACATAAGTTCAGTTGCTCATTTGAAATATCAACCATTTTTTTTCTCGTAAACTCATTTTCGGCCCTAAGGCTCGTTTCTTCGTTCCACGTTACATATGGTATTTATATAAATTTTTTTTGAAAGAATTTATTTTTCCGTTATCACCCCTAATTAGAGCTGCTTCATCTGAACATAATTTCAGTTGCACGTTTGACATATCATCCACGAAATAATTAACCCCGACAATAATAAATTCTCGTTTATAAACTATCCACATTTAGACTCAAAAAAATGAAGCTATACATTTATCAGAGAAGAAAATGTAATAATATTTCAATAACACTTATAATTGCACATCCTTCAAGTTGTCACATCGTTTCAGGCATTTTAATAGGCATAAATACCGTGTCTCAGAAATTATGAGGGGGTTGTCCAGACCATAAAATCCCTCTCTAAATTCGCCATTTCGCCTACATTAGACACGTCGTCCTATAAATACTACCATAAAAATAACTGGGAAACAACGAGCGGAATTTAAGCCAATGCCAAAAAATAAGATGAAAAAAAGGCACTGACATTGACACGAGCGTCTATAATTTGCCGAGAAACTTTTTTTTTTTTAGACAAGTGAAAAAGCAAGGCTACACGTGTCTCTATCTAAATAATGTGGTTGTGTATGTACACATTACATCTCAACGTGACAGGAAAGCCAGGAAAGTTTGTAAGTAGAAAAGCATGTTTGAGTGCTGCCTTCTTTTTTTTTTATTTATCAAACGTGAAATGCTTACGTGCATGTTTATCAAGTTACCCTCTATAAAACTGTATGTTTGAATAAGGGATCTCCATAAACTAGAAGAACAATTTTAGCCTATTTTTGACCAAAATTATATGAAAACATTGAAAAGAGGGTGATTTTTCACGAAAATAGGGTAATAATGGAGGGATATATTCTTTCAAAAAAATTAATATAAACAACATATTGAGTGCAATATAAAACACTTTAAATTCCTAAGATCAAGTCCAAATATATATATTGAATTTTCAAAAAACAAGAATAGTCGAATTTTCAACTTATAAAGGATACATTTCTAACCAAAAATGTAATAGTGAAATTTTCAGATAAGAAAGCTAATTTTTACGCAAAAAGGTTCATCTTGAAAAAATATGAATTTTTAACAAAATAGCATCATTTTTAACCTAATATTCGAATTTAAACTAAAAATATGAATTAATTTTCTACCAAATTGTTGAATCCTCAATGGGGCGGTCCGGCAAATTGTTTTTCGAATTTTTATGAATAAATATATATAATAAATATATTCACGTAAAAGAAAGAGATTGTTTAAAGTATGTTTCTCTTTAATGTTTATTTATCATTTGAAATTTATTATATATAATAGTAACTAAATGAAAATAGGTAACAAAATATTATTCAATTAACTGAATATAATAAATAAATAATAAGTAACTAAATATAATTCAATATGTTGTAACTAAATAAAGTTATTTATCATAACTGAGAAGGTAAAGCAAAGTTAAACATTTCGGAAGAAACCGCAATTTTTTGGTACTTATCTAAAACAAAATAGTTATAGACAATAATCAAATGTTTAAACAACTATTTTTATTAACTTGCATTAATTATTACCTCACTAAGTGAAAAGTGGGCAAAAAGTTAAAAATTATCTGATGATATGCTGAACGAAGATCTATTTTAGACATGTATCTTGCTGATCTTAATGTATCCAATATTTCAGACATTATAGGTATTGGATATAAATCTTTCTTTGTTACTTTATATTAACTTTTCTAGAATCTAAACAAAATCTATATTTACCATTAGGTTTTTTTTATCATTACTATAGGATTCGACCAATCGCTATTAGACGGTTCTATAATTTTCTCTTCTAAAAGTGTATCTACTTCCTCATACATAAATTCTCTTATTTTTGGTGATAGATAATAATATCTTTGTTTAATCGGTTCATGTCCCTGGGCATCTATTTTGTGGCTAGTTAAGTGTGTCAGTTTTAATTCTGTTCCCTGATCTATTACTTTTCTTTTAATCAAGTTTTCCAATTGCACTTGCTGTGCCTCATTTAATTCTACTATTCCTTCCGAAATTTCCTTGTAAAATTCTACATTTTTCTTCCTTTCTATTTTTACGCGTTTAATATTATGATTTATCACCGCATTATTTCTAAAATTATACCAATTACTGTTTCTAATTGCGAATAATTTTTCTATTATCGAATCATTTTTTTCCTCAGTTTTATCGATAACAGTTTTTAATTTATAATCCTTTTTATCTTCATTAAATTCCAATGGGCCTATAAATTCTGTTTCTAATTTTTTATCCTTATTTTTCGTATATAAATTCGTATTTATTTTACTCTCGTTCTCTATTTCCTTCCTATCCTTGTTTGTTTTCTTGTCTACACTCTCTTTATTTTGACTAGCCTGCTTATCTAATCTACTGACGCCCACGCTGGCTCGTGCCAGTATTGCGTCGCTCGCCTTGTAGGATTTAGAATGTGGGGCTGCATGCATAAGGAGGGCTTGGGGTGGGGTCGATGGCGACACGGGAGAAGAGACTTCGCACTGTAGCAAATCTGTCTCTTTCTCTCGCACGTGATTTCCCAAACTATATATACTTATAATATATACTTATATTTGCTTGTATCGTATACCTAATATTTGGTAATTCTGGTAACCAACAAATCTTTTTCTCAAAATCAATTTTTAAACCTAATCTTTCTATCATATCGGTTCCTATCATTCGTATCGATCCTAAATCTGGTACCAGCCTGAATAATAAGTATTTTTGTATATGACCTACTTTGATTGGAATTAGGACTTGTCCTATAATTTTTCATTTTTGTCCATTTGCGACCATTGATGTATCATTTCTCGACTTTTTAATTTTGTAATCTAACTCTTTTATTGTCATCATGAATTTTTCACCTATGTATGAGTGAGTTGCACTTGTGTCAACTAACACTCTGAATTCATGAGTTATAAAATCTATCGTAAGGTAAAATCTTTTTTCGCCCGAGTCATTTGTGTCTATGTCAAGTAATACTGATGATTTTCAATTACTTTGATTATTATCCGTCTTTATTAACTACCGCTTGCGTTTCCCTGATTCATTCTAAACCGACAATCACGTCGAAAGTGGCTCATTTCACCTATTTTATTATCCCTACTATTTTCATAATTTGAATGTTTCATATTTTTATTCTGGCATTTATTATCTTTTCTGTCTTTTGACTTATTATTACTTTCTTCCGCGTTATATAAAAGCGCTGGTATTTACGGAGACTTATTTGTTTGTTCTGTCTGTGTGTTTCCTAACAGCTGACTAATTGCATTTAATAATTTGCCCGCTTGGTTTTCATTTCTATAACCATTATAGTTATTATTAAATAGCGGATTTCTTTGGAATCCTGGATTATTTTGATAATTATCATTATTTTTAAATCTTGGATTAAAAAATCTGGGATTTCCATTTAGAAAGCATACAATATGCTACAAGAGCAAACAAATCGGTCACCGACTTTTTCCCACAATAAATAATATGTCCAGCGTTTAAAGCACGCTCTCCTTCGATAAAATTACTCTTCGTTGGTGAAGAATGAGCGAAAACACAAATTTCACCAACGGAGAGCTTCATTTTTTAAATTATTAAAGCTTTTGTTCACACATAACACTATGCTGATATTCAAAACGTCCCGTCTGCCTCCGCCATCTTGCGATCGCAGCGCCATGAGTTCGGTTCCCAATAGCGTTTTTCTTCGTTGTGCCGAATCTTTCTATTTAGAGCTGTTGAAGGAAAGGGTTTGTTATATATCCAAAACCATTGTTAATAAAACACTTATATTCTCCTCTTAGATATTTTAAACTTGAGTACACGTTTTAAAAAAGAGCCAAACAGGCTCAACAAAACAAAACGGAAAAGCTCCGTCCCGTCAGGCTACATGATGCCATCTTTGATGATGCGTACTGGCCCTTGTCGATGCTTCGCTTATGGAGAGGGAAATATCGAACGCAGAATCGATCCCTTGTAAGCGCGGGCTCACTCTCGATATTTGAATTCGTTCGAAAATATAATAAATGCTTGAAGTAATCTAAACAGATGTTCTTGGGATGTTCATGGTTTTGTGCCCACTGGGTGTCCAACAAGAATATACATGTGAGTAATAAAATACAAAAATAAAATTGGAAAAGAGAGTAAAATTGATGCTGGTTATAAAATGAGTTTCCTGACTATGTTCTGTTTGTATGATAGAATATGAGACTCTGTAATTAGTTGGACTGAAATTGTGTCCGCGAAGAAGATGGTCCGAGTATAAATTCAAGATCTCTAAGACGAATGGCTGTGCCAGGGCCACAGTCACGCGCCAAACACCCCGAGTCCGAGTAATGGAGTTCTCTGGATCTGGATAGGAATATACGTGGCATGGGCGGAACTCGCTATAGGTCACTTCATTTCACAATTATTAGAAACGATGAACTTCCACCGGTAAATTTCACTACGTCGGCTTCCTAGCAAGCAGATTATTCAATTAGTTTCAGCATTCTATATCAACTCAGTAGGTATATTGATGTCCGCTAAATTATATTCATGATTATAATAAATATTTATAACCATCGAAAATATTTGGCAAACAAACATGATTTTTTCTTTCGTCACCTGGGCATCCTAACCACACTTGTCATTCGACTTAAAATGGGTCCATATCATGTCACATGCGGCAAGTCTCTCTGCGGCACGTCACAACTGCGGCATCTCTACCCAGCGGCATCTCTCACTAGTATAAAGGGATGGCCCGTCACAGGGGTGCCTCCCCCCCACGAGACTTTGGAAAAGGGGTAGGGGTTTGACCAACATCATTTCTTTGCCCAGTCACAGGGGTGCGTTGTGAACTGCCGCAAAAATATCGATTTCAATCAGAGAAATGCCATGAGGGAGAGACGCCGCTAGGTAGAGATGCTGCAGTTGTGACTCGCCGCAGTGAGTCTCGCCCCATGTGAGATGGTACGTCCCCTCTTTGTATAGCCGCCAATTTTCCGGTTTATATATTCCAGGTTTCATTTTTTCCATTAAGCCGTCAAAGTTTTTACAATAGACTAACGTTCCATTATCATTTTCTCCGGAAGTATAAAACTGTCTACATTCTTCTTCCCTATTTCTGTAGAAAATTGATTTAACCCCTTCAGCTGATAAGTTCTTTTTTTTCAAAACGGAAGCAAGATGCTCTGAAGCATCTCTAGAAAGACCGAGATCTCGCGATAAATCATTCAATTCTTGAAACGTAAATAGCTCGGGAACTTTATTCTTTTCATTGTATTTATTAAATTTAAAAAAAAAATCAGTACGAGTTTCTAAGTTAATGTTATATTACTGGGACTTCAAGTTTGCCTCAAATTTGACAATTACCCATTTGTCTTTCTCGGTGCTCGTCAATAATCAGGGAATTGTTGTAATCTCCTACGTTCCATAGATTTACCTCAAATAAAGATATTTCATCATGATACAGTAAACAAATCAAAATTTTATAATAAAATTATTTGTTGAAAATGTGTTTTCTATAATTTTCAATAATTTTACGTTTATTTTAAGTTATATCGCAAAAACTTTTGATGGAAATAATATTATAAGGCGGAAAATTTCTCTTAAGATTATTATTGTTGATATTATAAACAAATTTATTTAAAAAATGCATTATTCAGGCATTTGTTGACAAAAAAATTAGTTTTTTTTCGATGTCAGTTTTTTTTATAATTAGGTACCTCATGATAATTCCAGCAAAATTCATGATTTGTTAATAAATTTTATGTCTCCTCTAAACACATGCATTTTTCGAGATAAAAGTTTTTTTTTCAATCTCAGTCCTTTCAGTTTAAGTTTCTTATTCCTTTCATTCTTTTAATAAGGCTGCATCTTCAAGACCGAGTGAAATTACCTTTTTCTTGCACTTTTGTCTATGATACACTATGTTTGGATTAGTTGGAATCAACATTTTTCATCCCAGATCTGTATTAGTAGCCTCTGCTACATTCCTGTTTGAAGATTTTATTGAACGCTTCTTGAGCTTCCTCTGTTAATTCTCCAATAGGAAGAAAGAAAGATTAGTTTTAATTAATAATAATAATAATAATGAATCATTTTTTCATTAACTATGTTAAAAAAAATATAAAATTAATCAACTAATTATGAATGTTGCTGAATATATCGTAAAGTTCCCAATAAAAAGGACTGATATCGAAAAAAAAAATTTCCGCCGTCATATGTCCGAATAATGCATTTGTTTATTAAATTTGCTGAAAAAAACATACAATTTGTCAACTAATTATGAATGCTGCTAAAATTATCATTACGTTCCCGATTAAAAGGACTGGAATTGAAAATAGAAAAATTTTCCGCCTACGAATGCCCGAATAATACATTTGTTTATTATATCTGTTTGAAAAATCCTCAAATTTATCAACAAATTATGTCTTTTGCAGATATTATCATGCGGTTCCTAATTTAAAAAACGGACATAGAAAAAACACATATTATATAACTTTAAAAAACGTAAAGTTATTGAAAATTATAGAAAACACACTTTCAACATATAATTTATTTGTAAATTTTGTTTTGTTTATTGTATCATGGTGAAATATCTTCATCTATTGTACATCTATAAAACTTAGGCGATTACAATTTTCCTATTATTGACGAGCACCCGGAACGTCAAATAGCAAAATTGCCATTTTTTTGTCATATTTCTTTATTTATAAAAAAATTAAAAGACTAAATAAAAAATCAGGCCCCAATGTTTTCTTTGATATTTTATGAGCTTTTTTTCCAAATGTTTGCTCGTCTGAATCGGTCAATATTTGTGGGCTGTACGTTATTTCGAACCAAAAAAGTCGTTTTTTTCCCTGTGCGGCGCCAGGCCGCTTTCTTGTCTCACGAAAAGTTGTTTCACGCAGTATTAAGGAGATTAAAATGACCCGAGTTTTCCCCACATACATAATACGTCTACGAGAATGCATTGTTTAATGTAATATTTGAAGCACACAATCTAAAGGCAATTTTACTCGCGGGGGCAAGGCGAATTTTTTCGAAAAATGTTCTTGTTATTGTTTTTTTTTTTTTTTGTAATTGAAAATTGAGCGTTTTTTTGCGCCTCTTAAAAGACAATCCAAGTTACCAATTTCTCGCCTGAAGCAAAATTTTTTAACCGGTATGTGGCCGGGTTACCCGACCGGATCCCGGCCGGTATGAAAGCTGGGATCCGACCAGTTTACCGTGACGTTTTTAGCCGGATCCTGGCCAGCGCCCGGTTTAAACTGGGGCTATCCGGCCGGCTCCCGGTCGGATCCCTGTTACCATTTCTACACGGGAAGTGTAGTCAATCAATTTCAATTAAATATTTTTTTGCAGGGATGGTCTTACTTTTCAAAATAAAACTTTTTTCATTACCATAGCTTATAATTGTATGTTTATTATTCGAAGTGGATAAAGATTTTAAGTCTTGTTAAGTCTTGTTGAAAATATATTTATTAGCTCGTCTAGTCTATCCTTAAGACTCACTTTTCGAAAGAATCTCCCTTTGTTGGTAATCATGTTATCTATAGCTCAGAGTGATAACCGTGCGAGCAATGTAGGAAACGACAATGCAGCATGAAGAGATAATGTTTCCGGAAGAGGGAGGACCAGGTCGCTCATTCGTTCCCAACTAGACATTATCATTTGATACCATCTTCATTTACATACTAGCTGACTACTAAACTAACCTACTGAAAATCAGCAAACTATTGTCATCCATTCTCCAGAGCGCAGCAATCATACAACTAAAATAGCGGAACTAGCATAGCGGAAGAAAATTTCTTTATATCAGCACAAATGTTACTTCTTTCATATTTAAAAAGATATAATTTACAAATTCTTGATCATCTTATTTTATTATAAATATTATCTTACCAAGAAAATGTTAGACCATCGAAACAATAATAATTATTGCATGAAGTTGTGCATTTTTTCCCTTACATTCATTACTTGTATATATGAAATATGATATTTTGTATGTATATTTCGTGCTTGTGAAGTGTGCAAAAACTGGCACTTTTTAGAAAGATCTAAGAAAAAAAACTACTGCGCATGCGTAAATCGGATATAGTTCCTTTTTGGCACACTGGTTCTGATTACTTTTGAGCACACTTTTTTAACACTCTGCTGTTGGCACTTACATTTTCCTTCCTATAATTAGAAAATTATGTAAGCTATAAATAAAAACGGTAAAATCGCTCAAAGAAATAGTACCAAAATTAAAGGGTAGTAGGAGAAAAGAGAAGAACGAACAAATTTACGACAATCCTGGCAAAGGATTTCTTGAATTCCGTGAATTCCATGATTTTCGTGTATTCCTTAAATGCCATATATTCATTGAATTCCATGCACTTCTGGAATTCGGTGAGTTCCAAGAATTCCATGGATTCCACGAATTCCGTGAATTCCATGGATTCCACGAAGTCCGTGAATTCCATGAATAACGTAAATTCCATGATTTCCATGAATTCCATTAATGCCGTGAATTACGCGAATTCCGTGAATTCCATGATTTTCGTGAATTCCGTGAATTCCTTGAATGCCATGTGTTCATTGAATTCCTTGCATATCTTGAATTCGTTGAATTTCATGAATTCATTGAATTCCAGGAATTTCTTGAATTCCGTGAATTACTTGAATTTCTTTAATTCTGTGAAGTCCTTAAATTTCTGGAATTCCTTGAATTGCGTGAATTCATGGAATTCCATGAATTTCAAGAGTTCATTCCACTTAAATATTCTTCGAAGTTTCACGTCTACCGTCCGTTCCGAGACACACACATTTTTACATTCTCATTCATGAGAGTGTAATGTAATCGTCAAAATTTGCGATCTGTGGTTTTTAACGGATCTTTACGTTTTGGCACTCACAGATTCCGAAAATCATACAATTTTGTCGGTGTCTGCCTGTCTCTACCCTTCACCTATATACCCATCCACACATCACTACTTTCCAACCGAGCAATTCACGCCTACCCCGAAAGGGAAACCGCTTAATGATATAATAATAATAATAAGATGAAGAATTTCTTGTTTTATTGATTGTTTTCGCGCTATGGGATTTAATATTATTTCGAAGATTTCAAGGGATTGTAAGAAATTAAAAAATAATTGGCAGCATTGCAAAGAATTTCCCAAACTTTATAAGGATTTTAAATGATTTCATAGGATTTAAAAGGTTTTAAGGTATTTTTAATGATTCCAAGGGATTTCACGAAATTTCGAATGATTTTTATGGGATTTCAATAGATATAAAAATTTCTACACATTTTATAATATTTGTATAAATTTTAAAGAATTTCACAAGAATTAAGGATTTTCGTAGGATTTCAAAGATTTTAAGGTATTTTAAAAGCTGTCAATAAGGCATTTCAATGAATTTCTCAGGATCTCAAAGGATTTCATAGCGCATCAAATATTTCAAGAGATTTTAAGGAATATCATCAGATTTCATGTAATTTTACAAGATTTTACAATATTTTCATCGATTTCAAAGAATGTATTCACAGAAATTGACGGATTTCGTAGGATTTCCAATTTTGAACAGATTTTTAAATATTTCAAGCCGTTTCCAAAGATTTTAGGATATTCAAAATGATTCCAATTAATTTCCATAAGATTTGAATAATTGAAAGGGATTTTAAAGGATTAAAGGATTTTAAGGTTTTTTTAAGAACTCCAAGGAATTTTGAGGAGCTTTGAACAAGGTATTTCAAACGTTTTCGAAAGATTTGAAATCTTTTGGTATGTTCTCAACAATTCTAAGGAATTTTCAAGAGATATGGAACTATTTCGTAGAACGTATAAGGTTTTAGAATATTTTCAAAGATTCCATGGGATTTTAAGCATTTTTCAACGGATTTTGTTTAATATCTTGAAATCAGTAAAGTGTTGAAAATTCGTTGAAATCTTTTAAAACACCATAAAATATTTCAAATCCCTTTAAATCTTTTAAAACATACTAAAATGTTATAAGTTCTATATGAAATCCATCCAAATCTTCTGAAATTTAAGGAAATTCTTTCAAACCACATGAAATATTCGAAATCCTATGAAAACCTTTAATTCTGGTGAAATTCTTTCGAATTTACACAAATATAATCGAATATTTAGAAATGTTGTATATCTATTAAAATCCCCAAAAAATTCATTGACATTAGCGAATAAATAATATATATATATATATATTTAGTAATAGTAATAGTAAAGCATCTGAGTCTAGAATTCACACTATTTTCAAGAAACTTCACAGTTATCCCCCTTTTTCGCTTAAATGCAAGCTGAATTAAAAAGAACTCAATAAGAAAATCCAACTATTTTTTGTTGAAAGTTAATTCGTTTTAATTAAAGAGTCTACTATTATATTTGTTGTTCAGAATTTATCCCATTTTTTTAAAATTCTACTATTTGGTTGAAGATTGAACTATTATTGTTTGAACATTCGTCTATTTTAGTTGAAAATTAATTTTCTTAACTGAAATTTTGACTAATCCTTTTTTGGCTGAAACTTGATAGTTTTTAGTTAAAAATTCAACTAGGTATTAAATTCTTTATTTCAATCATAATTAATAAAAAAAAAAAGAATTTTTGGTTCCCTGCCTAGAGGTAGGCCAGATATTGGCAGATGGGAACATTTGAACTCCTATCTGATACAACGCTGCTGAAGAGTGGTGACCTTCTCAGCATAAAACATCAACCAATTGCGACTCTCGGTTTCCTTTCCTTGCCCCCCTCCCCCCTGCCCTATTATTAAATAAATCATAAAAGTCATAATAAAATTTAAATTATAAAAGTGTATTTATTATTGCTTTTTTCATATTTTCAAAATCCTCATCATAATTATATTTTAAAAAAAGCACATTCACTAATGCAAATTATGATTCAAGTTTCGACAGACTGCTTTTTTACATGTTCATACTCGTTATAAATATATAATCTGACATATTGCAAGACACAAAAAATATATATTAAAATATATTTACGAAAATAATTCTATGTGTAATATTCTATATTATTGATCCACATCATCTAGTAGAAAACTGCTTGAACGAATGAAAATTCTTCAAACAATGACACGACGTTTTTAACAGAATTGACTACTCCTCGAAATCGTTCAATATTAGGTTCAATTCACAAAGAACGATTTAACAAATATTTTTGGAAAAATAATTGTTTAAACAAATTATATTTGTTTAAAAATTTGAAAAATGGTTAATACATTCTTTCTATACACTATACAGTCAGAAGAATAATTATATGAATTTTATTTTATTTCATTTTTTTCAAGTTATTGAAAAAAAACTGCTTGAGCAAATAAAAATTGTTTAAACAAATAGAAATTTATTAAACATGAAAGGATATGTATCAAAATTATATAATTATTCAAAAAAAAGTAGCATAGAATACCAATTTGAGAAAAAACTGGACATCTTTGAGTCCATTTTTAGAAGTTTTGAGAATAAGCAATAAGTAATTGTTTGAATAATTATATAATGTTTTAAAAAAAATTTAGTACTCCAAAAAATGACAAGCTATTACATTTCAATCAGAAAATAAGATTATTTTTTACATTTTTTGGAAATAAATAATTGTTTATATAAGTTACATTTGTTTAAACAAATAAAAATTGTTTAAAAAGTCATGGGAAATATTCGAATTATTCATTAGTAATTATTTATATGAAAAAGACGACGGAAATTGCTAAAAAGTAACAATAATACGTTAAAATGAATTTTTTTTAATTTTTGGGTCATATTTGGGGCGCTGTGGGGAAAAGGGGGTGTTAAAAATAAAATGTATTAGTATGGTTTTATTTCATAGTTACTCCTCTTCAATTTCTGAAAAAGTTGGCATGTTTCGATCAAACCCTGAAGTATGAGTTCAATTTTTCGAAAATCCAAAATTTCCCCATGTGAATGAAATAGGATTTTGAAGTGCCTGGAGGCACGTGTTAATGTTTGAATTTCAAAAAAAAATTAGGGACTTTTTTTCTCTGGAAATGGAAATTTTTTTGAGGGTGGAGGGGGGCTTGCACTCTAGGGTGAAAAGCGTTTTTTGAACCACCCTAATATGTACCTATTATGAAACAATTTTTGGACTCTTGTACCGGTGTTCTATAATGCATGTCCCTTTTATGGAACAGCAAAAAAAATTATTTTTTTTCATATCTCTATGTCTTCTCTTATATTATTTTTTATATTAAATCGAACTAAATTGTACAATGAACTTTTATTTCAATCGTTCATAGAGATAAATAAATTGAATAAAAGTTTTCTTTAAAATAGACAAAAGGGTATAAAGGGTAGTTTTCGTGAACGAAGTGTATTAGATTTTATTTTTGCTCAAAAATGTTTGTTATAGGGAATTAATTTTTAATTATTAAGTATGAAAAAGAATAATAATAAGAAGAATAAATAAGAAAGAAGTCAAGGATGAAGTCAAAACTTAGGAAGCTTGGTCAAAGTTAAGTATATATGAAATATTAGGCTAAGCATCCTTTTCGTATTATTATTATTATTATATCATTAAGCCGTTTCCCTTTCGGGGTAGGCGTGAATTGCTCGGTTGGATAGTAGTAGATGTTGACGCTGTCGGCTATAAAAGGAAGACCGATGAATGATTAATTTTCAATAAAAGCGCACCACATGTCAGCCATCTCGTAATGACTCAAATAACCGACAGATAAGTATCGTCATATTCTGTTTACACGTTGCAATTCTTTGTATCGCGAAGAAGAAAAAAATTTCATCGTAAGATACAATAATACATCTACAGCGAATATTTAAAAAAATATATTGAAAATTCAGCAACTTATTGAATAACCTATTTTCAAAAATTAGTCGATGAGTATTAAGCAGTAAGAACAAATTATTTTTAATTAACTCTAATTAATATTATGCTTTTTGAAAAAAGAAGATAGAAGATACGTATTTTATAATAGGAATGGATAGAAAGGAATATGATAAATGAAACAGGAACCAAAATAAATATAACTTTTTTGATAATATTCGGATTATTTATATTCAAATCTAAAATAATAGAAGATAAAGCAAGCTAAGTTGTTTTTATAATTAATTAAAATTTTAAGTTTAGTTTTTGATGTCTAACAAATTTTTTTAAAAATTACCGATTTCCCTTAAAAAGCGCTAATATACCCTATTATTTTCTAAATTTTCTTTAACAACTAATTATATCTAAAGAACAATAGCAATTTCAGACGAAAAAAGTAACATAATATAACCAAAAATTGATTTAAATTGTGAATTCTCTTTTAAACCTTATTTTATTTTTGTTCATAATAACCGATTTACTATTGTTCCTTTCCTCGTGTAATTTCCCTCCCTACACTTCAAACTTTACTTGTCCTCACTTTCCTAACTTCTTCCTCATCTGCTTCCTCCTCTCCTCACTTCCTTAGCCAACTCCCCCCTTCCTCTTACCTTCCCTACTCCCTTATTTCACCTCTTTTCATTTACCCTGATTACCCTTATTACTTCACCTACTTCCCGTCTCCTCATTTGAGACGACTTCTCCTACTTCCCATACCCTGAATTCCGTTACTTCTTCTCACATAATTTTTCCTCACTTTCCCTACCACATTTCCCTCACTTTCCCTTCCACAGTTCCCACATTGCCCTCACTACTCCTACTTACCCCCTCTCCACCTTCCCTACTTCTATTTGCTTCATTTTCCCCCACTTTCCATATATCCCCTACCCTCATTTCCTTTCACTGATTATACTTCCCCTCCCCTCTTTTCTCCTACTCACTCTTCCCTCACTTCCACAGCCAATGCTCCCCTTCCCCTTACCTTTCTACTCCCTCATTTATTCTCTTCTCATTTACACAAGTTAATCTTCCGTTACTTCCCCTACTTCCTATAACTTTATGTTTTCCCGCTTTCCCTACTTCCCATACCCTCAATTCCGTCACTTCTTTTCATATAATTTTCCCTCACTTTCCCTTCCACATTTCCCTCACTTCTCCAACTTACCTTCTCCTCACCTCACCATCCCTACTTCCATTTTCTTAATTTCCTCTCACTTCCCCTACATCTCCTGCCATCATTTCCTTTCACTGATTACACTTCTCCCCTCCTTCCTCCTACTCCCTCTTCCCTTTGTTCCCCCACTTCCCTTCATTACCCTTTTCCTAACCTCTTATTTACCCACTCATCTCCCCTTCCATCACTTCCTCTACTGCTCCTTCCCTCCTGAATTTGGCTCACTTCTCCAACTATCCTTTCTTTTACTTTTCCTACTTCCCATTCCCTGATTTCCCGTCATTGCCCCTACTAACCCTGCCCTCATTTACTCTCACTGCCCGTTTCCCCCTCCCCTAATTTTTCTCCTTCTTGGGCTACTTCTCATTATTTCCCCTACTTATTCTCAAATAATTTTCCCTTACTTTTAGGTTCAATTTTTAGACCAACGAGACATTCGAAAAGTCATCAGGAAATCTTAAATTTCAGTTCTAAATCAAAATTCTCAGAGGAAGATGTATCTTAAACACCAGGACTACCAGGTTTAATTTGTACAATAACGATACTTTCGAAAAATCATCCGGGTATTTTTAATTTCAGTTCGCAAACATACTTCTCCCAAACAAGATGTGCTATAATCTGGACTACCAGAACTAATTATTAGAATATTAATAGTTTCGAAAAACCATCAAGGTATCTTGAATTTTAGTGTTTAATCTAAATTATCCAAAGAAGACGTATCTCAAATATCAGAACCACTAGGTTAAATTTTTAGAACAACAAGACATTCGAAAAATCATCAGGGAATCTTAAATTTCAGTTCTCAATCAAAATTCACCGAGGAAGGTGCATCTTAAACACCGGAACTAGCAGGCTTAATTTGTGAAATAACGATAAATTTGAAAAACTATCAGGGTATTTTCAACTTCAGTTCGCAATCTAAATTCTCCCAAACAAGATGTAATATGATCACCTGTACTACCAGAACATATTATTAGAATAATATTGCTTTCGGGAAACCATCAAGGTATCTTAAGTTTTAGTTTTCAATGTAAATTATCCAAAGAAGACGTATCTCCAATATCAGAACCAGTAGTTTCAATTTTTAGAACAACAAGACATTTGGAAAATCATCAGGGAATCTTAAATTTCAGTTCTCAATCAAAATTCACCAAGAAGGGTGCATCTTAAACACCGGAACTGGCAGGTTTAATTTGTGAAATAACGATCAATTCGAAAAACTATCAGGGTATTTTCCACTTCAGTTCGCAATCTAACTTCTCCCAAACAAGATGTAATATGATCACTTAGACTACCTGGCCTAATTATTAGAATAATAATACTTTAAAGGAACCATCAAGGTATCTTAAATTTCAGTTTTTAATCTAAATTATCCAAAGAAGACGTATCTCAAATATCAGAACTACTAGGTTCAATTTTTAGACCAACGAGACATTCGAAAAGTCATCAGGAAATCTTAAATTTCAGTTCTAAATCAAAATTCACCGAGGAAGGTGCATCTTAAACACCGGAACTAGCAGGTGTAATTTGTGAAATAACGATAAATTCAAAAAACTATCAGGGTATTTTCAATTACAGTTCGCAATCTAACTTCTCCCAAACAAGATGTAATATGATCACCTAGATACCTGGCCTAATTATTAGAATAATAATACTTTCGGGAAACCATCAAGGTATCTTAAATTTTAGTTTGTAATGTTAATTATCCACAGAAGACGTATCTCAAATATCAGAACCACTAGGTTCAATTTTTAGACCAACGAGACATTCGAAAAGTCATCAGGGAATCTTAAATTTCAGTTCTCAGTCAAAATTCACGGAGAAACATGTATCTTGAATGCCGGAACTAGCATGTTCAATTTGTATAATAACGATAAATTCGAAAAACTGTCAGGGTATTTTCAATTTCATTTCGCAATCTAAATTCTCCCAAACAAGATGTAATATGATCACCTGGACTACCAGAACTAATTATTAGAATATTAATACTTTCGAGAAACCATCAAGGTATCCTAAATTTCAGTTTCAATCTACATTATCCAAAGAAGATGTATCTTAAATATCAGAACTGCTAGGTTCAATTTTTAGATCAACGAAATATTCGGAAAATTATCAGAACATTTCAAATTTTAGTTCTCAATCAGAATTCACTGAGGACGATGTATCCTTAACACCGGAACTACCAGGTTTAATTTGTACAATAACGATACATTCGAAAAACCATCAGGGTATAGATAGCAAAATGGAAGATCGATGAAAGTTGTATGGAAGTCGATAGCCAGAATGAAGGCCTATCGGAAAGGACTTTGATTTCATATTACAATTTGGATTGAGTAATTTTTGGATTGCTTCAATATATCGTTTTTTTTTAGGACATCGGATTGGAAGATACAAAAGCCCACAACTTTACCCTACCTCGGGACCACCTCTGCATTCCAAAAAATCTCATCGTCGAAAGACCCCGAAAATCATGAGAAAAGTTCAGCAGAACGCGTTGTATGTTTATTAATCTTCATATATGGCGAGGAATTTATTTTTTAATCGGTAATTTGAAAATTTTCAATAGGAGTTTAATTTGAATTCCAGTTATATTTGTAACCTTTTAAAGTATAAAATCAGTTTGAAATGCATTATTCTTTGAAAATTTCAGGTTTTAGTCTTTATTCTGAATGGTTTGTTTTCAAATTTAAAAAAATTTACATTCAGTTTTCAAGGCTTGAGCAGTTAAGGATGAAAAATGTTTGAAATTTAAAAATATTCATTGTTAAAGTTTCAAATCGATGAAGTGTAAACATAATTTAATTAAAGGCTTACCAAATGGAACTATAATATTTCAAATTAATAATAATTGTCTGTTAAAATGTTTCGGAAAAAATCTGTTGAATATTAAACGATTTTCAAATTGAAGCATTCAACATTGTCCTGTTTCAAACAGAAAGACTTTTACAGTAAAACGAATTGTATATATTTCAGGTTAAAGCTTTATGAATTGTACTTTATGATTAAATAATGTCAAATTCGTACATTCATAATTAAATTATGACACTTAGCAAACGTTTCAATTTGAGCAATGCTTGACTGATTATTTAAAACTGAACTTAAAATTAAGCGTTTAAAGTTTTATGATTTGAAATTGTTAAAAATTGAACTATTTGAAATTGAAAGTGACAATATTAAATTGATTTGTTTGATAATTGCGAATCGTTAGTTTCCGTGTGTTTGATTTCTAATTCTGAATGTTACAATTTCAATTGTCCTATTTCGTAAATTTCTGATCAGTAACTGAAATTGTTGAATTTTAAAAATCACAGGTTACAATTGGAATATTATTGATCTTAAATTATTTACATTCAAATAATCTATGTAACATAAAAAAAAACAGTATGAAAAGAATAAATTTTTAAAATCCTAACTTTGACACTGTATACACAGGTTTTAACGTAGATTAGAATCTTTTAATGTTGAATGTTTTTAATGTAAAGAAATGTAATTTATAACCGTGACAGTAACTGTGTAAATTTACTTTTTGGCCGGAAATCGTATAACATAAAATTATTATTTGTATTATCCTCAAAATTTCAAGGATTTTATGGTAAAGTTTTCGAATTTTGGAAGTGTTGAGCTTCAATATTACAAATTTGAAGTTTTTTAGCTTTGAAAAACGGCGAAAAATTTGAAAATGAACGGGATGCTTTTTCTTGAATTTTATTTATTTATTATTTCAATTATTGGAATTATTACTTTAATAATATTAAATAATAATAATTTTAAGTATTATTATTTTTATTTATTTATATTTACTTTTTTTCAGCAATTACTTCTAGCAAAAATGAGAATCGAAAAAATGGTTCATCATAAAACGTATCGAGATGACTTCTGTGCTGTATTTTATAATTTACCTACATGAAATGTGATTCAACCTATAAGTTATCGAATATCATAAATATTGTATTGGTATTAAAAATTTCAAAGAAATGCTTTTACCATCCAAAAATTTTTAGAATCGTCGAAATACAGGATAGTTTAAATAATAAAGTAGATAATGTACTTACCTGTTTTTTATTTATAGAATCAGTGGAATTAAAAAAATTCAGAGAATTAAGAAAAATTCAATTGGATTGAGTAGAATTGATATGAATTACAATAATTCAGATGAATGACAAGAATTAAGAAAAATTAAATTGGATTCAGTAAAATTAAAATGAATTCAGAAGAATTACAAGAATGAAGAAATTATAAAAATACAGTAGAATAAAAAAATCCAGAGAATTAAGACAAATTTAATTAAATTCAATACAACTGAAATAAATTACAATAATTTAGAAAAATTACAAAAATACAGCAGAATTAAAAAAATACGAAGAATTGAGAAAAATTCAATTGGATTAAGTAGAATTGATATGAATTACAATAATTCAGATGAATTACAAGAATTACCCACATAGAATTAAAAAAAAATACAAGAATTAAGTTGAATTAAAAAAATCCAGAGAATTAAGACAAATTTAATTGAATTGAATTAAAATAAATTACAATAATTTATTAGAATTACAAAAATTCAGTAGAATTAAAAAAATATAGAGAATAAAGAAAAATTCAATTGGAGTCAGTAGAATTGAAATGAATTCAGAACAATTACAAGAATTAAAGAAATGATAAAAATACAGTAGAATAAAACAAATTCCATAGAATTAAGACAAATTTAATTGAATTCAATAGAACTGAAATAAATTACAATACTTAAGAAAAATTCAGTAGAATTAAAAAAATACAGAGAATTAAGAAAACTTCAATTGGATTGACTAGAATTGATATGAATTACAATAATTTAGATGAATTACAAGAATTAAGAAAAATTAAATTGGATTCAGTAAAATTAAAATGAATTCAGAAGAATTACAAGAATAAAGAAATTAGAAAAATACAGTAGAATAAAAAATCCAGAGAATGAAAACAAATTTAATTGAATTAAATTAAAATAAATTACAATAATTTATTAGAATTACAAAAATTCAGTAGAATAAAAAAAAATCCAGAGAATTAAGACAAATTGAATTGAATTCAGTAGAACTGAAATAAATTACAAGAATTAAGAAAAATTCAATTGGATTGAGTAGAATTGACATGAATTACAATAATTCAGATGAATGACAAGAATTAAGAAAAATTAAATTGGATTCAGTAAAATTGAAATGAATTCAGAAGAATTACAAGAATTAAAGAAATTAGAAAAATGCACTAGAATAAAAAAATCCAGAGAATTTAGACAAATGTAATTGAATTTAGTAGAACTGAAATAAATTACAATAATTTAGAAAAATTACAAAAATACCGTAGAATTAAAAAAATACGAAGAATTGAGAAAAAATTCAATGGATTGAGTAGAATTGATATGAATTATATTAGTTCAGACGAATTACAAGAATTACCTACATAGAATTAAGAAAAATTAAATTGGATTCAGTATAATTGAAATAAATGAAGAAGAATGACAAGTATTAAAGAAATTATAAAAATACAGTAGAATAAAATAAATCAAGAGAATTAAGAAAAATTTAATTGAAATCAGTAGAACTGAAATAAATTACAATAATTTAGAAAAATTACAAAAATACCGTAGAATTAAAAAAATACGAAGAATTTAGAAAAATCCAATTGGATAGAGTAGAATTGTTATGAATTACAATAATTCAGATGAATTACAAGAATTAAGACAAAATTAAATTGGATTCAGTAAAATTGAAATGCATTCAGGATTAAGAAAAATTAAATTGGATTCAGTAGAATTGAAATGAATTCAGAAGAATTAAAAAAATACAAGAATTCAAAAAATCCAGAGAATTAAGACAGATATAATTGAATTGAAATCAAATAAATTACAATAATTTATTAAAATTACAAAGTACTAAATTCAGTATATGCATATACTAAATTTACTGTACGCTGGTATACTAAATTTAATCTCATGTTGTGCATTCTTGCTTCCATTACATGTATACTAAATCTAGTACAGATTTTTCTAAAAGTGAACCATAAATTCACTATATATTTGAATATATATATTTAATTTATATATATTTGAATCTATATTTGTTATTCAAATTGCAGATAAAAATGTTTCAAATTTTGATCACTGAAGATAATTTTCTATTGAAATAATATTGGTATAGGTTTGTCTCTTCATTGCAACAGTATCAGTTGAAGTGCACTCGACTTATGGATGCATCAGAGATAACGAATGTTATATAGTCATATTCGAGAATTCGAGTGCACTCCTACTTCTTATCGCATTTAATCTGCATCTACTCTCAGTTATATCGATTAAAAAAATTTAAATATCAGCCATGCATAGCATATCAATTTACACATAAATTCACGCTGATTGTCTCCAATTTCACACTCGGACCACTCTACTGCACATGTACCGCTTGTGGTACCAAGTGCGGTTTTCTGCTCATAATTCATATGGCTGGCAGTGTAATTGCAGACTACACTAAGGATTAATTACCAGATCCTAAATAACATCTTTCAGATCATATTTTCACGTTCATCAGTTCATAAATTTTATCAATTCGAGAAAGTCTACTACCAACTTTCATCCATTTTATTACTACATTCAGGCCTCGGACTCAGATTAGAGATAGAAAATAGTGTAAATAGTGTCAACACTTTTTTTAAATAGTGTAAAAATAGTTACCAAATTTTCCAAGTATTAAACATGAACTTCTGTGTTTATTTGAATTGTTTTTTTAGTCTATAAATCATCATTTGGGTTCAAAATTCAACTGCTTTGCAGAAAATTCGTCTTTTTGGCATAAAAGTTTAAACATTTGGAAAAAAGTTAAGTTATTTGGTCGAAAATTAACTTTCTTATTGAAAATTCATATTTTTGGTTGGAAATTAAAGTAGTTGGTCAAAAATTCAACTATTTATTTGAAAATTAACACATTTGCTGAAAAAATAACATTTTTGTTGAAAATCATATTTTAGGTTTTTTTAAAAATAATATACAATTTAAAATAAAAAATAGTTGGATTTAATTAGTTGAATTTTCATGCCAAAAAGACAAATTTTCTATAAGACAGTTGAATTTTCGACCAAAAAGGATGACTTCACGAGAATAGTTGAATTTCACAATTTGGTATAAATAACTGACATTTCAACCAAAAACATGAATTTTCAATCAAGATAAATAATTTTCTACCGAAAAAGGCGATTTTTCAATAAACTTGATAAATTTTCAACCAAAACTGGAATAGTTACATTTGAAATTCAAAAAATTAATTTTTCAATAAAATTGATTTTTTCTTAAAAGATCATTGAAAATTCAACTGTTTTGTTGAATCTCTTTCTGTAGAAATTGCAGCTTTCTTTGGTTAAAAATGCAACTGTCTGGTTAAAAATTGGTTTGTATCGTTTGAAAATTAACTTTTTCGTTAAAAAATCACATTTTCGAGTCGAAAATTTAACTGTTTTGTAAAAAATTCATATTTTCGACCCGAAAAGTAAACAATTTTGTATAAAATTCAACTATTTGGTCAAAAATTGATGTATGTTGTTGAAATTCATATTTTTTTGAAGAAAATCAGTTTTTTAGTTCAGAATGCAAATTTTTTGTTGAAAATTAATCTGTTTTAGATGAGGATTTAAGTATCTTGTTGAAAATTTGCCTTTTTCGGTTAAATAAAACTATTTTTTATTTTTAATTTAAATATTATTTTATGAAATGTCAAATCCAGGATTCAAAAATGTCACTCTGGAATTCTACAGTAGGTGGAACTCTGGAATTATTAAAGCCGTACAACTGTTCGGTCATCCTTAACCTAAATTCTGATTTTTTCACTAAAATAAAGGAGGTAAACTCACCAAGCCTGAAATTTTCTTAGTGTACATTTAACCAAATAAAACTAATTTACAACATCTTGACAGAATAAAAGGTTGACAGATTATTTTTCCTTCTTACATAAGTAATAAAAGGTGTTGCGCAAGAGGATTAGCGTTTTGTTTTACAGTATGAAACTCGCTGCACTATTGTAAACTGTCATAGTGGTACCTGTAGGTAAATGCAGTCCAGCGGCACAGAAAATAAAGTTTTGGTTTTGTTAAATTTTAATTTGAAGCCGCTTTAAGACTTACAACTTTAGACTGATCAGATTCTGAAATAGAAAAGGTATTTGGATAGCGTTTCAATGATCTCATTGTTTGAATCATTGAAGCTTTAATGCAAGGTGTTGACAATCAATCTTCTTTGGAAAAGTTGGATGTGAAATGGAATTGAAGATACGAGGAAACCTTTGCACTTGAAAACCTTTTTTTAAAATTAAGCAAATGTAACAGAAAATCTTAAAATATTCAGTTGAAGATGAGTGTTTAATTTATCTTATATTGAATATTTATTTTGTGTGCAAAAATTACGATTAGTAACGGTATAGGAAGGTATATTATGCTTCTAAATTATTATTTGATAAAAGATGAACTGAGAATTGATAGAAGTAATGAGTCTCTGGCAAAATAACGTTTTTCGATATACTGAATCAGAGATAATTTATCAGTCATAAATGATGATTATTCGCATGATTGCGGGTACCATTCATGGCCAAACTTTGTAAGCTTCAAGTGTTCAGAGAGACGAAATTTTTCTTATTTTAAATAATAATACATATCCATAGTTTCAGAAATTTTTCACATAATTCGAAAAAAAAATATATACAAATAGATTCATAGATTACATTTAATTAAAGAAATTTTAGAGGATTTCATGGTATTTTTGAAGATTACAAGGAATTTTCAAGTGCTCTCAACTTTTTTAAGGGATTTCAAAACATTTTATAGGATTTGAAATATTTCAGGGTTTTAAAAAGATTCCAAGAAATTTTTAAGACATTTCAAGGTCACTGTTCGAAACAGTGGCTTATTATACCTGGAAGCCTTACGATAACAAATTAAATCCGTTAAAAATTAAATTGACGAGCGACTTTTATCGGAAAAAGGTCAAAATAAAACGTTTCTAATTTTTTAATAATTATTTACTTATCATTCTTGAAGAAAACATATTTTTACCTTTCTAAACAATTTTGCTGTTAGAAACCTTTTATTGATCAACATCTGCTCGATTCTCCATGAATCTGAAGATATGAATGCGTGATTTATATAATGTCTCGAGTAGAAATTTACAAATTTTATGGGAACGGAATCTGTATATTTCACTTACTCTTAGAACGCCGTAAGGAATATTTTCTGAAAATTTTATCAAATAGTTCCATGAAGCGGCTGAACTACAGCGAGCTTAGGTAAAAGAGACAAAAAAATGTGCTGTGGGCAATTATTTCTGAAAAAATGTGTATTCAAAAATAAGACCTTGAGCTTTCTCTGGAAATATATAGCGCCTTTAAATTTGTTAAAGGTAGTCAAGAACACGTTAAATTTTCGTTTCATAATCTAGCTGGTTTCGAAAATAATAATGATATCGTATATAACCTCATTATCATACATGATATAAATATTGTCAAAACCAGTCGAATTATTGAACGAAAATTGTATTCTCTGAAGTGCCTTACCATGAGAAGCGGATGGCTCTCCTATAAAGGCCTGTAGAATAAATGTGTCATGAGATTTGAAGACGGCCGAGTGGCGGCGCTGGCTGTGCTTTTAGGCCGACAACTATTCAAATGAATGTAGAAAATACAAATTTAATTTATTTTAATTGTTAAAATGCGTCTTTTCCATATATTTATCTCAGAAAAATATTTTTTAGCATATTAAATAACCAGTAAATCAATAAGTACTAATGAAAAGTGAAGAAAACTTTATTTTGATGAATAAATACGAATACACTTTTCACAGAGTACCAATAAAAATTTTCCAAAGTGAACATTACATTTTTAGCATGGACATATGTAAATATTGTAAACTGTGGAAATAGTAAATTTCAATTGAATTTTATTTTTATTGACATTTATAATGATTATTGAAAATTGAAATTAACGATTAATTGAACTAAATTATAAAACTTTATATATATTTTTTAAAGCTACAAAATAATTTATTTTGTTTCGTTATATTTATTTTGAAATGATTTTCAGTTTTATCTCAAAATTAATTTTTCAAAATAAGAAGTCATTTTAATTTTCTCAGGAATCTTTAAAAAAAACTTTTTTATTTTCTTTAAACCTTTCGAAACTCTTAAAAAGTTAGTATTTTTTCGAATCTTCCAAAATCTACATTTTGTTTAAAATTTCTTGAAATCTTTCCAGGTTTTAAATTATTTTTAAATTTTTTCAAAAATTCTCAATATCTTCTTAAATAAGTAGAATTTTTCCTAAATTTTTCATCCAAATTCTGCAAAATGAAAAAATTGTCTTGAAAACTCTCAGAAACTTTTCTGACAATTTTCGAAATCTTTTGAAATGTTTAAAAAAATTTTTCAATTTCAACTTAAAATAAATTTATCAAAATAAAAAATCATTTAAATTTTGCCAGGAATCTTAACATAACTTGTTTATTCTCTTGAAACCTTTCAAAATTCTTAAAACCCTACTTTTTTCGAAATTTTTATAATCTACATTTCGTTTTAAATTTTTTGAAATCGTTTCGAATTCTTTGAAATCTTTTCTCAATTATTATTGAAACTTTTCAAAACTTCTTTATATTTCTTGAATAAACACAATTTTTTTTAATCTGGTAATCGTAATCTCTTAGTTTCTTTTTCGAAATTTTAGGAAATCATTTAAAATCCTGCAAAATAGAAAGAATTTCTCAACAATCTTTCAGATTCTTGAAAATAATTTTGGATATCTTTTGGAATATTATATTAAGATAATTTTTAAATATAAAATGAATCCTATGAATCTTTAGAAAATTTTTTCTTCGAAATCTTTAAAAATCGATTTAGTTTTAAATTTTATGAAATATTTGCAAAACTTCTTAAAATTTCCACGACTAACACGAATTTTTTCTAAAATTCTGTAATCTTGCAAATTTCATAAATTTTGCTTTCAAATTGTCTACACTATTTTTTGAAATTTTAGAAAATTATTTTATATCCTGCAAAATAAAAACATTTTACCAAAATATCTTCCAGATTATTGTTTGTCAGTTTTCGAAAACTTATGAAATCTTTTTTAATGTTCTCTTAAAATTAATTTACAGAATAAAAAATTATTTAAATCTTCCCACGAATTTTAAGAAGATTTTTGTATTCTCTTGGAAACGTTCAAAAGTTAAAAAAACTTTTTTTTTAAATTTCCAAAATTCTTAATTTTTTCTTCATTTCCTTGAAATTGTTTCAAGTTTGAAATTATTTTTGAAATCTTTTCAAAATAATTTTTTTTAAACCCAGAAAAAAAATTGCTTTATTATCTTCCAGATATTTTTTCGACAATGTTGGAAATCTTTTGAAAAATTGAAAATTAATCTCTTTGGTAGCAAAATTAACTATTTTGATGAGAATTTTTTTTTTCGAAAATTATATTTTTTTTAAACTGAAAATCTAACTAATCCAGTTTAATATCCCATCATCGTATTTAAAAATTCATTTTTTTTGCTTGAAAATTCAACAGTTTTGTTGAATTCATTTTTTTTGCTTGAAAATTCAACAGTTTTGTTGAATTTTTTTTTCACTTGATTGAAAAATCATTCTTTATTGAAAATTCGTCCTTTTTGGTAGTATTCAACCTTTTTTGATTTAAAAATTAATATTTTGGCTTTTAATATCAACCATTACATTTTTCGTTGGGAATTCATCTTTTTTTGGCTGAAAATTCATCTCTTTGGTTGCAAATTAAACTATTTCGTTGAGAATTCCTTTTTTGCTGTCGAAAATTAATGTTTTAAACTGAAAATTGAACTACTCTAGCTGAAAACTTGAAAAAGATTTAAAAATGAGTTTTTTTGTTTTGAAAATTAATTTTGTTAACTGAAAATTTAACTAATCCAGTTGAATATTCCATTACTTTAGTTGAAAATTCATCTGTTTGGTTAAATATGAATTTTTTTTACTGAAAATTTAATTAATCAATTTTCGGTTGAAAATTGATCTTTTGTTTGTGAAAATGCTTGTATTATCTTGAAAATTCACATGTTGTTGAAAATTCGCCTTTTTTGGTTGTATTATTCTATATTTAATTTAAAATTAAAATCTCTTTTCGTTGAGAATTCAACTACTTGGTTGAAAGTCAATCACAGGTTAAACTTTTTTTTATTAAAAATCCTTTTCTTTTTGTTAAAAATTCATAATTTTAAATTTATGTGAAAATTCATCTCTTTTTGAAAATTCGCCTTTTTTGGTTGTATTATTCTATATTTAATTTAAAATTAAAATCTCTTTTTGTTGAGAATTCAACTACTTGGTTGAAAGTCAATCACTGGTTAAACTTTTTTTTATTAAAAATCCTTTTCTTTTTGTTAAAAATTCATAATTTTAAATTTATGTGAAAATTCATGTATTTGGTTTGCTATAATTCGCCTTTTTGATAGGAAATTAATTTTATTGATTAAAAATTTATCTTTTAGGTATTTTATACCAAATAGTTGAATTTTATACCAAATTGTGAAATTTTCCTGTCAAAAAGACGATTTTTCTGTAAAACAGTTGAACTTTCAAATGGAGAATATGAGGAGTTCAATTTTTAATCCAAAAAGATGAATTTTCAACGAAAAATGTAATATTTGATATTTCAACAAATAATATTTAAATAAAAAATAATAAATAGTTGGATCTAACCGTAAAAGGCAAATTTTCAACCAAACAATTGCATTTTCAACCAAAAAATTAATTTTATTCCAAAAAAGACGAATTTCAACAAAATACACCAATTTTTGACCAAATAGTTAAATTTTATACGAAATTGTTTACTTTTCGGGTCGAAAATACGAATTTTTTTACAAAACAGTTAAATTTTCATCTCGAGAATGTGACTTTTGAACAAAAAAGTTCAATTTCGACAGAAACAGATCAATTTTTACCAGACAGTTGTATTTTTAACAAACAAAAAAATGAAATTTCTACTGAAAGATATATATTATCAAACTAAAAAGATAAATATTCAACAAAATCGTTGAATTTTCAATTAAAAAAATGTCTGTAAAGAAAGAAACAAAATTTTAATGAAACTGTAGAATTATCAAGACAATAAGACGACTTTTCAACAAAACAGTTGAACCAAATAATAAAACTTTGAAATAAAAAAGATGAATTCTTAACGAAAAATTTAATAGTAGACTTTTCAACCGAAAAAAGATAAATTTTCGTCCAAATAGTTGAATTACAAAATAAAAAAGATCAATTTTCAACTAACTAGGTAAATTGTTAAATAAAAAAATAAATGTAACCAAAAATGGAATAGTTAAATTTCCAGTTTAGAAAATTCACTTTACAGTGAAAAAAAAACGAATTTTTGTTAAAATCGTTCAATTTTAAACCAAAGTGATGAATTTTAAACCAAAATGATGAATCTTCAACTGGAATAGTTGAATTTTCAACCGCGAAAGAGATGAATTTTTAACTAAAATTGTGGAATATTCAACTGTATTGCTTAAATTATCAGTTAAAAAAAATAATTCGTGACAAAACAAAAAAAGAATTTTTAACAAAGTACATAAATTTTTGCTTGAAAAATTGAGTTTAAAAAATCGTATCTTCAAAAAAAATGAAGTTTTAACAAAGGTGTTTAATTTTCAATCAAGTAATTGAATTTTTAACCAAAATCGTTAATTTTCTACCAAAAAAGACGTATTTTCAACAAAATACATGAATTTTTAAACAAATACTTGAATTTCTAAATAAAAAATAAAAAATAAATGAAAAATTAAACTTCCTTGTTTAAAAAATTAATTTAATGTGTTTACTTTCAACAACAAAACTATATATTTTTCTTAACTGAAAATTTAACTATTATATTTGCACTTGAAAATTTAGCACATAAGTAAAAAATTCAACTATTTGGTTCAAATTTATCTTTTTTGGTTGAAAATATGTGTCTTCTAGTAAAAAATTGATCCCATTAGTTAAAAATTAATTTTTTTTTTGAAAATTCAACTATTTTGTTTAAAACTTATATTTTTGGGTAAAAAATTAAACAATTTGGTTGAAACTTGAACTACTTTGTTGAAAATTTATATTTTTGGTTAAGGATTCAACTCTTTGACGAAAAATTTAACTATTCTGTTAAAACTCCGTTTTTGTTTTTTGGTTAAAAGTTACCTTTTTTAACTGAAAATTTAACTATTATATTTGTAGTTGAAAATTTAGCATTTTAGTGAAAAATTCAACTATTTGGTTAAAATTGATATTTTTTAGTTGAAAATACGTGTTTTCTAGTAGAAAATTAATCTCATTAGTTACGAATTAATTTCTTAGTTGAAAATTCAACTATTTAGTTGAAAATTTATATCTTTTGGTAAAAAATTAAACAATTTGGTTGAGCAACTTTGTTGAAAATTTATCTTTTTGGTTAAGGATTCAACTCTTTGGTAGAAAATTTAGCATTTTAGTGAAAAATTCAACTATTTGGTTAAAATTGATCTTTTTTAGTTGAAAATACGTGTTTTCTAGTAGAAAATTAATCTCATTAGTTAAGAATTAATTTCTTAGTTGAAAATTCAACTATTTTGTTAAAAACTTATATTTTTTGGTAAAAAATTAACTTTTTTTAACTGAGAATTTAACTATTATATTTGAAGTTGAAAATGTAGCATTTTAGTGAAAAATTTAACTATTTTGTTAAAATTGATCTTTTTTAGTTGCAAATACGTGTTTTCTAGTAGAAAATTAATCTCATTATTTAAAAATTAATGTCTTAGTTGAAAATTCAACTATTTTGTTAAAGACGTATATTTTTTGGTTAAAAATTAAACAATTTTGTTGAAAGTTGAACTACTTTGTTGAAAAATGTACCTTGTTGGTTAAAGATTCATCTCTTTGGTAAAAAATTGAACTATTTTGTTGAAACTTAGTTTTTTTTTGTTTAAATATTAACTTTTTTTATCTGACAATTTAACTATTGTATTTGTAGTTGAAAGTTTAGCTTTCTAGTAAAAAATTCAACTATTTGGTCAAAATTTATCATTTTAATTTAATTTAATTATTTCTAAAATTTAGAAAAATCGTCTAAGATTTTAAAAATTGTCTAAAAACCATGCAAGATTTTTACGACATTTTTAGAAATATTTTTAAATATTTTGAAATCGGTAAAAATTAATATTTCAACATATTAATGATTTGAAATTTTCAAAAATTTACATTTTGTATTAAATTTTTTGAAACATTTTCAAATGGTAAATTAGTTTAAAATTTTTCAAAACTTCTAAACCTTCTAAATATTTTTTCAAATAATTCGATTTTTTTTTAATTCTACAAAATAAAAAATAAAATATTTTAAAATCTTCAAAGTTCTTTCTTGGCAATTTTTGAATTTTGGAAACCTTTTGAAATATTTAAAAATATTTGGAAATATTTTCTTGAATTAATTTTTTGATGTGAAAAATCATTTTAAATTTTCCTAGGAAAGCTACAAAAGTTCCTTTTTTAGAAATCTTCAAAAATCTACATTTTGTTTAACATCTTTTAAAATAACTTGAACTTTTTCTTTTTATTGCTTTCCCATGCTAAAAATTCATCTCTTTGGTTTGAAATTTACCTACTTTGTTAAAAAAATTTCTTTTTGATGCAAAAATTCAACTATTTTGGTAGAAAATTCAGTTATTTAGTTGGAAATTAACTTTTTTGTCGAAAATTCATATTTTCGGTTTGAAAGTTCAACTGTTTAAAAAAAGTTTAACCCCTTTTTTTGTTCAAAATTTAACTATTCTGTAAAAATTATTTTTTTAGATTGAAAATATAATTTATTTAACTGAAAATTTGACTATTCTACGTTTGGTTAAAAATGTATCTTCATTGGTTGATTATTCTACCATTTGGTTATAAATTCATTTACTTTGTTGAAATTTTATCCTTTGTGGTAGAATATTAATTTTCTTGGTAACTTATTGATGTTTTTGGTTAAAAATTCATTCATTTGGTTGAAAATTCAACTATTAGAATGACATTTTTTTAAAGAATTCAAAGATTTTGTTGGTAATTAATCTTTTTTGGTAGAAAATTCATCTTTTGGATTTAAAATTCAACCATTTTTTATGAAAGATTCATTATTTCAGTTATAAAATGTTTTCCTTGGTAGAAAAATTAACTATTATGTTGAAAATTTGTCTTTGTTGTTGTTGAAATTTTATTTTTCTAACTGAAAGTAGAACTATTCTTGTATTTTGTTGAAAATTCGTCTTTTTAGTACAAAAGTAATTTCCATTCGAAAATTCAAATACTTGGTTAAAACTTCAACTACTTTTTTAAAAATTCACTTTTTACTTGAAGATTCATAATTTTAGTTGAAATTTCATCTCATTGGTTGCATTTTTTTTTACTTTATTGCCGGATTTCACCTTCGTATAATTAGATTATAATTTGTTATATTATATAGTAATTTTATATTCGTTACGAAACTACATAACTGTATGAATTAACAATTCTTTTTTTTTGTGTGGAAAATTAATCTTCTCGATTGAAAATTCATCTATTCATTTGCATTTTAGTACATTCCAGAGAAAAATCCCGGCCACTAAACCAAATTTTCGGTAATTTCTCAGATTTTTCCAAATGAAAAAATTTGTGGTCATTTCCCGGTTTTCCCGATCTCCCGGCCAGGTTCGGATAATTCTGATGATGCCTTCTGGGTGTTGATCAATAGATCCACCTCACTTTTTCAACTGGGAAAGAACGTATTGCTATAAATTAAGATTGAAAGGAAATCCATTTTATCATGAATGATTTTTGCAGAATAAGCAACAAATTGATTCACAATTTAAAAATAAACTTCCCAAAAACCTCACTTTTCGGCTCATTACCTTGAAACCTTTCAAAACTCTGAAAAAGCTTTTTTTTCGAAATCTTAAAAAATCCACATTTTGTTTATAAATTTCTTGAAATCGTTTCTAGTTTCAAATTATTTTTGAAATTTTTTCAAAATTTTTAAATATCTTTTAAACTGATTCGAATTTTTTATTCAATTCAGATTCTTTTTCGGCAATTTTAGAAATCTTTTGAAATGTTATGAAATCTTGTTCAATTTTATGTTTAAATTAATTTATCAAAATAAAAACTCATTTAAATTTTCCCAAGAAACTTGAAGTAACTTGGTTATTCTCTTGAAACCTTTCAAAGTTCTTAAAACCCTACTTTAATCGAAATTTTCATAATCTACATTTCGTTTTTAATTTTTTGAAATCGTTTTAAATTCATTGAAAGCTTTTCATAATTATTTTTGAATTTTTTCAAAACTTCATTATATTTATTGAATAAACTAGATTTTTTTTAATTTGGTAATCCTGCAAAAAATGTTCTACTTTTTATTTCGGAATATTAGGAAATCATTTAAAATCCTGCAAAATAAAAAAAAAATTACAACGATCTTTCAGATTCTTTAACATAAATTTGGATATATTTTGGAATATTCTATTGAAATAATGTTTGAAAATAAAAAAAAACATTCAAAATTTCCTAAGAATCTTCAGAAATTGTTGTCTTCGAAATCTTTAAAAAAACGATTTTTTCTTCAATTTTATGAAATCTTTGCAAAATTTCTTAAAGTTTTCATGACTAACACGATTTTTTTTGAATTTTGTAATCTTGCGAAATTGAACAATTTTGCTTTAAAATTTTTTACACTATTTTTCGAAATTTTAGAATATTATTTTATATCCTGCAACATAAAAACATTTTACCAAAAAACCTTACCTTAAGGAATACGGATTGGATGAGGGAAGGGAAAAGAGGGGGAAGGGAAGGGAGGGGAAAGGCAAGGAAGGAGGGGAATAGGAATGGGATAAGGGAAAGGAATAGGAATGGAATGAGGGAAGGGAAAGGAGAGGGAAGGGAAGGGAGGGGAAAGGAAAGAAAGGACGGGAATAGGAATGGGATAACGGAAAGCAATAGGGATGGGATGAGGGAAGGGAGGGGTAGGAAAGGGGAGGGAGTGGAAAGGAAAGGAAGGGAAATGTAGAGGGATGGGGTAAGGGTAAAGGGAAGGAAAGGGAAGGAGGTAGTGCATGCGTGTGTGCAAGTATGTACTCTCTCTGTTTCTTCGTTGGTTATTCGTAAGTGATTATATTTATTTACCTATTTGCTTATTTATTTATTGATTTGTTTAATTATTGTTTAATTGTTTATTTATTTGTTGACTTTTTTATTTATTTACTCGCTGATTTTTTGTTAATTTGTTTATTCATTTATTTATTTATTTAATTTGTATAGTGATAAGGTAGATGTAAGAAGGAAAATGAAATAGTAATGAATGTATAGTTATGTAAGGGTGTATGTCGGTGAAATGATATAAAAAGTGTGTCCATTTTTTTTTCTTATGTTTTTTAAAGCCTGAGGAGGGCCCCAATCCAGGGCCGAAACGTCGCAATAGTAAATAAATGAAATGATATTCTTCCTTCTGGAATAAGGAAATAGGAATTGTTCTTATTTATTAAAAACATCCATAACCGAATAAAGGCCTCTATATACTCTTTAAACTGGGAAATCCAATAAAAGGTAAGGTTCGTCAGTTTTCGAAATCTTATGAAATCTTTTTAAATGTTCTTTTAAAATTAATTGACCGAGTGAAACATTATTTAAATCTTCTTAGGAATTTTAAGAAGATCTTTTGATTCTCTTGGAATCCTTCAAAAGTTTAAAGATTTTAAAGGATTTCAACTATCTTAGGGTATTTCTAATAGATTTCAATCTTTGGAAAGGAACTTAAAGAATTTCGAAGATTTAAGGTTATTTTTAAAAATTCCAAGGAATTTTTAAGAGTTCTGAAATAATTTAAGGGTTTTCAGAAGACTTTGCAGAATCTAAAATATCTTAGAGTATTTTTAATTGATTTCAATAATTTAAAGGGATTTCGCATAATTTTTAAGATTTAAGGGTATTTTTAAAGGATTTGTAATATCTTAGGTTATTTTTAGTAGATTACAATAATTTTAAGGAATTTCAACGAATGTTTAAGATTTAAGGATATTTAAAAAAATGTTGAAGGATTTCAAAATATTTTAAATGATTTTAAGTGTCTTTGGGTATTTTTAATTTATTTCAATGATTTGAAGAAAATAAAAAAAATATCAAGATTTTTGGGTATTTTAAAAAATTTTACGGATGTTTCAAGAGCTTGAAAAAGCTTCAATGGATTTTATATATTTTTGGATACTTTAAAAGATTCCAAGGATTTTTTTTAGATTTCCGAAGAATTCAATTATTTTAAAAACTTTCAAAGCATCTTAATAAATTTTTCACAGTATTTTATATTTCAAGAGATTTTGAGTCATTTATTCACAAGAATTTTAAGATTTCTTAGGATGTAAAAGATTTTCCAAACTTTCAAGGTTTTACCAAAGATTTTAAAGAATTTTAAGGATTTTCGGGTATTTATAAAGATTCTAAATTCTAGAGAATTTTCGATTAATTTCAATATTTTGAAGGAAATGCAAAGAATTTTAGGGTTTTTTCTTTAATTTTCGAAGGATTTTTAAAAGCTTTAAAATTTTGTAAGGAATTCTAAAGATTTTAAAGGATTGAGAAATTTTCAGGGTATTTTCAATAGATTTTAGTAATTTGAAGGGAATTTGAAGAATTGTAATGATTTTTGTTTATTCAAAAAAATTTAAAGAATTTTGAAGATTTTATGGAATTTTTAAATATTCTACGGGTTTTTTCATAGAATTCCATAATTTGAAGGAATTTTCAAGAGATGAAAAAAACTAAATAGAAGATTTTCGAGAATTTCAATTATTTCATGGGATTTTAAAAGATATCAAGGAATTTAGTTTTCTAGAATTTCACGGGATTTTAAAATATTAAAATGGATTTCGAAGAAATTATTCACAAGAAGTAAGGGATTTCGTAGGATTTCCAAGATTTGCAGAGATTTTAAAATATTTTTTGCAATTAATTTGCATTAATTTGGAATTCACCCCGAATTCCAATTAATTTTATCTGAATTCTTTTAAATTTAATGCATCGTTTTGAATATTTAGTTTTTGTTGAATTCATCTTGAAGCCTTCAAAACCCACCTTGAATTCTTAGGCCTTTCATCAAATCCTTTTGAATTCCCTTGAATTTTTCTAAACTCATCTTAAACTTACTGAATATCATGAACTACAACGTAAATTTTATATTCATGTTTACACGTTTTCAAGAATTATATTTTGGAATTTTCAATTGATGGTTTGGTGGTCGTGCGGTCGTCCGACGGTGGTTTAATGTTCGTGCGGTGGACGATGGTGCTTTGATGATCGTGTGGAGGCCAACGGTATTGGTAGTCTTGTAGTGGCCGATGGTGGTCTGACGGACGCGGGTGGTCGACGGTATTGGTGGTCGTGCGGTGTCTGGCCGTGGTGTAATGGTTGTGCAATGATCGATGGTGGTGTGATCGTCGTGCGGTGTCCGACGGTAATGTTGTGTTCCACTCGCGGAAGAACTTTTCCGACGTCAATGAGTGAGAACCACTGTAAGGCTCGTAAACATGTAATAAAAAAAATATTTAACAACATTCTCTGCTGAATATCAGTATAAATGACATACCAAGTATTGAAAATATTTTATCGGAAATTTGAGTAATCGTTTGCGTTGCGCTAAATTGTTTTAAATCAGTAATCTGAAAATTTCGTGGATTATCTTATAAGTTTGTTTTTATTCAAATATTTTTATTTATATTATTTTTAGCCAAAGATTTTGGGTGTTTAATTCACCGAAATTAAAACAAGGCGAGGGGTTAATTACTCGGATTTTCGGTGTGCAGTAGATTGCAAGATTGTAAGATTGCATGGGATTGCAGGAAATTGCAAAATATTGCATGAGATTGCAAAAGATTCCACTAATTATAGGAAATTCATTTCAGAAAATTATTATATAGAACAAATTATAGAATAATGAACATTAGAAAAATGATATAAAAATATTGAAGGAAATAATTTAAAACGTAGAAAAACTACAAAAAAACTATTTATTTTTGAACATTCATAATCTCACATGAAAGTAGTCAAAAATAGAAATTCCGCCCGAATGAAATTAAATTAAATTAAATGTACACAGTAAACATATGTGGATTCCCCAGATAACTTTGAAATCTATTCAAATAAAATTAAAATCCTTATGAAAAACTTTTAGAATCTCTTGAAATCCCTTGATAGCTTTGAAAATATTTTTATGTCCACTAATTTCTTTGAAATATGTTGAAATTTGTTAAAATTCATTGAAATTTGTAAAATAATGGATAATCTTCAAAATAATTGAAGGTCCTATAAATCTCAATTTTCTCTCCTTAAATTGTTGAAATCCGTAGAAATCCTTTAAAATAAAATTCAATTTATTTCGTAAAGTAGAAACAATTTGACATCCACTGTATATAAATTAAAATCATTTTAAAATCCCTTGAAATACTTAGAGATTTGATAAATTCCTTTAAATTTTGTGAAATTCCTTGAAATAATTTAAAAGAGTTTCAAATCCATGGAATCGTTAAGAATCCCTTGAAATTGAATGAAATTTCATTTATTTTCCAAGGTTCTCTCGAAAACCTTTTAAAGCTTTGGAAATCCTACAAAATTCTTAAAAATCCCTAGACGTTTCTCATATCTCTTAATTCCTTTAGAATCCCTTATAATTCCGCAAAATCTTTGCATAACGTACAAATTCATTTTAAAAGGTATAAATCATTGGAAAGCCCTAGAATATAATTTATGCAAATTAAAGTTAATAATTGACGTTCTCTAGAAAAAACCCGTTCAAGTCCAAAGAAATTTTTGAAATTCTTTAAAATCCTTCGAGATATAATAAAGTCCTTGAACCTTTGTAAAATTTCTTGAAATACCTTAAAATTCCTTGAAATCATTGTAATTACTAGGAATCCCCTGAAATTTAATTAAATTTATTTTCCTAAGTTCACTAGACATCTATTAAAATTTTTAAAAACCCTACAAAATTCTTTGAAATAGTTTCAAATTTCTTATATTTCTAGAAATCATTTACAATTCCGTTAATTACCTTCGAATCTTTGGAAAAATATAAAAATCCATGCAAAAAGGTATAACTTATTTAAAAACCCTTGATCATAATGTAAATTATAATTGTTCATCCAAGTTCTCTGAAAAAACCCGTTCATATCCCGAGAAATCTATGAAATCGCTTGACATTTGTATATTTCTTAAAATCCCTGAGAATTCTTTAGAATACCTTGAAATCTTAGGAAAACGCAAAAATTCATTCAAAAAGTAGACACCATTGGAAAGCCCTAGAATATAATTTAAGTTAAAGTTATACATCAACTTTCTCTGAAAAACCTCGTTTAAATCGCTATAAGGTAAAATTAATGTGGGTACTATATTAAATTCAATTTAAACCGCTTCAAATTCCTAACTTTTCAAGTAAAAATACATATTGAATTTTCAACAAGATAGATGAACTTTTAACCGAATAATTGAATTTTTTACAAAAAACATAAATTTTCTACCAAAAAGATGATTTTTTAACAGAATTCAAGAATTTTGAAATAAAAAAGTTCAATTTTCAACCAAATAATTGAATTTTGAACTAAAAAAGCTCAGTTTTCAACAAAATGGAATAGTTAAATTTTCAGTTATAAAAGTTAATTTTTTCACAAACAAACAAAAAATTATCAGCCAATGTGATGAATTTTCAACGAAAATGATGAATATTTAACTGGAATATTTAAATTTTCAAAAAATTAATTTTTAAACAAGGTTAATTTTCTACCAAGAATGTGACTTTTCAACAAAAGACATACATTTTCAACTAAAAAGGAAAATTTGCAAGCAAATAGTTTAATTTTGAACTAAAAAAGGTCAATTTTCAACAAAAAATGGAATATTTAAATTTTCAGTTAAAAAATTAATTTTTAACCAAACTGATGAATTTTAAACTAAAATGATAAATCTTCATCTGGGATTGTTGAATTTTAAACAATAAAAATGAATTTTCAACCAAAAAGATGATTTTTCAACAGAATACATGAATTTTCAACGAAATTGTTGAATTTTGAACTAAAAAAGATCAATTTTCAACCAAATAATTGAATTTTTAACTAAAAAAGATCAGTTTTCAACAAAATGGAATAGTTAATTCAGTTATAAAAGTTAATTTTTTCACAAACAAACAAAAAATTATCAGCCAATGTGATGAATTTTCAACAAAAATGATGAATATTTAACTGGAATATTTAAATTAAAAAAAAAAATTAATTTTTAAACAAGGTTAATTTTCTACCAAGAAGGAGACTTTTCAACGAAAGACACATTTTCAACTAAAAAGGCAAATTTTCAAGTAAATAGTTGAATTTTGAACTAGAAAAGGTCAATTTTCAACCAAAAATGGAATATTTAAATTTTCAGTTAAAAAATTAATTTGTAACCAAACTGATGAATTTTCAACTAAAATTATAAATCTTCATCTGGGATTGTTGAATTTTAAACGACAAAAATGAATTTTCAACCAAAAAGGTTAACTTCTACCAAAAAGACGATTTTTCAATAAAAGACATGAATTTTCAACTAAAAAAGACAAATTTTCAAACAAATGGTTGAATTTTGAACTAAAAAAGATCAATTTTCAACCAGAAATGGAATAGATAAACTTTTAGTTCAAAAAATTACTTTTCAACCAAACTGATGAATTTTCAACTAAAGTAATAAATCTTCAACGGGAATTTTCAACTAAAATTATGAATCTTTAACTACAATAGTTAAATCTTTAACTGGAATAGTTGAAATTTCAACCAAAAAGATTAATTTTCAACCAAGAAGATTAATTTGTACCAAAAAGGTTTAAAAGTTCAATAAAACTTTAAAAAAAAAAGAAAAAAGCTAATTTTCAAATAAATAGTTACATTTTCAAACAAAGTGATTAATTTTCATTTAAATTTGATGAGTCATTAACTGAAATAGTTAATTTTTCAACCAAAAAGATGCATTTTTAACTGAAATGATGAATATTTAACTAGAATAAATTAATTTTCAACAAAAAGATTAATTTCTACCAAAAATGACGAACTTTTAACTAAGAAAGAGAATTTTTCAACCAAAAATTAAATAGTTCAATTTTTAGTTGAAAAAATTAATGTTCGACCAAAGAGGTGAATTTTTCACTAAAATGGTGGAATATTCAACTGGAATATTTAAATGATAGCAAAATTGCACCCTAAATCTCTTTGCTAGATCTTAATTTAACGCGCAAAAAACATTGCGATAATAGCGACTGTACTTTAAAAAAAGTTGTCGTACAATTTTCAAAAAGATGTACGGTTAAGTTGTGGGGAATGTACGGGAAATGTACGGGAATTTTTTTTCGCTTATCCAGTAGACACCCTGAAAAATGTTTTTCGCAAATACCACGAGAGGATTTGAGTCTTCGAATTCCCGAAATATTTTCCATAATAATAATAACCATAAGGATTGAACGTTTTTCACCTCCATTGGCAGCATATTCTTTGTCACACTTAGGAACACAACAAGATTTCGGCATTGTAACGGCCGCACGGTCATTTTAATAACAGCCGTTTTTATTTTTATTTCTAATTGTAACGCCCGTGTTAATAACACATGATTACAAAATAAGATACTTATAGGTTAGTTGCGCTCGGACCCTATCCCTCAGATCGTTGCGCTCCACTTTTGGTGGTAAGTTAGAGAAACACAGATCATATTCAAAACGCGAGTCATCGATCCAAAGCCCTACCTATGACTACCTACAATGCACTACCGGAGATTCTAGACCTGTTCATACGACCGTGGGAATGACCCATATGGAAAAACATAGAAATAAATAAAATAATAATACGAGTAGCAGAATGATCTTCCCAGTAAAAAAAGTTGAATAGATATAACGCGAAAACGAATTCAGGTTAGGTTTGGTGTATTTGATTTGCTGCTATTATCGAATTGGACCTTTAAATGCAATTCTACAATGCATTAGCCTCTATGTGGCCGAGTTTATATGATGAAATGAAGGGAAATTATAAGTTTTTCAGGGTAGAAATGAGTATAATTATGAAAAATAAAGTTGCCCAAATACATTCGTGCGATTTGGGCGAGCGATATTAACTATTTAACTGAACGGAGTGATATTAACCAAACTTTGACTCCTACACCTGCAGAATTGAGTTTATCAAATTACGTGTATTGCTATTGCCGAATTGGAGTCAAAGTTTGATTATTATCGCTCCGTTCAGTTAAATATTCAATATCGCTCGCCCAAACCGTACATATGCATTTGTGCAACTTTATTTTTTATAATTATACTCACTGTTACCCTGAAAAACTTATAATTTCCCTTCATTTCGTCAAATAAACTCGGCAGAATAGAGGCTAATGCATTGCAGAATTGAATTGAAAGGTCCAATTCGATAATGGCAGCAAATCGAATATACCAAATCTAACCTGAATTCGTTTTCGCGTTATATCTATTCAACTTTTTCTACTGGGTTGCGAAATATTATAAAAAACATCATTATGCAAAACTACACGACTATTTGATTATACAAAAGTAGTAAAAGGAGATTCAGGATAAACGGACAACGGGATTGTGCTTTGATATATATATATATATATTCATTTGTTCGGTTTTGATTCCTTAGGAATCGAACCGAAGGGCCTATGACAAAGCCACTGAACGCGTCTTCGGGTTCCGGATAGAGGGTCCCTGTACCAAGGGTTTCTGCCCAATATGGTTACAATACTTAATAAGCTGTCATGGACAATTGTCCAGGAATGGTCCCGTTGGAATAACCCCTAAGCGGAGGCATGACATCCGTGCTGGAAGCTGAATGGCACCTGGGTGAGGTGTCTCAAACGGTGATTCTGGGATACCTTATCCTTGCATGCGGGGCTCTACAAGGATGGACGTACCCTTTTCCCTAGCTGCTCGTGGAAACAACAATGATAACACCAAACATAGTTGTAGTAAGTGCGGTTCAAAACAATCGAACGCGCAGGGCTCCCGACAATGTTCAAAAATTGTTTCAAAATCTTCCAGATTCTTTTTCGACATATTCTAAAATCTTCAAAGCTTAAAATTAATGTTTTAAAATGAAACCAAGGATCAAAAATATTTTCCTTGCTTTTCTTTTATGTAAGATGATAGATACTATGAATTATACAAATTTTCTATTAAGATTAATTTTATATTTTAATTGAAAAATGGCATGAAACAAAAAAATGGCTTCAGTTTTTTTGTAATAATAATTTAATAATATTTTTTTCCTTTTCGGTATAATTAAGGCAGAGATGAGATGTCTGCGAAATTATGACAGGTTATAAGAAAGGATTGGTGAAAAGGGTACGTGGGTTAGGTGGGTTTAGTTTCTTAGCATGTTTTTATTATCGCTGAATTGGAGAAAATATGTGATAAAGAAAGATACAGGATTCAAGGTGAAATTCAAGGAAAGATAAATTGGATACTTTTCCGCATTGCAAAATTTTCAAAAATTGTTTCAAAATCTTCCAGATTCTTTTTCGACATATTCTAAAATCTTCAAAGCTTAAAATTAATGTTTTGAAATGAAACCGAGAAGTAAAAATGTTGCCCTTGCTTTATCATTATGTTAGATAATAGATACTATGAATTATATAAATTTGGTGTTAAGATTAATTTTATATTTTAATTGAAAAATGGCATAAGACAAAAAAATGTTTTTTTTTTTTGGTAATATTATTGAAATAATAGCAATATTTTGTTCTTGTAGGTACAATGAACGCAGATAAATAAATGTCTGCAAAATCATTCTAGGTTATAAGAAAGGATTGGTGAAAAGGGTACGTCGGTTAGGTGGGTTTAGTTTTTTACCATTTTCTTATCAGCCCTGAATTGCAGGTAATTTTTAATGAAGAAAGAAACAGGATTCAAGGTGAAATTTGAGGAAAGATGAATCGGATACATTTCATTATTGCAAAATTTTAAAAATACGTTTTAAAATCTTCCAGATTCTTTTTCGTCATATTCTAAAATCTTTAAAGCTTAAAATTAATGTTTTAACATGAAAGCGAGAATCAAAAATATTGTCATTGATTTTCTATGATGTTAGATAATAGATACTATGAATCATACTTTGGTGTTGAGATCAATGTTATATTTCAATTGAAAAATGACGTGAAACAATAAAAATGGCTTCAGTTTTTTTGTAATAATAAATAAATAATCATTTTTTCTTGTAGGTATAATTAACGGAGTGATAAAATGTCTGCAAAATTATTACAGGTTATAAGAAAGGATTGGTGATAAGGGTACGTGGGTTAGGTGGGTTTCGTTTTTTACCATTTTTTTCATTAGCCCTGAATTGGAGGTAATTTGTGATAAGAAAAGGAAGAGGATTCAAGGTGAAATTCAAGGAAAGAGAAATCGGATGCATTTCATCATTGCTCAGGTCATCATTGCAATAATTTTAAAAATCGTTTTAAAATCTTCCAGATTCTTCTTTGACATATTCTAAAATCTTCAAAACTTAAAATTAATTTTTTTTAAATGAAACTGAAAATCAGAAATATTGTCCTTGCTTTTCTATTATGTTAGATAATAGATTCTATGAATTATACAAATTTGGTATTAGGATTAATTTTATATTTTAACTGAAAAATTGCATGAGACAAAAAAAATGGCTTTATGTTTTTGTAATAATATTTGAATAATAATAATTTTTCCTCGTAGGTTTTATTAATGCAGAGATGAAATGTCTGCGAAATTATTATAGGTTATAAGAAAGGATTGGTGAAAAGGGTACGTGGGTTAGGTGGGTTTAGGTTTTCACCATTTTTTTTATTATCACTGAATTGGAGGTAATATGTTACACAAATCTAACACCTTCTCTGGATGAGAATGTAAAAATAGGAATTTTCAAGTACCATGAGCATTAATGATGGTCATTTTATTGTTTTAATCGTTACAAATAGTATTGAGGACATGAAACAAATTAAATGTTCTGAAAAACCACACACGAGATGGTAAAAAATGAAATAAGCAAAGTTTTGATGAGAATGTGCCCACTACTCGGGCCGATTTTTTCACTATTAACGTTATTTTTTACGAATAAAACAGAAACTACACATCCTATCAAAAAGGAAACAATAACAAATTTGTAGATCTCTTTGGGGTGCACCATTTTTTTCCAATCATCATTTGCTGTATCTTGCATAGTTTGACCGTGAAATTAAATTTTGGATTTTTCATTATTTCTTGTGCAATAAAAATGAGAATTTTCGATTTTTCAAGAAAAATCAAAAAGTCCTCATGATAGTCCTGTAGGGCGTGTAAATGAAACACTTTTTTTGCCCTCACTTTTTTCGTGTCGTGCGTTGTTTGGCTGAGAATGTTAATTTCGTTTCCTCTTTTGGATTTTGAAAATGCTGTAAGTCTGAAAATTTTCATTTTATCGAAAAATGCCTAAGAAATAAATTGTTTTAATTTTTCAGTACTATGCGCAACCGCACATATAATTTTAAAATTTCGAAAAAACACGGCCTCAAAAATTTTTAAAATGTGCTTACTTTTTGAATTTTTATCCAAAATGGCTGGCTAACAAACTTGACCTTTCGTTTATGGGACTAACAGAGTATACCAAAGGCCAATACAATCGATCAATTCTTTAGAAAGTTATCGCGCTCACAGACAGACACATTCGTAAAAACCTGTTTTTTGGGTTCAAGGGGTCTCAAAACGTGGACATTTGACAAAAAGGGGGGGGGGTCGAATTTTACACAAATCTAATACCTTCTCTAGATGAGAATATAAAAATACAAATTTTCAAGCACCATGAGCATTAATGATGGTTATTTTATTGTTTTAATCGTTACAAATAGTATTGAGGACATGAAAAAAATTAAATATTTTGAAAACCCACACACAACATGCAAAAAAAATCAAATAATCAAAGTTTTGATGAGAATGTGCCCACTAATCCTGCCGATTTTTTCACTATTAATGTTATTTTTTACGAATAAACCAGAAACTACACATCCTACCAAAAAGTGACCAACGACAAATTTGTAAATCTTTTTGGGGTTCAAATTTTTTGTTGTCTCATCAGTTGTCGTATCTTGCATAGTTTGACCATGGAATTAAATTTTTGAGTTTTCATTATTTTTTGTGCAATAAAAATGAGAATTTTCGATTTTTCAAGAAAATTCAAAAAGTCGTTTCGATAATTCTGTAGGGCGCGCAAAAAGAAACACTTTTTTTGCTGTGACTTTTTTCTGTGTCGTGCGTTGTTTGGCTAAAAGTGTTAATTTTCGTTTCCTCTTTTGGATTTTGAAAATGCTATAAGTCTGGAAATTTTCATTTTATCGGAAAATGTCATAAAAATAAATTGATTGGATTTTTTAGTGCAACAAACCGACGCACATATAGTTATGAAATTGTGAATAAAATGGCCTCAAAGATTTTCAAAATGCGCTCACTTTTTGAATTTTCATCCAAAATGGCTGGCTAACGAACTTGAACTTTCGTTTACGAGACTCAAAGAGTATACTCAAGGCCAATCCAATAGGTCAATTCTTTCGAAAGTTATCGTGCTCACAGGCAGACATTCATACACACATACGAACAGACAGACAGACACATTCGTAAAAACCTGTTTTTTGGGTTCAGGGGGTCTCAAAACGTGGACATTTGACAAAAAATTTTTTTGTATCTTGCATAGTTTGACCGCAAAATGGAATTTTTAATTTTTAATTATTTTTTGTGCGATCAAAATTTGTATTTTCGATTTTTCGAAAAAATTCAAAAAGTTGTTATGATAATCTTGTAGGGATCTCAAAAAAAAAAAAAAAACGTTTTTCTTCTTTTGACTTTTTTCATATCATGCGTTGCTCGGCTTAAAATATTAATTTTCGTTTGTTTTTTGGGATATTGAAAATGCTACAACTCTGATAATTTTCATTTTATCGAAAAATTTCACAAGGATAAATTGTTTGTCTTTTGGGGTACTACTAATAACCGTACATAGAATTGTCAAATTCTGAAAAAGTGGCCTCAAAAATTTTCAAAATGTGCTCACTTTTTGAATGTTGATCCAAAACAGCTGGTTAACGAAATCGTTCTTTCTTTTTAGGCCTTCAGAAAGTGTGCAAAAGCACAATCTAATCTGATTAATCTTTCGAAAGTTATCGTGATTACACGATACTACAGACTACAGACAGACAGACAGACACTTTTCGTAAAAACCGTTTTTTCTGACTCAGGGGCCTCAAAACGTCGACATTTGATTGAATCCGCGAAAGTAATTTTTCACATAAAACCAATACCTTCTCATTAAGATGAGAATGTAAAAAACCACATCTAGATATTTTCGACACGAATTCAATGGTATTGTTCATAAGTATCAAATCCATATCTGTGGCAAACTTCAACTTCGTCATAATTCATACTCCAAGAAAAAGCGTGAATTTATTAACAGTCAGATAAATGATCACAAACTTTTTAGGTTGGGTCGAAAATAAAAAATTCTTGTATTTGAAATCGATACTACGCAAAAATATATTTTTTTTAAATTCTCATCCTAATGAGAAGGTATTGGTTTTATGTAAAATTTGACATAGTCAGTTTTCATCAAATCTCCACGTTTTGAGACCGCCTGAGTCAGAAAAATCGATTTTTACGAAGGTGTCTTCCTGTCCGTCTGTCTGTTTGTCTGTCTGTAGTATCGTGTAAGAACGATAACATTCGAAAGATTGATCAGATTGGATTGTGCTTTAGCACACTTTTTGAAGATATAAAAAGAAAGAACATGTTCGTTAACCAGCTATTTTTGATGAAAATTCAAAAAGTGAGCATATTTTGAAAAGTTTTGAGACAACTTTTTTTCAAGATTCGAAAATTCCATGTACGGTTGTTAGTAGTACTCAAAAAGACAAATAATTTATCCTCATGACATTTTTCGATAAAAAGAAAATGATCAGAGTTATAGCATTTTAAAATTCCAAAAAAACGAAGAAAATTATCATCTTAAGCCGAACAACGGGCGATATGAAAAAATGTCAAGAGGAGAAAAACGTTTCGTTTTGAGAGCCCTACAAGATTATCATAACAACTTTTTGAATTTTTTCGAAAAATCGTAAATTCAAATTTTTGATCGCACAAAAAATAATTAAAAATTAAATATTTTATTTTGCGGTCACAATATGCAAGATAAAAAGAAAGATGAAGAGACAAAAAGTGTGCACTGAAAAAAGATCTACAAATTGGTTATTAATCACTTTTTGGTAGGACGCGTAATTGTTGATTTATTAGGGAAAAACAACATTAAAAATAAAAAATTAAATTTTTGGGCAAACGATACAAGCTATGAGAAAAAATGAATAGACAGAAGTTGTTCTACCAAAAAAGATATACAAATTTGTTATAAACTCTTGCTATAAAAATACATCAAAAATTGAAAATTGACTTTTTGGAAAAACGACACAAGCTGCAATAACTTTTTATTTAACAACATTTTTCGCCTAAATTATATCCAAATAAGTTTACAAATAAAAAAAGTGTCGGTAAGGTAGGAAGCCGATCACGTGACCCACTCGTCACATGGCCTTAATAACTAATTAGATTTAGGAAAAAGAATTTTTGAAACAAATTATTCCTATTTTTTACTATCGGGAACCCTATAAAGCAGATTGATGGTTCTTTCTATTATTATTCTAATGGAATGTTAATAATATTAATAATAATAAATTATTTGAAGAACTAATTTTCTTGACTCTTATTAATTATCTACATCATTTTGATTGCAAATTGGACTAAAAGTGATTTTTTTTGTAAACCGCAATTTTGTAGCACTATTATAAGAAAATATTGTTAACAATAATAAGAAATTGTTTAAACAATCACTATTGTGAACATTGATGAACTATGACCACCCTCCGATTGAAACTTGGACAACAAGTGGAAAATTAAAAAAAAACCCACTCTCTGACTCTATTCTAGGAGAAAATTGCTAACAACAATGATAAATTGTTTAAGCAATTAATGTAAACATCTACTTATCAGTATGAAATAGTCTTTTATATGCCACACTATTTGCATTAAAAACAAACAACAAGAAAAGTCATAATTAGCTCCAAAAACTCGCAAAACCCATTCTTTCACTTATGGGGATTTTTGGGAACCCTATAAAACAGACTTACGGTGTTGATGTTTGAAAAGTGATATTTTATTCGTATTCTATGGCTCATTGTGCGGAGAAATGTTGAGTTTCAACTCCATTGAGATAATATTGTTGATTCTGAATAAAATTTCCAAAAACGTTTCTTTTTCTCATGGGTAATAAGTGTCAAACTTCATGGGACTTGATAAATTTATGAATTTATTTAATTTATGAATTTATGAATTTTGGGCGGACTGAAACAAATTTTCGACCTGTTTCCCTAAAAATTGGCAAAAAAAAAATTGACGAAGCATTTGTGGACCCCCATACCGTGCATGCTTGATAAAGATGTTACATTATTGAAGCAAAAGAAGTGTTAGTAACCTATATCGCACTCGCGATGGTGCTCCTAAGGTACCAGCCGATCTTCAAAATCGGCTTCCTGCCCGCCTCGTGACTCAGCTTCCGGCTGATCGGCTTACTGCTGGTTTTGCTGTTGAGCATCTCGAGCCATCACACGCATCAATCTCTCCTCCATTCCCCGTTCCCAAGCATCCAATCGAGCTTCTAGATCCTGCAGCGTGACCTCACACACTTCTTGCACTGCCTGCATTTCTTCTGGAATTAATTTTGCGTTAGATTGTTCACACATTTCCAAATATCTTATACATTTACTTACCGTTGTTATTTTCAGCCATGGTTTCTTCCTACTTTTATAATTTCGAGTTACTCAGGGAGATATTTTCTTCACGAAAGCCTACAGGGAAGTAATACCACTAATGGCCTGTCCTCCACTCATAAATGAAAATATACCTGAGTACTGAGTTGTCACTCCAACTGAAGTGGCGGCAAGAAAGATTTCCATACCGACAATCATATCCGAGCTATGTTTCTTTCAAATAAGTGTCGCATACAAAAAGTATATCTTCCCAATACGCACAATTCTATGAAAATGGTTTAAAAAATTTGAAACTGCATAGAAGAGGAAATTGCAATATTCGCACAGTAGCAGCAGAATGCCAATAACTTATTTGAAAACACTGTGTAAGATCTTTACAGGTGTCCTAAACAACAGGATTGTTCGGCGAATTGAGCTTGTGTGACGTGAGATTTACGAACAACGCGCCTTGAAAAAAGGTGTAGCAGGCTGTCGAGAGAACCTGCTAATTGACAGGTGTGTCTGTAAAGACGCTGCAGCCCATCAACCAATAAATTCGACGCTTTCCATTGTTAATCATGCATAAAAACAACAATAGGGAGTTCCGCTATGACAAGAACATTATCAATTTTCGCTTACAATCATTTCCCAAAAATGAACCTAGTTTTAAGCGCTTCTTGGAACTAAAACTTATACATGGTTCTGAACATCAAAACTGTACGCATCACTTTAAAGGCAAGTTTCAAAAATGCATTAAAATTGGTTCAAATCAATATTTCATGGTTAAATGATAATAATAATATTTTGCAGCCTAAAGTTCGATTGCTAGATAATACAAATTTTTTTGAGTCCAGCCAGAAATTTTCTAACTCTAAAAAACAAATAGGAGGCAGAAAACCACGGGGCCGACCTTACCCAATATTATTTTTGAAATTGTGATCCAGGCTGGTCCCATTCTTCTCCTTATAATGGCACCAGCAGGGCGAATATAAATATAGGTTTCCAATTTGAAGTCAAGCTGTTTACTTTTTGAAAAAAACCTTTGCAATTTTGATCCAGACTTGTCCCATTTTTCTGCTTGGAATGGCAGCAGCGAGGTTGGAGGTGGATAAAGGTTCGAAATTTGAATTTTAAACTTTTCCCCTTCTCATTGTTTGATTTCAATTAGTTCTACCGAAGCTTGATAAAAAGCTTGGCAATTTTGATCAACGCTCATCACACTCTTCTCCTTAGAATTGCACCCGCGGGGTAAAGCTGTGTATAAATTTCCTCTACAATTGTAATCTATAAGCTCAACTTTGAAAGTTGCAGACAAAGTTTCAATGCTTACAATTTGAAAGAGTAAAGAGTATCAAATGAAGTGGAAACTCCCTAAAAAATACGACCTTATAGTTTAAATGCTAACTACAACCATTTTCTTTTTTTCCTCATGTTGATTCTTCACAAAAGAGTGTTAGTAAGGCCAAAGTTAATAAACCTTTAGTTTCTAATGAGAATGTGTGACAGTGATTCTCGCAAAAGAATGATTGCAGTCGTTTTTCATTGACATTTGGATAAGAAATATTTCACTGACAATTTGTAATGTGCATCTAAAAATTGATAAAAAACGACCGGCATAATGTAGGTGAAAAGCAAGAAAGTAATTTTTGCAGAATAGTGTTATTAGGATTGTGTAAAGTGATATTGTGTAAGGTCGGCCTTGTGGTTTGGTTTTTGTGGCCGGTTTCAGGCTCACGAGATTTATAAAATTTTGCACATGTAAAAACTCTGTTTCCCTTTGTTTGTTAGAATTAGAGAAATTCTGGCTAAAGTCGAAAAAATGTGTATTATCTAGCAATCGAACTTTAGGCTACAAAATATTATTATTATGTAACCACGGAATATTGATCTAAACCAATTTCAATGCATTCATGAAACTTACGTTTAAAGTGATGCGTACAATTTTGATGTTCGGAACCATGTATGAGGTTTGGTTCGAAAAAGAACTTAAAACTAGGTTCGTTTTTGGGAAATGATTGAAAGAGAAAATCAATAATGTTTCTGTCATAGCGAAACTCCCTATTGTTATTTTTATGCATGATTAACTATAGAAAGCGTTGAATTTGGTGTTAGAATAATCATTTAAAGTTTAGCATGGGACTTCGTCACGAGCAATGCTTAAGCCATGCCAACGATCCATACATGTTCCATCCTTGAACAATCTTTACCTATTTTTAACGTACTTTTGACCCATGCTTGAGCAAGGCGACTTTTTTTCACGCGGGTTCGTATTTTCATTCATGCGCATGTTAATATCTTCACCGATCTTTCCGTCAGTAGTAAATGAACTACCAAGATATACGTCCATATCAACTTATATCCTCTCATTGTTAAGGGCATATATTATTACCAATAATAATAACTTGTTTAAACACTTACGTTTGTTAACATGAAGTAATTGTTGTCTCACTACAATTGAAAAGTGGAACAAAAGTCAGAATTTTTCGAAAAAACTGCAACTTTCTAGAATTATTGTGAGAGAATATTATTATCAATAATAATAACTTGTTTAACCACTCACGTTTGTTAGCATGAACCAATTTTTATCTCACTACAATTTAAAAGTGGAACAAAAGTGGGAATTTTGAGAAAAAACTGCAACTTTCTAGAATTATTGTGAGAATATTATTATCAATAATAAATACTTGATTAAACACTCACGTTTGTTAACATGAACTAATTGTTATCTCACTATAATTTAAAAGTGGAACAAAAGTGAGAATATTTAGAAAAAACTGCAACTTTCTAGAATTATTGTGAGAGAATATAATTATCAATAATAAATACTTGATTAAACACTCACGTTTGTTAACATGAACTAATTGTTATCTCACTACAATTTAAAAGCGGGACAAAAGTGAGCTTTTTTCGAAAAAACTTCAACTTTCTAGAATTATTGTTAGAGAATATTATTATCAATAATAATAAATTGTTTGAACAATTACGTTTGTTAACATGAACTAATTGTTATCTCACGACAATTTAAAAGTGGAACAAAAGGGAAATTTTTTAGAAAAAACTTCAACTTTCTAGCATTATTGTGAGAGAATATTATTACCAATAATAATAACTTGTTTAAACACTTACGTTTGTTAACATGAAGTAATTGTTGTCTCACTACAATTTAAAAGTGGAACAAAAGTCAGAATTTTTCGAAAAAACTGCGACTTTCTAGAATTATTGTGAGAGAATATTATTATCAATAATAATAACTTGTTTAACCACTTACCTTTGTTAGCATAAACTAATTGTTATCTCACTACAATTTAAAAGTGGAACAAAAGGGAATTTTTTTAGAAAAAACTTCAACTTTCTAGAATCATTGTAACAGAATATTATTATGAATAATAAAAACTTATTCAAAAATTTATGTTTGTTAACATGAACTAATTATTATCTTACTGTTATTTGAAACCAGACCAAAAGCGGAAAATTGTGCAAAAAACGACAACTTTCTAGAATTATTGTAAAGGAGAATATTATTATAAATAATAATAACTTGTCTAAACAGTACGTTTGTTAACATGAACTAACTTTTATCTCACTGAAATTTAAAAGTGGAACAAAAGAAAAAATTTTTTAAAAAAACTGCAAATATCTAGAATTATTGTGAGAGAATATTATTATGAATAATGATAACTTCCACAAACTCTTACGTTCGTTAACATGAACTAATTATTATCCCACTATAATTTAAAAGTGGAACAAAAGTGAGAATTATTAGAAAAAACTTCAACTTTCTAGAATTATTGTAAGAGAATATTATTATAAATAATAATAAATTGTATAAACACTTACGTTTGTTAACATGAACTATTTATTATCTTACTGTAATTTAAAAGTTGAATAAAAGTGATAATTCTTAGAAAAAACTGCAACTTTCTACAATTATTGCGGGAGAATATTATTATCAATAACAGTAACTTGTTTAAACACTTACTTTTGTTTACTTACGTTAATTATGATTCCACTATAATTTAAAAGTGGACCAGAAGTGAAAACTCTTGGAAAAAAGTGAAACTTTCTAGAAGTATTGTATGAAAATATTATTATAAATAATAATAAATCGTCTAAACACTTACGTTTGTTAGCATGAACTAATTGTTATCTCACTACAATTTAAAAGTGGAACAAAAGGGAGAATTTTTAGAAAAAACTGCAACTTTCTAGACCAAAGGAGAATAACTCTTTATGAACAGTCTCTTAGCGATACAATCACTGTGGAGACTCTCGTAGGAGTTTCTTCGCGATTGGAACGAGTGAAGAATGATGCAAGGAGGAGAGGATTGATCCTCAGTCCTTCCCATCAGGTATTCACCCAGAGATCTCGGCTGTTGGTGGCACAAGATTTCATTGTGCCGTTTTTCGGCCGTGGAGCGCTTTTTATGCTTGCTGCCCCACTTTTACGCTCTCTCTCTCCCTTACGGAATATCGTTGTGTGGGAGTTCGTGAGCCTGCGCATGCAGGGCTCTAAAAGGATGGACGAACCCTTTTCCGTAGCTGCTCGTGGGAACAACAATGATAATACCAAACATAGTTGTAGTAAGTTCGGTTCAAAACAATCGAACGCGCAGGGCTCCCGACAATGGGTCGGACAACAATGCCGACTCTCCTAGAGTTGGAAGAGCCAATCAAAACGGAGTCAATGCGATTGACCGGCAGCATCTCATTACTTTGGAGTGGACGGATCGACTCAGAGACGACCTGCTGGAGTGTTATGATACCAGTATGGCCCCTGAACGATAAGGTTACATGGCACGACTGCATACACTGTGGTCCGAGAAACACCCAGAACTCTCGCACCTTTCACATAAACGTCTGCAAACCCGTGCCGAGGAACTCCGGAAAAGGGGTTATATAAGCGGAACGCCTACTCAACCATAGCCAGAACAAGTCGGCAACAAAGAAAAAGAGGCGACACTGAGACCAACCGCGAGCAGGCATCCAACAGAGGAAGAGCGATGCTTCAGGACCTGGAGAAATATCAACATTCAGGTTTCTTTTAAGCCCAAAGATCTGGCTAAACTGGATGACGAGCTTCGTGGAGATTTTTCCGAACAGCCCGTCCTCTGGACTATCAATTGTAGTGTGTATAATGCAGCGAGAGCTTTGGCAGATGCAAACCGTAAAACAAAACAAACGCTTAATCATAAAACCAAAAGACGAGTGCATCAACTCAGCACAAAGATAGGCTGGGAAAGGCAGTACGCGTCTCACATTAAGGTTTTGATTGACTACATAACATCTGGCAAGACTTTCACCGCCAAGGTTCGACAGTTCGCGCGCGAACTGCGGATTTTTCATAACACACTCAACATGTCAAAGCTAATGACCATCAGGCTGCATATTGTTGACAGAATACGAGTACTATCTAATGCTAGGAGAAGTCTAGAGCGGAGAGAGAGGTGGGTAAGAGAAAATCAACGGTTATTTTCTGACCCATCTCGACTCTTCCAGGACCCTCCGGTTACTGTCGTCCACCCGCCCACACCAGAGGAGGTCGAGGCATTTTGGAGAGAAGTGTACGAAGTCCAGCATACACTGAAAGAAGACTCAAACAATATAACTAGCTTTAAGGAGCTGTGCAGTGCCCTCATAAGACCTGAAGAGGAATGCCCACCTATCATTACCGAGGAGGTGAAAAAAGTATTAAGAGGCATGAAGAACTATTCCGGTCCGGGACCAGATGGTATCAAGACCTTCTGGTGGAAAAGGTTTCCTTCAACTCACCAGCATCTGGCCGGCATCTTCACCTCATATCTAAAGGTGAAAGAGTCTATTCCGGAGTGTTTGGTGGAAGGGCGCACAGTGCTCCTGCCGAAGACGGGCAACTTAGCTGACCCTAAAAATTACAGGACAATAACTTGTCTGAGCACATTGTATAAGATCTTCACAGCTATCCTAAATGATAGGATTGTTCGGACGATTGGACCTGTGTGGCGAGAGATGTACGAACAACGCGGCTCAAAGAAAGGCGTAGCAGGATGTCGGGAGAACCTGCTGGAAATTCGAAATGGGAGGAAGAGAGGAAAAAAATGAGGAGGGTTTGTGATATACAAGAAGGGGCTTTGGATTGGCAAAATATAGAATTAGAGCTATTAGTAAGACAAGGAGAAGAGAGATGGAGAAAGAATATGGATTCGAGGTACAATAAATGGTATATGATGGTCAAAGGGTTGACAGAATCAGAATATTTGCAAAAAATAAAAAAGGAAGACAAATGGAATAGGTTGGTACGGTTTAGAATGGGAAAAGGAGTGAGAGCTTGCAGATATTGGATGGATGAAGAGGACAATCTGTGCAGAGTATGTGGATACGAAGTGGAGTCATGAGCACATGTGTTAGAGAGGTGTACGGGAGAGGGAGATGGACAGTTGAGTGTGGATGAGTGTGTAAGATGGATTTTGGATGATAATGGACAGGGAGTGACGTGGATGAAGAATTTGGAAGAATTAAGGGAAAGCAAGGGAACAGGGCAGAGCCAAACGGGTAATCCTATTAAAGGACAGTGAATAACAAATTTTAAAATCGTGGAAAACATATTGTTATGGTAAGAGGAAACGGAAGCCCTGGAAGATCGCTCACTTGCAGAATTAAGATTATTGTTATCAGCATGAGTAAGGCGAAACATTAGAAAATAAGCAGCGGATAAGTTAGATTAAGGATGGAATGTAAATATATGTACAGGGAGCGGAGGCCCTCAAACCAGTAAATGGGAGAGATTAAATATACAACAACTTTTTGGCAATCACCCTTCAATGTCTACTTAATGTTGTATGGAATTAAGATTTTTTGAAATTCCATACGATTTCAATTCTAAATTTTGCAAGAAGGCTATGCTATACTTAACCGATTTCTACCTTACCGACATTTGTTTCGCAAAAACTTACGTCGATACGAATTGAGATATCGATTAAGGAACGCTCGTATGGTTCTAAATTTCTGAAACAACACTAAAATTTCAATTTTGGATAATTTTTCGAAAAATTGGTTTGAATTTCAAAAAAATTTAGGACCATACATATTAGGATATGCCAAAAAAAACTATTTTTCGAATTTCATACCCACCTAGGAGTCAAATTATTCCTAAGCCTAATAAAACCCTACTCCTTTTTTTTTAATTTTTTGAACAACTATTAGATAGTGCGACTCGCATTGTTAGTTCTTATGGTGTTTTCGTCATTTTAACACGGGATAATATATATTTTTTTTCAACTTCAAATTTAAACCACTTAATGTTTACCGATTTTACTTCTATTGGAAAAATCGTTTTATCACAGAATGAAAAAGGACTTTCTGATATATTCTCTTTAAAAACTTCAAATTTTATTGATAACACTGATCATTGAAAAAAGCTATTTTTTATCAAAATCAACAAAAATCATGAACATTGCGAAACTTTTAAACATACTTGAAACTTTATTTTACTTTCAAACTTGTTACCACATATTCTTTATGGATTCGAGAATAAGATTTGATAATCTGAACATGATTAATAAATATCTAGTTAGGGAAAGTTATAAATGAACAAAATAAAATATTCAGAACTTTTCGCTCCGAAGAGTGGTTGAGAACCTTCTCTATTGTACTATGGCCACGGTGGTTACGGTGCAATTCAGCTTGAAGAATAACGCCAGGTATATATTGGCAGAAGGTCGAGCGACAGTCTAACACTGACTTATTAAAATTTTGATTGTTTCTAACAGTACGCATCAAGGGTTTTTTAAATTAAATAACATTTACAAAAAATTATTCATTATTAGAATAATTTACTATTCATGGTCATTTTGAAATATTTACAGATTTCTATAAATTGAAGAGTAAGCGAATAAATTCACCTATAATCTAAAATTGTCAAGTACACCAAACATCCTCTATCTGCTTCACATGCTTATTTTCAAGGAGGGGGACAAAAAGTATGGTGTGTATCAAGGGCGTAAAGCTATTTTGCCTTCTTTACGCCCTCGATAAACAATATACTATTTTAGTTGAATTAATAAAACTTAATAAATAATTTGTTATTTTGAAAGAAATTTTTTATAAGCAAATATCCATATCAGGTATTTTTGGTGGAATAAATAAAAATTTTTGCTATGGAATTGATCATATATTACTTGCAAATAAAACTTAAGTATCATTTTTGGTCAGCAAATATAAACTAATAATTGTTTCAACTACTTGAATTAACAAATGCACTATTTGGCTATTTTTGGGAGTTTAAACTTGATTTTTGCTATTTAATTAACTGTAAATAACTAACTTTCAAATTTTTAGGAACATTTTGATGAGAGTCAAAAATTTATTGTTGTGAACAACCATTGTTTAAACAAATTTTTATCATTTGATGTATTTATAAATAAAATAATAGTAAATATAATAATGAATAATAATAAAATATAATAATATAACAATAAAAATGATAAAATAATTGTGTAACAAAACCTAATTAACAAATGCATTATTTGGCTATTTTTCAGCATTTAAGCTTGTTTTTTTTTGTTCAATCAACTGTTAATAACACATTTTTTAACTTTTTTTGATAGATCGATAACGATCCACTATTTTTATTTTTATTAACAGTATAGTAAACAAATTTTTCTCGGCTGATGCATTTGTAAACATTTTAAAACTGCACCCGCTCTCAGCGAAATCGCGGTAAAATTTCAGCCGTAACAGCGTCTCACGACCCTGAGATAGGTGGTTACAGTATGCGACGAATTCAATACGATCATCTGGCAAAAGTTTGGTGCACCCTGAGGACACGGAGTGACCCAAGGACGACTGCCCTCTGCATTTTGCCCGCAAGTGTCTCAGCATTTTGTTGACACGCAGGGATGCTTTTCAGGCTACTAACTAGTGAAACCTTGGCACCTCCAAGAGCGCCGATGATCAAGACGATTAACTTAACAGTATGTTCCGGGTATAACCATCGCAACTCCCTTATAATGTCTTGATATCTCTCTTTCTTTTCTTTTTCCTTGGCTATGAGGTTTTAGTCAGCTGGTGCAGAAAATTCTATAACGAACATGGTTCGTTTCTCGAAGTCAAGGAGAACTGTGTCAGGCCTCGAGTGCGCGAAAGGAGTAATTGTCGATAATATGAAGTGCCAGCATATGCGGCAATTTTAACTTCCGAAAATTTGCTCTTATTTCTCTAGGAGTGTTCAGCGGAGCAGTATTTGGGCTAAGGTCGTAAGAGTGACAGAGATAGTGATAAATCACTCTTAGAGCCGCATTGTGCCTTTGGATGTGCGTTGTTCCAGCGTAAGTTGGACGACTATATGGTATGTGTCCTAGGCGCTCGAGGTGTGCATGGCACGCTTTGCAGCTATCATCAGAAATATCTTGGCTAAAAATGTGGCGACGGTATACAAGAGTGTGCATGACACCGTCTTGACACGCCAAAATGAAACACACTGTGCCAGACTTCAATCCGAGTGATTTAAGCCATGCATTCTACTGTCGAGAAGCTGTTTGAGGAAGTTTTTCTCCTGTGCTTTCTTGATCCGAGCCTCCAGGAGTGAGTACTCGAGATGGATAAGGTTTGATGCATTTTACTCACCACTGATATTGAAGTGTATATATATACATATATATATATATATATAAACTAAAGGTTAACAACCACCGCAGGGTCCCACTGGGAGTAACTGTCATCTAAAAAAGTGTCCCACCCACGCAGGAACGACGTATATCTACAGACACAATGCGGCCCTAAGAGTGCTTTATTACCATCTTTGTCACTCTTACAGTTTTGGCCGCGATGCTGCCCTGCCGAACGCTCCAAGGAAAGTAGAGTCAATTGTCCCAAACGAGAAGTGCCAAATTTTCTGGAACTTCGATTTTCGGACAGCCGTCTCCGTTGCACACTCGAGGCCTGACATTGTTCTCCAAGACTTCGAGAATTGAACTATATTCATGATCGAATTCTCGGCTCCTTTCGAATACAACATCACTACCAAGCAGAAAGAAAAGGAGGAAAGGTATCAAGAACCTAAAAGAGAGCTTCAACGACTGTACCCAAAATATTCGGTACAAGTAATTTTCCTTGTGATGGGTGCTCTAGGAGGTGCGAAACTATGACTGGTTCGTAACCTCAAAGCCACACCCACGTGCCAAAAATATGCCATGGCACTCGCGAGATGGATGCAGAAAGCTGTCATTCTTGGGTCGCTTCGAGTCCTCAAAACACACAAGGGTTTCGCCGGCCTGTCGTTGTGATTTCGTCGTATCCTGTGTCCACCCATCTCACGGTTGTGAGACGTGGCCACAAATGGGATTTACCGCGGGCCTACTGGGAGTCGATGTCATTTTTTAGATGACAGTTGCTCCCAGTGGGACACTGCGGTAGTTGTTAACCTTTAGTTTTTAATTATATATACTTATATATACAGATATAATGCAGCCCTAAGAATGCTTTATTATCATCTTTGTCGCTCTTATGGTGTTGCCCGCGACTCTGCCCTGCCGAATGCTCCAAGGGAGATACAGCCAATGGTCCAAAACGAGAAGTGCCAAATTTTGTGGAACTACGATTTTCGGACATTAGTCTCCGTTGGACACTCGAGGCCTGACACTGTTCTCCAAGACTTCGAGAAACGAACTATATTCGTGATCGAATTTTCGGCTCCATCCGAATACAACATCACTGCCAAGGAGAAAGAAAAGGAGGAGAGGTATCAAGACCTTAAAAGGGAGCTGCAAAGATTGTACCCAAAATATTCGGTACAAGTAATTGTCCTTGTGATAGGTGCTGTCGGAGGTGCGAAACTATTACTGGTTCGTAAACTTAAAGCCATACCCGCGTGCCAAAAATATGCCAAGGCTCTTGTGAGATGGATGCAGAAAGCTGTCATCCTTGGGTCGCTTTGTGTCCTCAATACACACGAGGGTTTCGCCGGTCTGTCATTGTGATTTTGTCGTGTCCTGTGACCACCCTTCTCACGGTTGTGAGACGTGGCCATGAGTGTGATTTACCGCGGTCCTAGTGGGAGCTGGTGTCATTTTTAGATGGCAGTTGATCCCAGTGGGATCCTGCGGTGGTCGTTTAACCTTATTTTTTTAAAATTCATATACATTTTATTTTCAACGCTACGATATTTAATTTCAAGGACATTTCCAATTAACGGCTAGATTGTATATTGTTGATATTTGGTCGATAAGGTTTCGACCGTCTTCAAGGGTCACATTTCTTCCTGACATTTAGGTTTTGCGATGGCCGCACGGAGAAAAATGGCTAGTCGGCCTGAACATGTAGAGTGTCAGACTGACTATATTTGAGTTTTAACTAGGGTACAGCCCCCTAGATGGTGTAGCGTACCATCCGCGGAGTGTCAAAATTTGACGGATAGCTTCACTATCCCAGAGGGTAAAGTTGACCATGATTATCTTGATTATATCGGAGTGTTAAGTTAATCATATCAGAGGGTCAATTTTATTATGAGTTGTCATTCTCCTATCTACATATATATATATATATATTCATAACAGTAAGAGAGAATTTCAGTATTCTATAACTTAATAAAGAATATACTTCTTATAATTGCATATGAAATAAACTTTTAAATTGAAATTATAGTATTTACTTATACTTTTATTCTTCGGAAAATTGAAAAAAATTTCTTTCGTTCATTTCACCTATTTGAAATTGCCGCTCACTTTCTTCAATATGGCGGCGTAGTTGGTATCTTTGCTGATTGGCTGCATTTTTTTACTTGAGCGTGGCTAGACCTGGTGTGAGTTGGATCATGACAGCATAGCTCCTAGTCCGATCGCGCTTGCGCCTGTGTGTAGTTCGGTCTCAAGTGTAGGATCGTAAAGAGCTAGCATCGGTAAGGTACTATATTAGATGGGAAAATGCAAGCTGCCATTTTTGTTCCCCGCGAAATTCACAATCGCTAATTTGATATCGAACTTTTGAGAGATGAAGTTTGGTCTAGAACCTAATTAAATAGTAATGTGAAACAAAATTGAAGTAAAGTTAGCTGTCATATTCCAAGATAATAATATTATTAAAGAGATACATTTTTTTAAACTTTATAATATAATGATCAATTGAAAAGAAAAAATGGCAAATTATTCTACTCACCAATAACACGTAGTTTAACTATTGATTCGAAATTATATATAATTCGAAATGAATATGAAAATGCATACATATAGCCAAAAATGTATGTTTTTATTAAATTAAAAAAAAAAACAAATACGGGTTCCTAGCCTTACTTTCTTCTGGATCTTATTTCGCTGAAACATGCAAAAAAATGCTGGCAGGCAATTTAATGACATATAACCATAAGCCTTAGACCCCAGATATTTAAATTATATTGTTTCGGTCATAAATATAAGTACTTACTTCGCATAATTTTGAATTACAATTCGGTCCTCATTTGTCGCGTCTACAATTTATAATCCATATTGACAGTCTTTCTCTTTGTCCTAGTGGAACACGATAAAGCTTAAATTCATCTTTGCTTCTGTTTTGATAAGGCGGATCACTACAGCAGACTATTTTTTTATATATTCTCAACTTAATTTTAACTAAAATACAGGACATGCTTTTCGCATGGTTTCCCGCAAATTGTCCAGGAACCAATATGGCGGTTGCATATTCCTGTCTAATATAGTACCCTAGTATCGATCTGTCTGTTAGTAGGCGTTTCAGATCTCGCACCGTATTTGCCTGTTCAGGGCTCCATTTTCATTGAGCTTCTTTTCGCCATAATTCAGTCAAAGGAACAACAATTCTAGAAAAGTCTTTAATAAACTTTCTAAAGTAGTTGATAAGTCCGAGAAAAGATCGCAGTTCTTTTATATCAGTGGGTTCCGGTGCATTAATTACGGCATTTATTTGATGTGTACCCGGGCGTACTCCATTTTCAGAAATTTTCCTGCCTAAGTAGTCGATAGTAGTTTGAAGAAACTTACATTTCTTTAGATTTAATGTAAAGTTACTGTTTCTCAGAGCCTCCAATACTAATTCAAGATTTTTAAGAGCTTCGTCGAGTCCCGAAGCTGTTATAAGTATGTCGTCAATGTAAACTAAAGCGATAGAGAATCTCAACTCGCCGAGCGCCCTGTTTATCGCTCGCTGGAAAACTGCCGGCGAGTTCTCCAGACCGAAAGGAGTTCGCAGAAAATCGTAGTTGCCATCTGGAGTTACGAATGCCGTCAACTCAATCCAATCTTCGTCGATTGGAATTTGATAAAACCCATATTTTAGGTCTAAAGAGGTGAAAAATCTTTTTCCTGACAGACGATCAATCTGATCTTCGATGTTTGGCAACGGGTGCAAATCGGATTTGATTTTTTTATTGAGTAAACGATAGTCCTTCTCGTGCTTTCCAGTGGTGGGGAGGACGATCGAGCTCTGTCATTGGTCGGCCGCTCCTCCCAACCGTTGGAATTCGGCGAAATTTTGCTCTTCTTCTTTTCGCAAGAATTTTATTATTTAGAGACAGTTGAAACCTGCGCTGAATATAAACGTTTGAAAACCCTATTTCTAAAAACAAAGTCATTGTAGAATTCCAATTCCCAAAACTTTGAAGGAGACAACATTCAACTGTTATTCCTGACTAGCAACCGAAAAGTCAAAATCACCTTTAATTTTAAAAAAAGAAAGTCGAAATAAATTCGCTGCAAACGTGAGCTCGAAATTTAAATGTTCCAATTTCCGAGGACAAGTTGGCCGACTTATTCTCGAAAAAACGGGAAGCTCAAATCCCAAACCACGCTTGATTATTAAACACGATGGTCGTTAAAAATATGCATTATATCAAGCTTGGAAATTGTACGTAGGTGAGCCGGTTTTGTGCAAGTAAACGTGCATGGAGACTAGCGATCGTCAGCACCACTTCCCCTCTGGCGCCAAGTTCACGACGTTCGAGGTGTAAAAATAAGCGAAATCTAAGCTCGCTCGACCAGTTAAAACTTTTACCAATTGATTAATGAAATTCATAAAATAAAATGAATTGCACTTTCACAAATTTATATCCAACTGTGCCCGTACCCAGATGGCATTTGTACAACTGTACACGTGCAGAATTGTGCGAAAGTTGGATTAATGATTCGTAATCTTGTTTGGAAAAGCAACAAAACCACTTTCAACGTTGCTCACGACTATCCAATTTACTGGAACAGCCCTGCGGGATTTCCAAACCTGTTTCCCGAGTCACACCACGGTCCAGGAGATCCCGTGTTACTTTCATTGGCAATAAATTCTATTTTAGCCAATCTCGACACATTTATCTTCCTGGTTAACAATCCCGGTATAACTACCGTTGCTTGATTTAGCATCTGTCAGGCGAGAAGTAGCAGAGGCACCGGCAAAGGTAGGCCTAATATAAACTCTGAGTTTGATAATTAAACTTTATTTAGTGCTTGTGATCGCGCATCAAATGAAAACAGGAAAAAATAGACGAACTCTTTGAAGCTTCTAGCAATTACTACCCAAATTTACAGTTTACATTAGAAATTGAACAGGACAATAAGTCTCTATACTTAGAACCAATAACGCTTTGATGACAGACTGATCGAGCGATTGGTTTTGCTGATGGTATATTCAGGGAGAAAAATTTGGAATTTGCTCATGGCCTACTTAAATGAAATGATTACAATAATCACTTCGTACACAAGCATACTACCACATTACCAAAAATACTAACAACATTAACAAAAGAACGCATACCTGCTTTCTCAGTGATATCACAGTGTAATTTAAACTAATCCCGTTTTTTTAGCAAAAATTACGCGCCGTTAAACGGTCATATGAATTAGGGTTACGTTAGCTGTCTACACTCTTCCTCTGCGACGTTTGGCTAGCCAGCAAAGAAAAAGTATGGGTACGAATTGAATTGAAAACATTAAGACACCCTGCAAATCCCGCTTTGCGAGAATGACGCATTGGACCAGTGTGTCAATGCGTGTAAATTCGAGAAGACGGTATTTCAATTTTAAATCATTCTAATCGTACAAATACGATGAAAAAGTTTGAAGTCAGGGAATGCACTTCAATGCGTCAGCCGGCAAACGCTTTAAGGGGCCTTATCAGCATTATAAAATGGATGAGCAGTTTCCGGCCGCACCGTTGAATATTTTTGTCTGCTTTTTTGCATACCTCATCTACATATGGGTCTCTTTTGCTGCTAAGTCTCGCTTTTTTGAAAATAATGCTTAATCAGCACACGAAATTCACTTTTTTCCATTTTCGTTAACATTCACGAGGTTCTCTCCTTTCAATAACTATCAGACACAAAATAAATGACCCAGCTTACTCAAAATTTAACAGTAGTCTATTCATAGATGGCGTTGAAGGGATCAGTGATGAATTTAAAGTTAATGAGCAAAAAAATTCGAAAAGTCACTGACTTATCAAATAGCCATCGTATTTAAGACTCTGTTGAGCCTGGTGGCGTGTTCTACCTCATTCCTCGCAAATACTACTATGTTATCTGAAAAGTTCACTACCCCTCCGCATGCTAGTAGGGGCCTTTCGAAAATTTGTTGGAAAAGTTCAGGCGCGCATGAGATACCAAACATGAGGCGTTTGTATCGGTAGAGTCCGGTACTGGTGATAAATGTAGTGATATACCGACTTTCTTAGCCTAGTTCTATTTGATGAAAGGAAAGTTTGATATCTAGATTTGAAAAAGTCTGTACTTTCTGAATTTTCTAATTAGTTGGTCCATTGTGGGTAAGGGATGGTTTTCCCTTACGATGGCTTTATTTGCACGTCTCATGTATATAAAGATTCTTATTTCGCCATCACTTTTATTAAGAGTTGGGGCCAATGGTGAAATCCAGTTTGACCTGCGATATGGTTGACAAACTATTTTAACTGATTTATCTATCGGGGTCACCACTTTAACGTCCTTGAATTTGGGGAAAGTTCCGTCGCCTAATGCGTTCATATTTAAACCTACATTGAGAAATTTACCAGATGTTTTTCCTAGTAGAGTTTTTGAGCGATTCTTTACAACCTAGAACTTTGCTGTTACTGTTTTCGCACCAACCGTAATATTCGTTTCAAAGGAGCCTAAAACTTCCAGGAGGTTCGTGCAGCCATAAGCCATAATCGTTTTCTCTGGATTTCTTATTTGGTTGAAGTCTTGGATGTTGTTGCTTTTCATATGATTCCAGGTTGTATCGTTTATGATGTTGCACTTGCTCCCTGAATCTATTATCATTTTTGTATCCATGTCACCTATTTTGCGAGTAGTAATTTCGTCATCGTCTATGTGAAAAAGATAGTCTATTTCAGTCTTGTCCTTTCTGTCGTGATCTGGTTTCTGTTTTTTGTTATCCTTGTTGGAATTTGAAATTAATTTAAGTTTCTTTGCACATTTTTTATCACGAGCTGGATGATTTGTGTGGTCGTTGGAGTGTTTGTTGCTTCCAAATTGGGAACATGTTTTAAAATTTGAACTTGTTTTCTTTCCCTCTATATTATATTATATTATTATTATATTTCCTCCGCTATCTGATCAATAAGATCCTCGCCGGCGTTTGCGAACTTGCATTTTGAGCTATGGTGGCGTAGCGTGATAAAAAACTTTTCAAATTTTTCTTTAGGCCCCTGTTTTATTAGTCTAAATAAATGTCTTTCATACACACGGCTTTATTTTGGAAAGAAATATTTATCTAGTTTTTGTATTGCATTCTCAAAAATATTAGCTTCCGTGTCTGGTGTATGGGCACCCGGAATATTGTAATGAATTTCCTGTAGCGATAACATGCCTATGTGTAACAGATCCACTCTTTTTTAACTAAAGTCGACGTCAAACGTAAGCGACCCTCACTTTGATCGCTCGCAACTCGTTCAAAAAACATCGCAGACAATTTGGCCAGGTAAACGTGAAAGTTTAAGGTATCCCGAATTGGAAGATATATACAGGGTGGGCCATTTCAATCTATAGTTGATAATATCTCAGATGCTTGTGCAGATACGAAAAAATGTTTCAGACAAAAGTTGGAGGGGATAATGGGGGACATCTAAAATATTATAATTAAATTGTATATATGTATATATTTGTAAATATTATAATTAGATAAGGTTTTTCAAGGGGCTGATTCTAACATTTTCCCCAAAACTAGGAATAATATTTAAATATTATAAATTAAATGAAAATAACAACCATTTTTAAATAAAATACAATTTTTTACTATATATGTTTGTGTATGTGTTTCATTTATTTACAAGCCATACCGTATCAAATAAGACATATCTTTATTCTTGAAGATTGCTTTTAAAACACTAATTAACTCGTATCTTATTTCCCAAATATATATTTCTCGCTTTCTTTAATTCTTAATTGACACAATTAAAGTAAAATCATATCAATTTATCATCCTCTTCAGTATTAGTTTAGAACTGCGAAGCCATAACTCCATCTTTAGAATATTTCGTCACACAGACATTTGAAAGTCCACCAATCCTTTTATCAACACACATTTCTTAGAAACTCCCTCTTCCACCCCTTCTTATATTCTACTAATAGACTTTAAACAAACACATGCGTCTAGCGAGATAAGACCTAGACAGTCGCCGACTGGCGCCAGACGTCTGGCAAACACCGAGGAGTGGGGTTAGGCCAGCTGGCGACCCATAGTTGCCCCTTACTACTGGCGTCGCGCGTGTGTACGAGTTTTTTACGGGAATATTGTATTGAGAGGTTAGTGCTAGGTTCGGCCAACCAAGAAAATTTCCGCTTGCCAGGGAATATTGCACGGCAATTTTCAAGACAGTTTGGAAGATTTATTTGATCTAAGACCATGTAACGAGTGGTTCACGTGACCAAGCTACCCTAATAGCACGGAGCGATCCCGGAACGTCTAAAATGTCCGCCGCTTAGGAACGTTCCAAACATAAATTACCGTTATTGTTATTATTATCAATAAATATCGCGTAAGCCGTAAGTGATAGGTCAAAATCGATGCCAGTTTATGATATAGATATCATATTATAGATAGAATATGCGGCACTCCAAACTCACAAATGACATCCATTTTCACCTATCTCTTACGGTTTACGAGATAATTGTTGGTCAATATAACAATAATGGAAGATTCCCCTCAGGTCCCAATGGAACGTTCCCAAGCGGCGGACATTTTACACGTTCCGGGAACGTTCCTGGAACGTTCCGTGCCATTAGGGTAGTCCTCAATTTTTGTTTCCCAACTTACGTCCAAACTAAATAAGATATCCCTCTGAAAGTTTGGAAAATGAAAGAAGAGGCAATAAAGTTCATGTCTCTGTTTTGTTTCGGTGGAAACTTTGAAAAAAAAAAATGTTCGAAGAAAATAAAACTGGAAGCTATATCGGTGCTTTTTTCCCCCAACTGACGTCCACTTGGAATGAGGTATCGTGCTGAAAAACTGGCACACTTAATACAAGGAACGAAGGAAGGTGTCTCTGGTCCTAAATATTTAGAATGGGGAAAAGTTTTTTTTAATTCATCTTCTTTACCGATAGAGAATGATAGAAATCAAACTTCTGCCGGGAAGTCTAAATGCATCGGTCGATATTTCTTATTTTCAATAATAAACGTTTTTCTTCCCCCAACTCTGTGCTTTGTCATAAACGGTCCTTTTATATTTATTAATATTTTCCGAAATTTTTTCCGCGTTATTTTAACTTTTATTTTTAAATATGGACAAAAAATATCGATCTCAGGACTGACTTGGTCAGCTGCAGCCCTATCGGACCACGTTCAAAAGCGCTGGCTAAAGTTTGATGCCAGCCGTGAACCAATCCGCTGGCGGCGCTGCTGCGCTTCTTGCTGACAGATACATTAGGCTATATGAAATATTCAAATAAAAAATGAAGGCTTATTAATTATTGTAACCATATTGAGCAGAAACCCTTGGTACAGGGACCCTCTATCCGCAACCCGAGGACGAGTTCGGTGGCTTTGTCATAGGCCCTTCGGTTCGATTCCTAAGGAATCAAAACCGGACCGAATATGTACGTATATAAAATATTAATTAGTTTAAAAAGAATTTTTTTTTCTTACCTCCACAACATGTCTATCATTAATTACATAGACTCTATTCCCAAATTTAAAAAGACCCGAGGGTCCCAAAGAATTTATTTTTAATTGCATTTCTTTTATAGATAATGCAAGATAATCTTGACCCCTATCTACCCACTCATAAGGAACAATATAACTTTCTGCTCCATACGATACTGAGTGCTCCGGCACTGTCCACCGACTAGAAAAGCCCGGCGAATGTCGGACTCTTCTATCATTTATCTGAAATACAATAAAATTTGATAAACATCTTCGATTTAACAAAATATTATATAAAACAATGAAAAACAAATAAAACTTACCTTAGTCAACCTTTGGTGTTCTAAAATACACCAAATGTTGCCAATAAAATAGGCTCCTTCCATCCCAAAAGTGGCAACCTGTTCCTCTACACCTTGTAGTAGAACCCTTTGTTGATCTACTGGTAGCAATACCCACCAATCAGGGCATTGCACCAGGGTAAGATTATCCAAATAAAATCCGCATCTGCTTCCACCGGGTAAAAATTGCCAGGGGTCCGTCACGGGTATTTAATTTTCAAAAACTCCGATAGGGAGGAAAATACAAGCTTCCTTTATGAAGCTACGACAACATTTAAAATTTTTGGAAACATCCTCCTCCTGGATGACCTCATTTATTAGATTAAATTCTGAATTATTGTCAGAATAATCCAGCCCACTAGGACCCGCAACCTCTTCAATACTGGGGAACGCCACACTCACAATTTCTTGATCAATTAAAAATTCGTCCAAGCCTAAACTTTCAAAATCTCCCTGCGCACTCATCTTTTCGTTTCTTCTACCAAACGCACGACAAGAAGGCAAGGAACGAACTAAATGGTATCTCTTCGAAAATTCAACCAAAGACCAAACAATTAGTTCCCTAAAATCAAACCATAAATATCCTCCCTACATTACTTAACTCAAACATTAACAAACAAGACACATAAATAGTAACAATAACACTTTAACCTCCCCGTCTTTGTAGCTCCTGAGACGATTTTTTCAAATTAAAAGAAACTAATTGACTACTCAGTTTTCCCTCAAATTTCTAGTATTACTCACTTCATATTAATTTCAAAATTATATTAAGCAACGTCGGAATAATCGTAATACAGCATAAATATAATCTCGACATTTAGAATTACTTAAGAAATTCCAAACTCGTAAACTACCTACGGACCCTCATCCGAACAAATATCCTCACCCTTATTTGTTCAAATTAGAGAGGGGGAGGTGTCACCTTTTGTGACCACATCGAAATTGGAATTTCGATGTGGTCACAAAAGGTGACAGGATCAATAGTTTGAGTTACAAAATTTATAAGATCTAGAAATGTTACAAATTTACCCAAATCGATTAAGCTGTACAAAAAATTTAATAAAACTACTTATAACTAATCTTCTTTACTTACAAAATCTTCTTTTTTCGCACTTTTTCTTCGCTCAGTCGTTGACTCGTTGCCGATCAATTCTTACTGGGCGTTGGCTCTTCCTTTCAAGATGGAGACCGTAGACTCCTTTTTCTTGAGTGAATCGATATTTTCTGGAAGTTGGCTGCCGCGTTGATCACTGCTTTCTCGTTGTTGCTTCTGCTTCTGAGTCTTACACCACTGATTAGGTTGCTCATAAGAAGGCGGACAAAATTAACATTACAAGGTCAAATTTTGATTACGTCATAGACTACCATTTACCCTTAAAAATTAAAAATTGACTTTTTGGACAAACGACACAAGCTACAAAAACATTTTATTTAACAACATTTTTCGCCTAAATTATGTCTAAAAATTTGCTCATAACCGCTTTGCACTAGTATACATATTTTCAAGTTGAATCATAAAAAATAATTTCGATAATAAGGAAATTAAATTTATGGAGAAACGATACAAGTTGCAATAAAATTTATAATAACATCATTTTTTGTATAATATGCACACGTTTTTATAATTACAAAAACAAGAGAATGAAAATACGTATGCTTCAATACCAATGCATATTATGAATTGTGATAATATATAATAAATTTATTGAAATGATAGGTTTTTCAGGGTAGCTAAGAATGAAAATCAGTGCAAAATAAGGAGAGAATATTAAAGTAATCACGAAAAATGAAATTTATACATTATTTTGCAAAACCTGAATAAGCAGTACCAGCTTGAAATATAGAAAGAAATATGATATACATTTGATATAATAGTGTTGAACGTAATACAGAAAAGTTAAGATTGTAGGCAAAATCGAGTGCGAAGCACGAGATACGTGATGACAATGTGTTCGTTAAAGTCAAAGGAGCTTTAACAAAAGAGAATTCACAATCACAAAATTACATTTGTCGATGATTTGACCTTTACTTTTAAAAGGTATGGGCGCAAATGTGGGGGAAATACAATGACCGAGCGAAAGGTTAATACAACGTCGAGCGGGAAGCGCGAGATAAACATATTATCGAGCGCGAAGCGTGAGAGCCAACAGTCGCGCGCCCTAGGCATGCTCAAACTTGCGAGCGAAGCGTGCCGCGCGCATATGGCGTGATGAGATTTGTCACATAAATATATTAAATCATTTTATTTTTATTTCGATATTTGATTTTAAAAATTCGAAATTAAGAAAAACGTGCGATTTATGCCCAGGTGAAAAACTTATATATAGTTTATCTAGGTATGAGATATTAATTTATCTAGATATTACCTGGATATTTCGGAGACTAATCTAGAGGTGTTTTTAGTTTTTCTATACGTCTCTTAGTTTTCATTTTAATTACATTAGTTTCAAATTCATATCCACAGGCAGGCAGAGAATGTAGATAAATAACAAATACCCTAATTTTTCAACAAATGTTTAGGAAAAAATAACAAAATAAGAAACAGCATAGAGATATTTTCAAGAAGAATGCAATGGTATTGTCCACTTTTTATTCCGACAATTACTTTATTTATAAGAATTGCATGATTATACAAAATAATGCAATTATTTGAAGAATTGTTCAAACAGAAAATAAACACAAAAAACCGCATCTAGATATTTCGAAAACGAATCTTAGAAGTGTTTGTATTACATTTTCATCACAGAAGGTAATAGATTTGTGTAAAATTCGACCCCTCCCCCGTTTATGTCAAATGTCCGCGTTTTGATACCCCCTGAACCCGAAATATCTTCTTAGTTTTGCTGTTATTTGAGCGATTTCAGAGATAAAGAGAAAAAATTGTTATAACCCACTCGCAGGCTCTCTCGCACAAGTCCCTGCCAACGCGCAACCCGTCCGATGCCGTACATACGCTGCAGAGTACATCCCCGTGCCAGTAGTAGCGCGCCCGGTCGCTAGGCGGTGACGCGACCAGTTTTCGTACCCACAAGGCCCCTAGCGGAGTAGCTTTCCGATAGGCATATAAAGGGTTCGGCTCTAGCGCCAAGGCATCCCTCTCAACTGAGCAGACTCTGTTAAGTGTACTAGTTCGGTGCTTTCTTCACAAAAATTTCGTCATTAAGTCGCCATTTTGGACAGACTAAGATAAAAAATCGATCTCGGAATCATGTCTCCTGAAAGCTTAGACATTTATGCCACGGGTTATTGAGGTCCCAAGTGGATTGCAGACCGAGAACCATTCGGAAAACTCGATTTTATAATTTTTTTTTTGAAAAAATCGTTTTTTTTTTGTTTAAACTATATTTTTTCATAATTATCAACATTTTATCACATTTTAGAGTATATAAGTGGAAAGGTAAGATCTTAAGCTTCAAAAATATGTACTTTTAAATTTTTTATGCCTGGAATTGCATGAGTTATAATTGCAGAAAGAGCGGTGTACCGGGAGGGGCGTTCTGGGCCGAAACGGGTTAAAACCAAAACTGTAATTTCTAATATAATAAATAATCTATAAATAATAATAACATAACTAATTAATATTATACTTTTTTCAATTTTATTTCTATTCATGGATTTTTACAGAAGCTTCACAAAATTCCACTGCTAAGTTCATACGAAGAGATTTTAAAAGAACTGGAATCGTAAATTAATTTTATAGGTGTACTATTTTGCCGAAATTATTATGCTTCAAATTTGTAGTACGATCTTACTTTTCAAGCACATTAATTGTTTTCTAAAAACAGTTCTCATTTGAAATGGAACGTATAAGATGTTTTGAATGTAGACAATACGTGGATGGTGGTGTTAATGGACTTACTCGTCATCTTCAATATATTCATGGCTTAACATTAAATCGAGGATATGGTCACAGAGGGTTTCAGTGTGCTCAAAAAGAATGTTACAGACGATTTTCACTGTTCGATTCATTGCGAAAACACATTCAGAGGGTTCATTTACGAATTATACCTGATAATGCTGAAGAAATTGATGGGGAATTGGAAGAGAATTTTGAACCTGGAGGCGAGTTTCAGGATGTAGACCATATTCAGGATCAACAGCAGAGACAGGAGCTCGATGTTGCTGATAATAACACTCATGATCATGAACAGAACAAAGAGAATAATGCTGATGATTTTAATGAGAAAATTAATTTTGATGTTTTTTTACGTTCATCGATTGCGCGTATGATCTGCAGATTCCAATCAAAACATTCGATGACAGGGGCGACTTTAGCTGACTTCCTGGATGAAAGTGAACAACTCCTCTCAAGCACAGTTGATTTTTTTAAATGTAGAGTCACAAAGTTTCTATTTGATAAGGACATGCTCGAAACGGAAGCAAGTCAAGAGTTATTAAACAAATTCAAGTTGAATAATACATTTGATGGGTTGCAATCAGTTGAGCAGCAAATGAATATTCTAAAGAAATATTATAATTATGTAGAGGAAGAAGAAATACCCTTCGGGGACAGGCAAGATGCTACCCTTGATAGGAAATCTGGAACTTTCGTACCAGACTTTGTCCCGGAGACATTTCAGTACGTTCCAATAATCGACGTATTGACTTTGATCATGCGAGACAATGATGTAAAAAATGCCATTTTGTCAGAGAGAGGATCAGATCAGGAAGGTGTTTTAGCTTCATTCGTCGATGGACTAAATTATATAGAAAATGAGTTTCTTCAACGACACAAGTACGCCATAAGATTTGTATTTTATTACGACGAAGTAGAAGTTGTTAATCCCCTCGGGTCCAAAACTGTGATACACGAAGTTGGTGTTATTTGTATTTGTTTAAGAAAAGTTCCTAGGGCTAAATAGCCCTATAAGGAACAGGTGATACATATTATAATTAAAATGCGACGGCGATCAATTTGACGATTGAAATCAAAAATAGGTATTGAACAAGAGTAAAGAAATAAACTATCATTATGTTCTATGTCGCAGTTCTCTTGCCCTATACCTTCACCTCCTAATAATTCTTTAAAAGAGTCTTTCAAAGCGCCTTTGAAATAGTAGACTCGCGAGTATTACCGACAATCTACTTTTATTATTGAAATTGAATATTTCTTCTGAATAAAAATTTTGGCTGAGTCTAGCCGTCCCGAAAAATGGGGGAAGTTGGAAAAGGGGACGGACTAGTCGTTCTGAATTTTCGGACTTGAAAAAATATATAATAAATATAAATAAATGAATAAAATAATAAATAAAATAAATTAAAAATTGCACTTATTTAATAAAATCAGAAAAGAAGAAAATTACAGATAATTAAAAAAATTCCATAAGTCTACACTTGAAAAAAAAAGATCCAAACGCCGTCGAATTCTTTCTAAAAACTTACTGCGATGAACTACAATAATAATTGAAACATTTTTAAGGAATGCATCGATTAATATTCTTCAGGATTACTTGGACGTAAAAAATAATTATAGTCCAGACATCTAGGAGTTCTTTACCGTTTTAACTAGGTTGAGCGCGTATTTTTGTAAAACTATTTATTTAGTGGGCTTGTTGCAAACTCCAAATTTGCTCGAAATTACTGCGACACGTCCCGAAAATATTTATGAAAAAATTTCCAAAAATCGTATTTGCGTAGAGCGACTCTTCCCATCAGATTTTAGTGCAAAATATCCAACAGGAAAATTAAATTAGATAAAATTCTGAGAAAATTGAGAAGAATAAGAACCTTCTGTCTTCAGTAGGTCCATAGAACTTTGACCCTTTCCATTCAGAAAAATCTATCTGTACTGAAATATGTACTTGCGATCGTATTTAGGAAGTTTTGTCACATGTCACACATATGGATCTGAACGATTGTTTAAATAATACTTTCAACATTATAACTTTGCTGCACATTTTATGAAATCTACCTGCAGTAGAAAGTTGTTGTTGAGAGCGAATAAGGAAAATATATAAATTAATTACTATCATACCATTAATGGATATATAGCTTGAGGGATATATATATATATATATATATATATATATCCCTTTCTGGCTATGCCTGACTCACTCGGTGAGGAAGAGAGTAATGTGGAGGAGGGGGTTGATCTAGAATTACCGTGTTGTTTATTTAAATAACACGTTCGTTCCACAACACTGCTTTGACCAAGGTCGCTGATTAATCTCTCTAAAAATAACCCCATGTGAAGAGCCTCACAAAGTCATTATGTAAAGCTCCCCACTTGGGCCCATTAGTACCGAAGGTTTTTTTGTTCCAGGCGTCATTCACTCCATTGACACTCTTTCTCATGCATTTCTTATAAACTATTTGTCGCCACACTTTTCTCTCTTGGCATACGTCTTTATCTTCCTTCACGTGCATGCATTTCCTCATGCAAGCTCTTGTGCTTCTATGGCTTCTTATGTTTCTTCGAATTAGGGTCTTATTCATACCTTTGGGTACGCTGCCATTCACTTAACCTTGATACACATGTTCCGTCAGTCGTTCATCTTTCATTCCTTCAACATGCCCAAACCATCTTAACGAATTTCTTTGACATATGTCAACTAGTGTCTCCTCTACACAAGATTATTTCAGGATTATCTCATTACTCACTTTGTCCATTAGCCTTTTACCTCACACTATGCACAGGAATTTCATGCTAATCGCGTCAATTATACTCTTATCCTTTTCTCGAGCCACGTTGTTCGCCGAACAAGCCTGTTGTTTAGGATAGTTGTAAAGATCTTATACAGTGTGTTCAAACAAGTTATTGGCCTGTAATTCTCTGGGTTGGACAAGTTGCCTTTTTTCGAATAACCGTATACGGGGGGCTTGAAATGTTGGGGTCTTGAAATAATGGCGTCTTGAAATGATGGAGACTTTACTGTAGTAGATGCTAAACGAATACACCTGCGATTAATTTTCTTAGAAAAAAATCGTGAATTCTATAGCGATGAAGATAGTTGAGAGTGGAAGTAGTTGAATTTTCACAATATTTCTCAAACAATCTTTGTATTATTGAAATATTTCAATTTAATGATGAGAATATTGATTTTGGTCGAGGTTAAAAGTGTACTCTTAAAAAAAATCTTATGATTATTCCTTTTAAAATCTTTCGGCAGCTTCAAAAATCGTTTCTCAGCACTTTTAAAAAAGAATATGGATATCGCCGACAGACAATGTAACATTTTATTTTTCAAATATGCGTACAAAACTGCGATGGTCGTAGTTGATGCGTATTTCGATGACGAGGATAAAAATGTATGTAAAAAATTATTCAAAATATTTAAATGACTAAAAAAAATATTTCCAAAAATCTAAATAGTTTTTAATATAACTATAGAACGTTAAGGAAAACTAATCGATGTCTTTATTTTGGCCCAGGGAGCGAGGCACTTCATTTATGCATGATATTTTCAAATGAAATAATTCTAGATGAAAAAGACTTTGAGTCTGGTTTTTTGTTTTTGATTTGATGTTTTAGGTTACCGCATATTAAAAAAATATTTGATGTAATATTTCAAGCATCAACGGTACGAAGTTAGCGTGGGACTAGAATCCCAAAGTTAATTTAAAATGACCCATATTTCTTTGAAATTCCAGAATATTATAGAAGTTTCAAGAATATTCACTATGAATTAAACTATTTATTAACCCTTATGAAAAATAAGTATTGGTAAGTATTGCACCTAATACTTCTTTCACGAATAAGTATTGGAAATCTAATACTTTTTCGCGAAAAAAGAACTGAATCCAATACTTACCAATACTTCTTTTTCATAAGGGAAGATTATTTTATGATTATTTCTGAGTATTCTACAATCTTTTCATTGTTTCAGAGATATTACATAATGATTACTGATGCATTAAGATGAATTTTTTTTATTTGTGGAACCTTCTATTTTTACTTTTATAGTGTAAGTGCATACTTGAAAATGTAAAAATACTATGTAAACAAAATATTATTGTAAAAATGGTGCCAATTCCTTTCTTTGATAATAAAAAGTAGATAAATATTTGCAGAACCTTTTATTACTTTGTTATTATTTGAAGAGCGATAACTCACGCGCGTAAACCAAGAAATATTTATGCTGCATCCGTGAAAACGCCTAGAAAATATCTGCAACTCTGGATACAGAATCCTAAACTAATAGGGCAAAAGCACCAATTATCCAGGGTGCACCAAATATTTTTGATGATGAATAGTGAATTATAACATAAATAAAATCAATATTAACATAATATAGGTACTCAAAATTACGAAGAAATATCAGAATTTTCTTAATTATTCTTGATTAATATTACGCTGGTTGAATCAAAAATCTTAAGCCGCAAATTCTGTTCATCAAGGTCTATTCATATTGTCTTTAGCATTTTTAATAAATTTAAAACTTAGGCAGATTTTTACTTAAATTTTGAATTACGATGATGGATAGAAAATAATATTATGATACGAATTATATAGCACGTAGGATGTATTTTTTATACATTTTATTTCTCTGGAAAAAAAATTATGAAGAATGTATATATAATATGTTTTGAAGATTTTTTTTTTTACTTTTCGGCATATTTATTATTATTATTATTATATCATTAAGCCGTTTCCCTTTCGGGGTAGGCGTGAATTGCTCGGTTGGATAGTATTTATTAATATTTTCCGAAAATATTTCCGCGTTATTTTAACTTTTATTTTTAAATATGGGTGAAAAAATATTGATCTTAGGACTGACTTCATCAGCTGGTATACTCGTTACATGGCCTTAAATTGCCACTCTCATTTTTTAGCAGTTACCGGATTTTTTTGAAAAACCAGAGACTTAATACCCCAACTATCGCCACCGCGATACACTTTCCGGGGTCTGGAAAATTTTCGAAGTGCATTTTTAAAACTTCAAAACCGCAACATCGTCGGCCGTTGGTAAGTTTTGAGTGCTTCATAGAATTCGCCATTTTTGTGCTACCCGTTCAGTATTAGACTGCAAACGCATTCGACTGAACGTATTTAAAGATCTGTAATTAATATCACAAACTTAACGCTAATTAATAGCACAAACCTAACTCAATATTATCAAATTTTCGATGTAATTTAATATTCGAAATTTAAATACAAAAGACAGTCTTAGACTGCAAACACATTGAACCTCACGCATTCAAATATCGATAATTAATATCACAAACCTAACGCTGCGAATATAATAAAATGTACAAAGTATTTCAATATAAAAACCGGTGGAAATTATCTACACGCCTTTTTTTGGAACTGTGGCTAAAGTTCCTTAATTTTTATAATATTAACATGAATGAAAAGAGAAGTGTGAATATAAGGCAGGAATCGGGTAAGCATTGCATGGCCTTAAATTTATCGTAATTTCAGAAAGACTTAGAGTTTTTTTTTTCTTACTCATACAAAATTTATACAAATTATACTACAACTTAATACATAAGGTCCATTTTTAGAGACTTCGAACTTTTGAAGTCTTAGAAGTTTGAAAAATCAAGGATTATATAATCATTTTTGGACTAACATTTTCATTCTTTTTTACATATTTATACGGACTTTTATTACTCGGTTCGAAGAAGATACAATTATGGAATAAGCAAATTACACAGAGGGTATGGGCCAGTATACCGACAACTCTAAGATTCTTTATTCAATTTTCTTACGTGGTCGACATTTATCAACATCAGCTAAATACATTAATTTCACTGTTCATAATTATTATATAAGTATGTGTTATCGACAAAGTCTGAAACCACTTGTGATTTCGTGCTTTATTGCCTGGCATGTGATGAATTGAGATGATTTGTTACTTCCACTGCTTGTTTTTTTAAATTATTAAAGAAAAATATCTGTTTCATGGTATTAATATAAACCACTGTATTAAGAATAATTAGATACACTGGACAAGCAAGCCATAATTTCCTTAGATCTCGAAAAAAGGTTTTAGATGTTACATTTGTTAAATTTTTTTTACATAGCTGTAAATTCTATAAAGAAAATTTTCTGGTGTCTAAAGAAATTATAGGTCGCTTCTCCAGGGGAAATTGAAGACATATCGTAAATAATAATATATTTTTTTATTTTATTATAAATTAATCAAATCTTAAAAATGTCATCTTTTCTCATTTAAAAAGAATTATAACTCAAGAAAGTTGTATCTTTTTTAGATTTTATAAGGTTCTGAGCAAACTAGTCTTTTTATTACGAATCAAGCAAAAATAATTTTTATTTAAATTTGATTGAAAGTGTATACCTACGCCGCAGGCACTTATGTAGTGTAATTAGACATTTCATAAACTGCCGCGCGGATTGTGAAATAATCGAAAGTTACACTATCTGTCTAACTATTATAGCCCTTTCATGAAACGACTTACATTCTATCGAGCACATATAGTCTATATATATATATATAAACTAAAGGTTAACAACCACCGCAGGGTCCCACTGGGAGTAACTGTCATCTAAAAAATGACCCCAGAAGATAAGTGGCTGTTCTATATTACCGATCACTTATCATAACCTAAGCACTTTTAAACTATTATTTTCGTCGGCCTTGCCCCCTTGGTGAGGCCTCCATTATTTATGATATTTAATATACTTTCGACTTGAATTACGTTCAATGATTATAATGAAATAATGTGATATTGTTTTATCTGTCAAAATAACAAAGTTTCATACTGTAAGTACAGCCATTAATGTTGAAAATTTTATATTCCTGCCAGCGAATCTTCTATTCTTTCGTTGTCAAAACGGTTTTCTGCATAATTTTTTGTTACAACGTCAATTTTCAAGCTTTTAGTAAGTAGCACTATCTCTTTAATAGAATAAATTTACTTACTGCAATGTAGAATTAAAATGTTTAAATAATAGCGATTTTATAAGTAAAATCGCCTTTTCCCCACCGGTCGCCGCTGCCCCTCCTTACCCTAAATTCAAAAGTTCAACTTACTATTTCTAATTTAAAGCGTACAAAATCAATGAACTTAAAATTGAAAACTTGTGAATTTAAATAATTTTCGATTTGAAGCAATTAAAATTTGACAATTTATTATTGAAAAATAAATATAATATTTGAAAGTCGAAGCTTCTGGAATTGTAGAATTTTAAATTGCTATTACATTTAGAAAAATATAATTTAACATTAAAAATAATTAGGCAGATCTTTCTGAGAAAAAACTTTATCGTAATTTGCACTGTTAAAACTGAAAACATTTTTGATTATAAACCTTTAAAATGGAATTACTCAACAAAAGCGTTGAAATTAAAAAGTAATTTAAAATAGGAAACATTAAAAATGAAAAAATTTCCTATGCTAAACGTTGAAAATTGAACAAATCCGAACTTTATTTTTAAATTTGTTTTTAAAATTGAAAGCGGATACGATTTAGCATTTTTGTTGACTTTTTTTCTCTGAATGTCTAATTTTGACAAAAATTTGTTCGATAATGTTTTATAGAATTATTATATGATTACTGGCTATTTTTTTACTTACCGCGAGTAGAACGCCTACTCCCTTCGCAAAAATACTTGTGTTCGGAGATCTGCCTTTTTATAAATGTGGTAGTCTTGAAGACCGAGTTCAGCGTCATTTATACCTTGATGTAGCCATGTTTTCGTTAAAATTATGATGTCCCAGCATGTCGACGATGTTGACACTGATGTTCTCAGGTTACGTAGCTTTGTCCTAAGTCCTCGTACATTTTGGTAATAAACTGAGAGAAAAGACGATGATGTGCTTAATCCTGGTTTGCTGTTGCTCAGTTTTTTGTGGGCTTTCAGTGTTGAATATCAACGATTTTGGGAACACGATTTTGGGAACAATTAATGTTAACAAACATAATTGTTTAAACAATTTCTTATTATTCTTAATAATATTCTCTCAGGATAATGCTAGAAAATTGCAGTAAAAAAATTCAACTTTTTGTACAATTTTTAATAAGAGTGAGGTCAATAATAATTAATTGAATTTAACCAAATTAATTGTTCAAACAATTCATTATCACTGAATAATGCTAGAAAGTTTCGGTTTTTTCTGAAATTTTCGACTATTTGTGTACTTTTTACTTGCGGTGAGTTAATAATTAATTCAATGCATCAAAAATAATTATTTAAACAAATTATTATTTTTGATGACTATCTTTTTCTTTATTGATGCTAGTTGCGGTTTGTTTTGAAATTGTTTACGTTTTAACCACTTTTCACATAAAAGAAGAATAAATAATACAACTTCACAAACACAGTCCTTTAAACAATTTATTATTGTTTACAACTATATTCTCTTAGATAAGTGTTCAAAAGTTGCGGAGATAAACATAAACTTTATTCTAAAGAAACCAAATTCAAAAGCAACGCTTCTTCTTGGGAGGCTCTTGTACAGGATCCTTAGGATTTTCTGATTCGATCAGAGAATCTGGTGCCGTTCGGGTAGTTCTAAATTTTCCTTACAATATACTCTGGCTCATATACAAGGGGTAGTTTCTCCCTTAGAATAGTGTCTCAGCCGATATAAAAACTACGTGTCGATTATTTTCCCTAGTTCTACAAACGTACAAAGTTTCATCAAAATCGGCGAGTGACAGTTCTGCTATTCCGTAAGTTTACTTTAAAGTTTAAGTAGGACGATGGTCGCGGGGGCTCGGGTTTGGACCCACTCCGTCGGCTTGCAGGTTCGATTCCCGCCTCGCACTCTGGAACAGCTTCGGCGGCCCATGCGACGAACACTTGCCTATCAATCGAGTTTTTGATCCGCTGAGTCGTGTGGAACCGGTACCTCTCGAGAAAAAGGTTCTCGAAGTACTTAAAAAGCCGTTGTTCTTGGTGGTACGGAACCCACCTTCAACTGTAGGCCTTTCTCCCATCACCAAGTAAGTGTTATGGAGGGTGTGTGAAGGAATAGAGGAGAGCTACAAGGAAAATGTAAGCCTTTAGGAGGTTAGGGGACACATTAGAAACTTCCATTCCAGTATTTAAACTAAAAAAGATTTTTATTTGAAATAAATAAAAGTGGAATTCAGCCCAAAAACAGACGAATTTGTAACAAAATAGTTGAATAGTCAACCAGAACAAATTAATTTTCAACCAAACAGTTGCATTTTTACCCCCCAAAAAATGTAATTTCCACCAAAAAAGATGAATTTTCAAACATCTTTTAACGTAACTGAAATTATTCCTAAAATTTATCAAAATCTTTCGAAATAAAAAAATTCCCTAAAAATCTTGCAGATTTTTTTGCGGCATTTTTAGAAATCTCTATTTTTTTGGAATTTATAAAAATTAATTGTTTTAAATAAAAACTCCTTGAAAATTTTATCACGAATCTTAAGAAAAGTTTTTTATATTCTTAATATCTTTCAAGATTCTTGAAAAGCTTCGAAATCTTGAAAAATCAACATTTTGTTTTAATTTTTTTCAAACATTTTAAAAACTTCTAAACCTAAACCTTCTTAATATCTTTTGAAAATATTCGAATTTTTCTAAAAATAGTTTCAAAATTCAGAGAAAACAATTGTTTTAAAATCTTCAAGATTCTTTTTTGACAATTTCAGGATTCTTTTAAAATGTTGAAAAGTCTTTTTAAATATTCTCTTGAAATTAATGAAAAAAAAATTTTAATATGATCAGGAATCTTAAGAACATTTTGTTATTATATTATCTTTCAAAATCGTTAAAATGTTTAAAAATTTCATTTCGAAATCGTCGAAAATCTACATTTCATTAGAAATCTTTTAAAATTGTTTAAAATCTTTAAAAATCAACCCTCAAGTGCTAGAACCTAGAAATTTTCCGTTCCGCCTAGAACGAGTTCAGCAGACCCGAGCCAAATTCAAACTGAAATATCTACGGTTTAAATAGACTTAGCTTCATTTATTACATTCTCATCTAGAGATGGTATTAGATTTGTGTAAAATTTGACCCCCAAGTTTTTTGTCAAATGTCCACGTTTTGAGACCCCCTGAACCCAAAAAAGATGGTTTTTACGGATGTGTCTGTCTATATGTATGTCTGTCTGTCTGTGAGCACGATAAATTTCGAAAGAATTGACCGATTGGATTGGCCTCTGGTATACTCTTCTAGTCTCGTAAACGAAAGGTCAAGTTCGTTAGCCAGCCATTTTGGATGAAAATTCAAAAAGTGAGATATAACATAAATAAAGCTTTGTCCCATGCATTAGGTCCGCTGTTTTCCCCTCAGCACTCAATGAAGTGAAGTTAGCTGGTGGTTAAAGTGAAAATACCTAATAAATTTTTAATTAAAAGAATTTTAAAATGCAGTTTCGAAGACTGAAACAATTAAAAATTAAAAGTCTTTGAAATTGGAATTTTTGGATAAAAAACGGTTTTAAGCTAATCAACCTTAAATATAAATTACTTCATGATTTTTTAAATTTAACTATAGTTCGAGTATTAAAAATTGAACAATACTTGATTTTACAAGACGATTCTGAATCGATTTACAATTAATGAATTTACAGGATTTAGCATTATAATTGAACTGTTTCAATTCGAAAGCCTTAGTAGTGAAACCAATTTAAACGGACGATTGAAACTTTACAAACTATTTTCCATTTTTAAATAATGTCAAATTAATAGAGTCATAATTAAACGCTTTTATTCCATTTCAAATACTATTCAAGTATTGTTCTATTTGAAATTTGTTAAGTAAAAAAAGAACAATTTTCTAATATTAAGCAATATTCGACTGATAATTGAAAATGAGCAATTAAAAATCAAATATTCATAACAAAGCAATTGGAAAATGAATTGTTTGAAATAAAAGTTCAGTGTGTTAAACTTAGACTTTTAACGTTACAGTATAAAAAGTTTTTAATTTGTAAGTCAAAGTCTTGAATTTTGTTGTATAAATAACAATTGAACAATTATTAATTGGAAACTACTACTACTAATTAACGACTAATTTAAACAGTGTTTGGTTACAAAAAGTTCAATCTTTTAATTTTTAATATTTCTAACTTAAAATTGCTTAAAATTATATAATTTTGAACATTTACACATTTATTGATTCCTTCTTCAATTTAGAGTATTGAAAATTATAGCGGGGGTTTATATCTTTAACCATAAATCGGGACAATTGAAAAATCCCGAAATGTGAAATTCTTATCAAATTCCAGAAAAAAATTTTCAAATAGTGAATTCCCGAAATTATAAAATTTTTTGGACTATTTAAAATTACCTCATTTGAAAACGACCGATAATAGATCAATCGTGACATTATAAAATATCCGAGACTATAATACTATTTAACCATTTTTAAATTATTTAGTTTCGGGAATTTGATCATTGGAATTTTTTCTTTTTCGGTATTTTTTGTCGTCCCCAGAAATCTTCGAACTGATGAATTTATAAAAGTAAACAATTTGGAGATTACCGGCCTTTCATTTTTAATTGTTTGATTGAAAAGTGTTGAAAGCTTCAATTTTAAAAGTTTATAATTCAAAAGAGTTTCACGTTGAGTAATTTAATTTGTAGTTCAGTTTTGAATGCTTCAAATAAAAAATTTTTTAATTCCAATGAACGTGACAAATTATTGTGAACCGGGGAATGACCGAGAATTTTGTACTCGATTAAAACGGCCGCCCTGAACAAAAAAAAGAATGTAAGCATTTAAATTTTCGGAACATCAAACCAACACGTTTTGAATTTTTTACAAAGGACACATAAAAGTCTCTTTAACTTTCGTAATCCTTGAAATTAATGTCTGCCTTTTCCTTATCTCGTTTAGAATAATATTGTACGACTTTTCATAAAATTTTGTTGTAATATAAACGACGTATATTTTTTTTAAATCGTGTTTTTGGATGTTTTGCTCAAGTATTATTATTATATCATTAAGCCGTTTCCCTTTCGGGGTAATCGTGAATTGCTCGGTTGTAAAGTAGTGATGTGTTGATGGGTATATAGGTGAAGGGTAGATAGGTATATAGGTTTAAGGTATAGATATTTTAGATTTGGTAACAAACTTTGGTAAACTAGGCTGCCTTATGAATTTGAAGCTACATTTTCTTCATTCGCATATAACTAAGTTTGCAGAAAACCTGGGAGACCTTATTGAAGAGCAAGGCGATCGTTTCCACCAGGATATAAAAAAGATGGAGAGGCGATATCAGGGACGTTGGGATGTCAACATGGTGACTGAGTATAATGTTGGAGTTTCAAACGAAATCAAGTTAATCAAGGTACCAAACGAAAGCGAAACCTACTAATGCGATGCAAGGAAACTAACGCAAATTAAACGCCCCGAAACGTGAGAGGCAAAGGAAATCCATAGTAAACAACAATCATATAGATATGGTGATTTAGTCCACTAGACGTAAATTTTCTTTCCATCTGAAAAATAAAGGAAAAATCACCATTTTTGGAATTTTTCCGGCTAATTCAGAGTTTTAAAGAAAAACTACGATCTAATTGGGGTATTTTTACAGCAAAATTGGATTGAGCGACCCAAGAAATTATAATGGTATGGTAATTAAGTTCAGTAGACATAAAAAGTTTCATTTTTACCCAAGAAATACAGCAACAATCGCTGTTTTTGTCATTTTTACGTCCACTTTTGCGTTTTTTTGGATTCAGCAAGCCAAAAAACATATGGAAATGCTAGTTATGTCCACCGGGCATAAAGATCCTTTTCTTTTTTGCAAAAATATACAAGAAAAATCGCTCTTTTCGCCGATTTTACGTCTATTTTTGCGTTTTTTTGAAAAAATAAGAGCTAATTTGGATACTTGGATCGCGAATTCGGATTCAGCGACCACAAAAGCATATAGATATGCTGGTTAAGTCCAGACGACATGAAAATACTTTGATTTTTGTAAACATATACAAGAAAAATCGCTGTTTTCGTCGATATTACGTCTATTTTTGCGTTTTTTGGAAAAATGCGAACTAACTTGGATATTTGGACCCTGAATTCGGATTCAGCGACCCCAAAAACATATAGATATGCCGGTGTAGTCCACCGGGCAGACCATTTTTTTTTGTGTGCCGGTGTAATGTTTCGGACAGTATGGAAGATTGATTTAACTTAATTCGATGCGCAGTAGTATTCTATGGTACCTAGGACTGCGCAGTAATTTTTTTGGCCTACCTCGTATACCGCGGAACATCGTACCATGATACAGTACAAATACAATACAATACAATTAATAATAATAATTCGAAGATATTTTAATGTAAATAAAGAAAGATAAAGCAATATCAAACATGCCACATAGGACTATACCATTTACTAAAATTAAAAGCGTATGAAAAGCTTTATCATCAACTAGAAAAGTAATGAATAAAACATAATTCTTCACAATTTTATTTTAATATCTTGTACATATCTCTAATTATATAATATTGGTTATGAATTTTTGTAGATTTTTCGATAAGCTAAACGTGACTTAAAATCTACACATTTTAAAGAACGATCGCGATCATAATAAATACTAATCAAATGTAATGTAAAAGGAAATTATTTAATTTTTTTCCAAATTTTTGTCAAATTGTTGCAGGTTTGAAATATTTATACATGTTGTCCAATCTCTCGTCAAATTTAGGAAATTAGAGCACCAACCCTAAAGGCGTATTTATTAAATAGTGCAAAGCATATCTTCACGGCTATGTATCTTTTAGTTCAATTCTTTTCATTATGCTACATTTTAATTCAACAAAAGTAAATTAGTGAATAATAAAGAAGAGTTCTTGAGGTATATCCAGAAAAATTTTCATGACAAAATATCGGGCATTGGACCTCATATGACCTATATGTTATCACTTAAAGGTGTTTCTATTACGGATTAAATAATCTGAATTGAATTTTATACCCACCCTATCGCTATCGCTTACTTTTTCCATTAAATAACCATACAAAGCCCTGACCGCGTTTTCACAAAATTCTACGACTTCACCGGCCCGCTTATTTTCCGGTTCATTAATTTTAACCTTAAGCTCGACACCGCTAAGGTTAAATTTAGGGTAAAACCGCGAATTCTCGTAAATTATGGAAATAAAACTCTCTCTCTCACCTTGTTGTTGCTGTTGTTGTTCTCGTTGTTCAGCCTCATGCTGCTGATGGTGTTGCTGCTGCTGCCCAGCACCAACCTGTGGAGCGATTGGTTCTTGCCAAGGCCGCCAAGGTTCCGGTAGATTTTCTTCTTGTGCTTCTTCTTCTTCGTCTGAAGAATCATCATCGTTGCATTCCCCAGCAGCGTTATTGTGATTATAAATTGTACGTATATTTTGGGAATGTTTAAAAATTTTTGACAAATGGTTTTAATAGTTTACAATTATGATTTTTTAAATATATTAAAAATATTTCTCAATATTTGAAAAAGAAATTCACAAAGTTTTAAAAATATTTCAATGATTTCATAAAATTTTCAAATATTTGAAAAAGAATGTTTTATTCTTTATACTCGTCTTAAAATAATAAAAGCGAATAAATCATTCTGTCGATTGAAATGTAAAAATTCTATTTTATTATGTAAAAAAGTGTACTTAGTTTTCCAACAATAAAGAAAATGAAAAAAAAAATAATACAAATTTGTGCTAAATTCAACCAAATTATTCACTGATTTGTATGCAGATAATTTTGAATATCCATTAACGTAAAAATGTTTAAATGTCTTTGAAAAATTCTACTCAATATTTCAACGGAAAAGAGAATAAAAGAAATAAATTTTTAACCTTAATTTAAGCAAATTATTGATTCATTTTTGAAAATATAATTCTAATCATGAATATCGTTAAAATGTTTTAATCTTATTTATACTTTTTGAAATGATAAGATTGAACGAATAATTTTCATGAGTAAAGTGTAAAAAATTGTACTTAATTTTTCAACAAAAAAGAAAAAAAAATATATGTATTAAAAAAAATAGTACACCAAATTCAACCAAATTATTCATTCATTTTTAGGCAAATAATTTTGGACAATGATTATCGTAAAAATGTTTAAATATGTTTGAAAACTTCGACTTTATATTTCAACGAAAAAGAGATAAATTTTTAACCTTAATTTCATCAAATTATCCATTCATTTTTTTAAATATAATTCTAAACATGAAGATCGTTAAAAAGTTTCAATCTTGTTTATACTTTTTTTAAATGATAAGAGGGAGCGAATAATTTTCATGAGTAAAATGTACAAAATTGTAGTTAATTTTTCAGCAAAAAAGAAAATTTTAAAAATTGTATGTGAAATTCAACTAAATTATTCATTAATTTTTAGGCATGTAATTTTGAAAATGTATTATGATAAAAATGTTAAAATCTTTTTTTTAAATTCTACTTCATATTTCAACGTAAGAGAGAATAAAAGGGATAAATTTTTTACCTTAATTTAATACAATTATTCATTCATTTTCGGAAATATAATTCTAAACATGAATGTCGTTGAAACGTTTTATTCTTTATATTGTTTCAAAATGATAAGAGTGAACGAATAATTTTCTTGAGTAAAATGTAAAAATTTGTATTTACTTTTTCAACAAGAAATAAAATTAAAAATTTTTAAAACTAATTTCAATCAAATTATTAATTCATTTTTTACAAAAATATGGAAATTTTTATGATATCATATTGAAAAACTTACGGTTTATCGGGACAGTAGATGCGGAGAATATCCCACTAGTCAAATTGCACCCTGTTGAGACGCCTGGAAAACAGGTGTCCGAGAGCGGCTGGGGGTAGGTCCCACCACCAGGGCAAGGGGTTTGGCGCCGTAGTGCGGTGAAGGGGGCTAGGAAAAGTGGAGGGGGTAGTCTGTCCATAGTGGCCCGGTACTACTCGCACAAAGTCCAAGCAAAGTTTAAAATGTCGAAAATGTTCTATTTGAAACATTTCATTCGGATAGTTTCGAAATGTACTTGATATCCAGTGAAAGTGTTGAATTAAATTTCTCAATATACTAGAAAAAAAAAGCATTTTGTATTGAAATCCTACTTTTTAATTGTGAAATAATAGTTACAAGCCGAGAAATTAGTCTTCAAAGGTAGGGTAACTTTAACCAAGCATATTTTCAATATCATCAATATTTATTAAAATTTGCAAAATATTCGTCCTTCCTTATTCATTTAGAAATCCAGGTACTCCACATATGTTCTAATTGTTAAGAATGTTTATGCATAAATTACAGCCGCAAGAAGTCAAAATAAAGTTTGAAAGGTTGAAAATACTCTACTTGAATTTTCGTCTAATCGAAACATGTCATTAGGATATTTTCGAAATATAATTGATATCCAGTAAAATTTTGAAATGGAATTTCTCAATATACTAGAAAAAAATCCTTTTGTATTTAAATCTTACTTTTTAATTGTAAAATAATAGTTACAAGCCAAAAAATTAGTCTTCAACAGTCAGGTAACTTTGACCAAGCATAGTTTTAATATCATTAATATTTATGAAAATTTGAGAAATATTCGAAATGTTCCGATTAGACGAAAATTCAAGTAGAGTATTTTCAACATTTCAAACTGGATTTATAAATAACAAAGGTAAAACATATATTTCTCAAATTTTAATAAATATTGATGATATTGAAAATATGCTTGGTTAAAGTTACCCTACTTTTGAAGACTAATTTCTCGGTTTGTAACTATTATTTTACAATTAAAAAGGGTAATTTCAATACAAAGCGATTTTTTTCTAGTATATTGAGAAACTTAAGTCCAAATTTTCACTGGATATCAAGTATATGTCGAAACTGTCCCAATGAAATTTTTCGATTAGACGAAAATTTAAGTAAAGTATTTTTAACATTTCAAAGTTTGTTTCGACTTCTTATGCCTGGATTCATATAAGAATGAGCTAGAGATTTCATTCATAAAAGAGCTTAGCGGAATAAGCATGTAAAATCGGCCCCTGCGCGTATGAAGTTGCAATTAATGTCATAAGTTCGTTTCCATGTGGTATAAAACTCCACCAAGTTTCAACTTCAAAATCCCATTTTTGTACGAGATATGGAAAGGGAGAGCAAAATAAAAAAAGTGATTTTTCTCGAAAACGGATCGACTGATTTCAATGAATAAAATATATGTTTCAAAGACCACTCTGGAGAATTAAAAAAAAAATTGATGAATTTCTCGAACGAAAAATAAGCATTAGAATAATGTTTTAAAATTTTGAATTACATAATACATAATTATCAATTCGCCATAATTACGTATGCGTAGTTAGAAAACGATTAATTGCGTTCTATTTTGGGACATAGAAATGCCCGAGGGGTCGAGACTTAAACAACTCTAGTTACGACTCTTTATCGTTCGGTAAGCACAGATATAGTTGATCAGGGACGCACGGGATGAAAATGACGATTGCAGTCGAGCTTAAAGCTGTCACAAAATCTGATGTTCCAAAATCCTAAGAATCGTGTATTTCTTTTCTAAATTAAGGCCATGTGACGAGTGGGTCACGTGACCGGCTTCCTACCTTACCGACACTTTTTTTATTTGTAAACTTATTATATATATATATATATATATATAAAGCGGTCCTACTGGGAGGCGGTGTCATTTTGAGATGGCAGTTGCTCCCAGTGGGACCCTGCGGTGGTTATTTAACCTTATTTTTTAATTATATATTGTCATGAGGTTTTCGACAAAACTCAGAAAGATGTGAAAACAACTTTCCGGGGTTTCGCCGAAGCTGTACCTAACCACTGAACGCGAGGGAACGACGGTTCGTAAAAAGATAATAAGAACACTCTTACCGTCCAGCGAAGAATCAAGTCTAGATTAAGGCAACATAACTGTACATTTGCGGATACGTAAATTTTAGAATCAATCTCGAAGCGCCAGAGGACTCTCAATTTAACCGACATTATCATTTTTTATAATTCGTCTGAGCGGTGTCGAGAACGTAACTGTGTAGCAAACTGACAGCTCGTAAACAACGAGTAGACGGCGCGGACAGCCAACAACCTTCCAGCCACCAAAGAAGAAGGACAGAAGGATGGATCGTAACCAACACGGCGCATTAGTCCCGCGCATGACATGGCGCCACTACTGGACGGCCGTGTTTCACCGTCAAAGTGGGGAGGTGGCACAACTAGCAGCCATTACCAGACGACCATGCTTCACCGACCAAGTGGGGTGTGCTACAACTAGCAGTCATGTTTGATCGTCGGCATTATATCTCAACGCCACGGCCGGCGGCAAGTAGCGGTACTGAGTCGTTCACCGAGTCAGGCCGATCCGACCCTGCAACACCACACCATTAAGCCCCACTAGCAGTGTCGAAGGCAGTACGTAACGGACTCAACCAGCCCTGTTGAGTCCTGTTGAGTCGTTGAGGACCTGTCACTTTTACTTTTTGGTTTGGTGGCGGTGCACCCGGTGAGACCGGAAAATATCATAAGAGGCAAACAGATAAAAAGAGCCTAGAATACAAATTAGAAACAAAAATGGATAGAAGGAAGGAAGAGTAAGCGCGTTGGCTGCAAGGTGGGTGGCCTCAGTATTAGCCTTCAAAGTGTTTTTAGCTTCCACTCTCGACCCCACGTGGTGTGACTCTTTGAGATCGCGTGTGTTAAAAGTGAAGAATAGTGCCGAACGAGACCCCATCAACACACGGAAGTGGGGCATGCCCGACACGAAGCCCGACGACAGACAGTTGAGGCGGGCGTTCCTCAAGAGAACCGTTAGTGTGGGCACGCGGTAATGCACGTTGGATGACGTGGTGCAAACGCGGGCGTCTCGGGCGGCCATTTTCGAAGTAGCGGGTCTCTCTGGTGATCGGTTGAACATTTCTAGAACCGATCAAATTAACCAAGATGTTTTCTTTATCGATAATAAAATAAGTGAATTAATGTAGTGTTTTTAGGTTAATAAATATTATTTCTTGTTGTGATTTAAAAAAAACGTGATAATTTGATAACCGTCACTCTCTTTAACAAATTCTCTCTTGCTCAAGTGATCTCACCCCTCTTCTCGTCCTAGACGGCAAGTGAGCTAGTCAACCTAGCAGTTGCGACAGGAGCAGAACCAGCGGGACTCGGATAGGGAAACCTATCTGGCACCTGGAAAGAGAAAAATAACGAGATTCGTGGGTTGATCGTGAGTTCAAAAGGTGTGACACACAAACTCGGTTTATTCCGGTATTTTGTGTCGCAACTGAAAGGTAAGCGGCAACTATTTCATATAGGTGGGTTTTCCAGCCCTTTTTCAGCTCCGGCAAGGATGTGGTTGACCGCTGAGAACACGTGGAACTTGGAAAACCTGATTATAATATATATATATATATATATATATATATATATACATGCTTGCCATCCCGGTTTTACTATACTCGTTTGAGTGTGGATGGGACCAACACAAATAAATATTCTTATGTTATTATGTATCTGTATTATTTTTCCCTCTTCCTAATAAGAGTCTGTATTTCGCTCCTTAATTTAACACCTCAGTCTATCTTAAAAGAAACCCTAATCGTTCAACTTATAATACTACTAATTCGTCCCTTGAAGAGTCTTGGCGCAACTAACCTATGACTCACGACCTACCTGATGGGATTGGCGCAACTAACCTCCTCCGTTTATTTTATATCATAAGTTTCATTTTCCCGAACATATTTTCATAATATGTTATCATAATATAGTATATAAGTTGAATGGCAATGAGCAAGGAGGACTTAAACATATGCATCGGCAGCGCAACACATGACCAAGTCAAGCTGATGAATCAAAAAGCTCATCCAGCTAAGGCTAAAGGAATCTCTGGTGAACATAGAACGAAACACAGGCAAACCAGATATAATGGAAATAAGCGAAGACAGTGCGTTAGAGAAAAAGGTATTCAACATAGAAATAAATTTATTCAAAGGAATTTTATTAATTATTTACTTCATTATTTTTTGTGCATGGTTTAAATTGCGCTTTTTTATTAATTATTATAAGGCGCATGAATATTTCCGAAATTCTGCTTTACATAAAATTTATTTGACCCACAATCGTGTGGCCTAAACTTTGCATAATTTGTATATTTTTCAATTCATGTTTTTTTCTAATTGGTATTTTATTTTATGTAATGACCGAATACATTTCAAATCAGCGGGTTCTACACTTGAAGTGAAGTATGTTGTTCTTTAGAGGAAATTAGGCAATGCGTACTTTTCCGAGTTGCAAACAAAAAATTGTCTGCTAAGTTATGTATATTTGATTTGTGTGCCTTGTTTTTCAAAAAACTGAACGTTTTTCTTTCAAACCTCTATAACTTTTGATCATTTATTGTCTTCTTTCGATATCGTCCAGGAAATTTAAAAAAGGCTCAAATTTAACAAAATGACTACGGGTTTTCTGAAAATATTCAAAGTCGATTTTGTCAACAAACCCACACTTATATTTTTGCCAATTTGTGTTAAATTTTCACTTTCATAAGGAATATATCTTCTAAGTTTTATGCGGGCTAAATAACTTTTATGGCCAGGAGAATTTTTTTTATCATAAAATCGAATTTACTAATTTTAGTCGTAAGCAATAACAGATACGAAAAAATGTTAACATAAAAATTTGCACGTCTAAAAAAGTTATATAAAAAATACCTCTTGCCCTTTTGCGATACGTGCGGTAACGTTTAACAGAAAAATTAAAAAATTATTGTTTTTTTTTTAGGAAAAGAAATTAAGCTGGCCTCAAAAATGATTATGCAAAAATTGTAAAAAAGTATGGATAAGTATAAAAAAGATAGGGGTTTCCAGAAAATCTCGTTTATTTTTTTCTTCAAACTTTGAAAACCAGAAAAAATTTTTTTTTTGAAAACCCCACTTTCTTTAACCTTGCCAATATTTGTGAAAGGTTTTTGCTAATAGAAGAAAGGCAGTCTGTCAGCGTTATTTGGGTTAAACCATTTTTGAAGCTGAGAGAATTTTTTTGCTAAAAATATAAGTTTTGCACTTTTCTCGTAAACGATGCAACATATCGCAAAGGAACAAGAAGTATTTTCAACAGTACTTTTTTAGACGTGCAAACTTTCATCTTAACATTTTTACCTTTTCTGTAATTTTTTACGAGAAAGATTAGACAATTTGATTTTATGAAAAAGAAAATCTCCTGCTCGCAAGTTTGAGCGCGCCTAGGGCGCGCGACTGTTGGTTCTCGCGCTTCGTGCTCGAGAATATATTTATCTCACTAGATGACAGTTGCTCCCAGTGGGACCCTGCGGTGGTTGTTAACCTTTAGTTTTTAATTATATATATATACATATGTAAGGGTATATGTTGAACGAGTTTTGTAAGAGAACTTCGACTTTAATTATTATCATTTTTAATATAAAACTCTACCACTGATAGAAATTCGGCAAGAGTATAAATCGTTTTATATCGCATTTTCTTGGTCTCATTGCCGATGTTTAACCTGCGCCAAAGTATGAAGACTGTATTTATTATGTAAGTTTGTACCTGAAATGTCTGACAACTATTTTTCGATAAAAAAAAAATTTTTGCATCGACCATTTCTGAAAAAGTCCGTTTTCAATTTAAAAACCACGAATGTCCAGTTTCTCTCAGAAACGGAGCAAGATATGAAAAAAGTTAAGAAAACATAATTGTTTATTGGAAAAATTGGTACAAAAATACCCCCTCACTTTAATCGAAATGTGTAATAATTTCTGAATATCAGGTAATAATTGTATGATTATAAATTTTAAATGTCAGAAATAATTATTTCTGACATTTTTTTAATTATAGACAAAAATGAGCAATAAGATTTTTCAAGAAAAAAAAGCTATCCTTAGATTATGTAACTCAAACTTTATTTTCTCTAATTTCTGTTATCGTAAGAAATTAAAATCCCTATATCACTTTGTTTTCGCGAAAACAAGGAAAATTCCATTTGTTGAAATAAAAAATTGTTTTTTTTTTTTTGAAAACCAGCCTGCGGAAATATTTTATTTTTTATCGGAAAATAGTTTTAAGATATATTTTAGTGCGAGTGTCGGAGTGAACGCTCCTTAATGCATGGATAAATAAATTAATGGTTTTCATTAACAAATGAGTTAGATTTATTATAAATTTCCTTACCGTAATAATATTTCAAGACATGTCGAAATTTGACTGGGCGTATTGGATGTAGAATGTTAAATAGAGATTGGATGTAGAATGTTTAAGAGATATTTAAAAGTACTTTAAACTGTTCAATTTATAAAAGTTTAAAATTTTACATTTTTTAGTTCAACTGCATTTAATTTCAAATTGTTCAATTGAAACGATTTCATTTTACACGTCACATTTGTAAGTTATTGAACGTTTAAATACAACATTTTTAAAACTTTAACTTAAGAAGTTTAAAATTCAAATGTTCCAATTTAAGCGTTTTAATTCGCGTTTCAGTTTTTATAAATTCAAATGAAGAAATATTTTGCCTCAAGAGATTGAATCTTTTAATAATTAAAGATTTTGAAAATTGTCATCACCCTAAATAAATAAGTAATAAATTAATTTCGATTCATACACATCCTAGCATTTACTTCATATCGTTTCAGCTTATAATATGTATAATGTATAATCATGTATGTTTAAAAATATGTATATAATAACTTATGTGTACAACTGTAATATAAAGATATTAAATTCTGTTTACTATCAATGCATACTGTGTGTGACTCCTTCAAGGTTGAACAGTGGTTAGTATGTGTGTGGCCGCACGGTCGAAGGTGAATGACCGCCAAATAGGACGAAATAATTTTTTTCATATTCCAGACTTCATTTTTCTGTGGATTATTTTTTTCCGTGTAACCCCTGAGTGTTCCATACTTTTTGTAAATCTAAAAAAGGATTTATAATGATTGGTAGGAATCGATAGCACAATTAACAAATGTTGAAGATTATATTTTTCAGGACATTTGGTTATTATTAACAGATGTTGTTCATTTGCGCCTTTTTACATCGAAGGTGGAGAAAAGTCTAATTTGTCGCTGTTTATTCATGTTATTCATGTTACTTTAACAGTATTGAATTATATAATGATATCTTCAATTTTAAAAAAGCTTTTCAAAGTTTGAGAGTTGTACTTTTAGATAGCATGACCCGATTTCAGAAACCAAATTTTTTCGCGATGTAACACAAGCCTAAATATACCAAAAAACCGCATTTTTCGCACTTTTAGGTTAGGTTATCTCAAAAACCTGACGTGCTGGAAAATTCTGGGATCGGCTTCGGATTCTACGCAGAAAATTACGTCGGAAATGACCCTCAGTTGGCCAACAACAATCGCAATCCATTATTATTTTTATTGTTTTGCGGTTATGTAAATGCAAACTGTTTCTGATACATAAAACACTATTTTATACTGGTAGTTGATCGTTTACATACCTTTTTTGAATAACTAACTACTGTTTTTAGCCATTTTAATTTTCACTTGGAGTGAGTTATTATTTGATTTAATATAAAAAAAAAAATTTTAACAAATTATTATTGTCTATAGCTATCTTCTTCTATATTAATAATAGATAGTTGATGCTTTTTCTGAATTTTGTAACTTTTTTCTATTTTTCAATTAGAGTGAAGTAATAATGATTAAAGTTGAGAAAAATAATTGTTTAAACAAATTATTGTTGTAATAACTATCTTCTTTTATATTAATGCCCGATTGTTGCGGTTCTTTTTCTGAAATTTTCAACTTTTTGCTAACTTTTCACTTTCATAATTTCAGTTTCTTCTTTTAGTTTAATAATTGACTTAAAAAAGTAAAATACTATTCAAAAAATTATTCTTGTTGAGGTTCACTTATTATTTGTTCCTACCTAAAAAGTCAAAGCAAAACTAAAGATTCCAGAAAAAAAATCATCTTTCTAACGGTACTCTGAAATAAGATAGTTATAAACAATAATCAATTGTTTAAATAAGCATGTTTGTTAACTTGCAATAATTTTTACCTCACTAAGTGGAAAGTGGACAAAAAGTTTAAGAGTTTAGAAAAAACCGAAACTTTTTAGTACTCATCTAAGAGAAGATAGTTATAAACAATTATAAATTGTTCATACAACTTTGTTAACTTGCATTATTTATTCCTATACTAAGTAAAAAGTGGGTAAAAAGTTAAACATTTCAGAAGCAACCGCAACTGTTTTTCATTAATAAAGAAGAAGATAGTTATGAACAATAATAATCTGTTTAAATCATCATTTTTGCTAAATTCAATTAATTAATAACTCACCCTATGTGAAAAGTAGATAAGTTGTCGTAAATAAAAAAAACCGCAACTTTCTAGCATCATTCAAATTGAATATCATTAATAATAATAATAATACATTGTTTAGACAAATACTTTGTTAACTTTAATTAATTATTTAACTCACTCTAAGTGAAAAGTGAATAAAAATTTTAAAACTTCAGAAATAACTAAAATTTTCTAGCATTATTCTAAGAGAATATTATCAACAATAATAATAAATTGTTTAAACAATAATGTTTAAATTCGATTCACCTGATATTAAGGATTCCGAATAAAATCTACAAAAACGTCTTTTATACTTTCTATACACTATACAGTCAGAAAGATAATTTTATGTATTTTACTTTATATTATTTTTTAAAGTTATCGAGAAAAACAGCTTGAGCAAATAAAATTCTTTTAAACAAATATAAATTTGTTAAATATTAGAAGAAATGTATTAAAATTATGTAATTATTCAACAAAAAGTAGCATATAGGATACAAAATTAAGAAAAAAGTGGACATCTCTGGCTCAATTAGAAATTTTGAAGCTAAACAGTAATTGTTTAAATAATTACATAATGTTTTTTTGAAAAATTACTATTCCAAACAATGACCAACTATTACATTTCATTCAGAATTTTTTGGTTTAAATATCAACTATTACATTTTCTGGTAAAAATTAGTATTTTCCAGTTCAAAATTCAACTGTTTTGTTAATAATTGGTCCGTTTGGTTTCAAAATTCAACAATTTGGTAAAAAATTCAACTTTTTTGTGGAAAATTCATGTAGTTTGTTGACAATTCATCTGTTTCGTTCAAAATTTAACTATCTGGTTGAAAATTCAGTTGTTTTGTTAAAAGCTCATTTTTTGGATTGAAAATTCAACATTTTGGACAACCCCAAATTAGTCATTGAGAGAATATGTAGCCAATCAGTGAAGTTCCAAAATATTTTGTTGAGAAAAGTAAAGAAATAGTGGCATTAGGAGACAATTGTGAGAAAATAGTGTATTTCGTGTCATTTTTTTCTCGAAATAGTAGCAAAATAGTGTAGTGAGGCCTGTAAATTCTATCTGCGAGTAGATTTCATATTTTGAGAGATTTTATTACCTTTGGGACTATGCCAGTTCCAAACTACTTCAGGCTGTTGGCTGCAAGGTCCCATTATTGGACTGCATCGATAATCTATTTCCGGAGAATCCTCCATATTATTGGTAACGCTTGTATTTCTAATGGGAGTGCTATGGCCACTACGTTTATCCAACCGTCGAACTGGTGTCGTGTTTCCATTGTTGCTTGTGTCTTCTGTAAATAAAATACAAAATTTACTATCCATTTATGTGAAGTAAATTATTAGAAATATTTATATTGATTGCAATAAAATCAACTACTAATTTTAATTTCAAGTTTCTTGCAAATGGGATTTTCCGAATGATTTTGATATTCTATAATCCCACGGACATTTAAGATCAAAAACAAAAAAATCCATTAGGGACCTTTTTGAAAAAAGTCAATGTGACTGCTTTATCGTTGATTTTCAAATTATTAATTTTTCATTTTAGATTGAAATAATTGAATTTTCTTTAAATTGTGATGGACATTTTGAAAATTAATTTTTGTAATTACTTTTTTTCAAGATCCTAATTGAAGAATGCTTCAATTTTTATGCCAATTTTGGAATTATTTAATTTTTGTTTAAGATTCAACTATTCAACTTGAAGAATCATTTTTTTAGTTGAAAATTCGTCACTTTGGTTGAAAATTAAACTATTTTGTTGAAAATTCCTTTTTCCTGGTTGAAAATGAATTTTTCTAATTGAACATTTAACTATTCAATTTTTGGTGGAAAATCGATCGTTTATAGTTGATAATTCAAGTATTGGATTTTTATTAAAAATGTATCTTTTTTGGTTGAAAATTTAACTATGTATTTCGTTAAAAAATCGTTTTTGTTTAGTTAAAAATTAATGTTTTTAACTGAATATTTGACTATTACATCTTTCATTGAAAATAAATCGTTTATAGTTGGAAACTCATGTCCTTTTTTGAAAATTCGGCTTTTTTATTCGAAAATTAATCTTCTTAATTGAAAATTCAACCACTTTGATAAAAATTCATTTTATTAGTTAAAGTTTCATCTTTCTGATTAAAAATTCTAACTGTTTTGTTGAAAATTTATCATTTTTAGTTAAAAATTCAACTATTTTGTTAAAAAATAACTTTTTCCTGGTTGAAAATGAATTTTTCTAATTGAAAATTTAACTATTCAATTTTTGGTGGAAAATTGATCGTTTATAGTTGATAATTCAAGTATTGGATTTTTATTAAAACTGTATCTTTTTTGGCTGAAAATTTAACTATGTATTTCGTTAAAAAATCGTTTTTTTAGTTAAAAATTAATGTTTTAACTGAATATTTGACTATTACATATTTCGTTGAAAATAAATCGTTTATAGTTGGAAATTCATCTTTCTTTGTTGAAATATCAACCATTACCTTTTTCATTGAAATATTATTTTTTTAAATTAAAAATTCATGTATTTTGATCAAGGATTCAACTATTTTGTTGAAAATTGGTCTTTTTTTTGTTAAATTTAACTGTTTTTGATTTAAAATAAAAATATTTCTTGGCTTAAATATCAACTATTACATTTTTCGTTGAGAATTTATCTTTTTTGGTTGAAAATTCAACTGTTTCGTTGAAAATTTGTCTTCTTTTTCAAATTTAACTGTTTTTGGTTTAAAATTAAAGTCTTTCTTTGTTGAAATATCAACCATTACCTTTTTCATTGAAATATTATTTTTTTAAATTAAAAATTCATGTATTTTGGTTAAGGATTCAAATATTTTATTGAAAATTAGTCTTTTTTTGTTGAATTAAAATTTGTTTGGTTCAAAATAAAAATATTTCTTGGTTTAAATATCAACTATTACATTTTTCGTTGAGAATTTCTCTTTTTTGGTTGAAAATTCAACTATTTTGTTGAAAATTGGTCTTTTTTTCAAATTTAACTGTTTTTGGTTTAAAATTAAAGTCTTTCTTTGTTGAAATATCAACCAATACCTTTTTCATTGAAATATTATTTTTTTAAATTAAAAGTTCATGTATTTTGATTGAGGATTCAACTATTTTGTTGATAATTTGTCTTTTTTTGTTAAATTTAACTGTTTTTTGTTTAAAATAAAAATCTTTCTTAGTTGAAATATCAACCATTACCGTTTTCATTGAAATATTATTTTTTTAAATTAAAAATTCATGCATTTTGGTTAAGGATTCAAATATTTTGTTGAAAATTGGTCTTTTTTTGTTAAATTTAACTGTTTTTGGTTTAAAATTTAAATATTTCTTGGTTTAAATATCAACTATTACATTTTTCGTTGAGAATTCATCTTTTTTGGTTGAAAATTCAACTATTTTGTTGAAAATTTGTCTTTTTTTGTCAAATTTACCTGTTTTTGGTTTAAAATTAAAGTCTTTCTTTGTTGAAATATCAACCATTACCTTTTTAATTGAAATATTATTTTTTTAAATTAAAAATTCATGTATTTTGGTTGTGTATTTGACTATTTTATTGAAAATTGATCTTTTTTTTGTTGAATTCAACTGTTTTTGGTTTAAAATTAAAATCTTTCTTGGTGGAAATATCAAACATTACATTTTTCGTAGAGAATTAATTTTTTTTTGGTTGAAAGTTCAACTGTTTTGAGGAAAATTGCTATTTTTTTTGTGTGGAATTTAAATGTTTTTAGTCTAAAATTAAAATATTTCTTCGTTTAAATATCAACCATTACCTTTTTAATTGAAATATTATTTCTTAAATTAAAAATTCATGTATTTTGGTTGAGGATTCAACTATTTTATTGAAAATTGGTCTTTTTTGGTTGAAAATTCAAATGTTTTGTTGAAAATTTGTCTTTTTTTGTTAAATTTAACAGTTTTTGGTTTAAAATTACAATCTTTCTTCGATCAAGTATCAACCATTACCTTTTTCATTGGAATATTAGTTTTTTAAGTTAAAAATTCATGTATTTTGGTTGAGGATTCAACTATTTCATTGAAAATTAGTCTTTTTTGTTGAATTCAACTGTTTTTGGTTTAAAATTAAAATCTTTCTTCGGTGAAATATGAACCATTAGCTTTTTCATTGAAATATTTTTTTTTTTTAATTAAAAATTCATGTATTTTGGTAGTGGATTTGACTATTTTATTGAAAATTGATCTTTTTTTTTGTTGAATTCAACTGTTTTTGGTTTAAAATTAAAATCTTTCTTGGTGGAAATATCAAACATTACATTTTTAAGAATTTTATAAATTAAGTCTGTTCGACTTTTAAAATCTTACATGATTTGAGTTAAAATCGGCGTGAGCCAGATTGTTTTTTATCTATAATAAAATTTGAAATATTTGTACGAAAGGACTTTATTTAATAAATAATTAAAACTACTAAATAATTAATGAATTCAACTAATTTTAAAAATAAATCTTATATAAATATTATTATTATATAAATATTCTAATAAAAGGGGTAGGGGTATCAAAATAAGAAGTTTATTGAATAATTAGAAATTTTTGTTCAACACAAGTAGTATTTCAATCGAAGACTATTAAGTATTATTGTTTAAATTAATATAACCGAGAGGTGTATTTTAAAGTGTAAAGATTTACCTAAATTCTTAGGCAAAGGGAATCCTTTTAATAATTTGATTATCAAAGTTGAGGTCATTAATTAATAAATTATTTATAATAATGTAGATAAATTATATTAATTACACTTTTGAGAATAAAATTATTTTTTTGTAGATTTTAAAAATTTTGTTAAATTTGGTTCTAAAGCAAAAAGTTATGAAGGAAAATCACCCTTTTTTAGGTCGTTGATCGAGGTCGATTTGAACTTTGATTTATATTTTTATAATCTAATTAATGGGATCAAAACTAGTTGTTTTAAAATTAATTAGTTGACTTCAACATTGTTTTAAAATAAAAATTTAAATTTGTTCTATTTTTTTTAAATATAAATAAATTTTATTTGATAATTAAAAATATTTTTATTTATAAATAAATTTTATATAAATATTATCATTATATAAATATTCTAATAAAAGGGGTAGGGGTATCAAAATAAGAAGTTTATTGAATAATTAGAAATTTTTGTTTAAGATAAGTAGTATTTCAATCGAAGACTATTAAGTATTATTGTGTAAATTAATATAACCGAGAGGTGTATTTTAAAGTTTTGAAGATTTACCTAAATTCTTAGGCAAAGGGAATCTTTTTAGTAATTTGATTAATCAAGTTGAGGTAATTAATTAATAAATTATTCATAATAATATAGATAAATTATATTAATTAAACTTTTGGGAATAAAATTATTTTTTTGTCGATTTAAAAAAAAATTTAATTTTAAAAATGTTGGTTCTAGAGCCAAAAGTTATGAAGGAAAATGACCCTTTTTTAGGTCGTTGATCAAGGTCGATTTGAACGTCGATTTATATTTTTTTAATCTAATTAATAAGATTAAAACTAGTTATTTTAAAATTAATTAGTTGACTTCACCAACATTTCTTTAAAATAAAATTTTAAATTTGTTTTATTTGTTTTAAATATGAATAAATTTTTTTTAATAATTAAAAATATTTTTAGAATTAAATATTTTATAAAATATTAATAATTATGATTCATTTAGTTAAATATAAATATATTATTAAATTTAAAATAATAGGTTAAAATCTTTTTCAAATTAATATTATTAATTTATCGTACGGATAAATTAATAATAATAATAATAATTCTTTTGAGAATAATTTAATTGCATTTCTAAATGGTTGTATAATTCCTATAAATCTAACTTAATTAGGACCTTTTCGAATTTGGATATATCCTAATAATTTTCTTTCTAATAATGTTAAAAAAAGCTAAACTTAATAAAAAATTTTTAATTAATAATAAATTAATAATAAATGAATTAATAAAATAATAAATAATTATTATATGAATTTCTAAATTTTATTCCCATGAAATTTTATTCATTATAAATTATATTTTATTTATTTACATAAAAATAAAAATTTTATTTTTATTATTAATATAATATGAAAAATTATATATATTTAATTTATCAAATTAATACATGATATAGTTTATACGTTTTTTGAAATGAAGCGTTGCAGTACAAAGCTAGGTAACCAAATTTTTTGGCAAAAATTCGCTTTTCGCATTAAAAATTATTAAAAAATCAAGTAAATGTTGTTAAAGGATTTGCTCGAAATCTCTTTTTTATTGTAGTAATAAAAAGATTGGTAATTCGTAACCAGATACCCGACTTTCTGTACACATGTCTGTTGCCTTCTTTTTTTACATGCCTAACCTCTTTTCTCTGTTAAACATTTTTGTGACCATATTCCTCTTCCTAAAAGTTTTCAAATACTGCAAAGTAATAATATACTTTTTTTCATACCTCCCCATATTTCGGGAGCAAGTTTTCATTATTTAAAAAAATATAATTCTAGGCAAAACTCATTTTCTCCCAATTTAGCAACTCAATATCTCGGGAGCAAATTTTCTATTCTTTGTTAAAACTGAAAATTGCACTTTTTATGGTGATCATCAACCGAGCCTGTTTCATTTTGAGTTTTCTGTCACTTAAAAATTGTAAACATTCACATGTATACTGCAATCCTTCAAATATTGTCCCAGAAATAAAGAAAAAAAATCATTCAACAGAAAAAAACCGTTCACTTTACTTGTCTATGTTTGTAATTTATTATACTATCATACTATTTATTATATCATATAATGTGCATTTTCATATTGGATAAAAATGTATAAATAATTACTAGCTTTTAGCCAAATATAATAAAAGCTTCGTTATTAAAAATTTTTCTTTTTTAAGACTTCTAATTTCAGCTAGCCTTCTGTTTGATGTTCAAGTTCAACTCTAAAGTTAGAATATTAATTTCAGGATCAACTATTTTTCATCTGGAACAATTTTTTTGACTGAAATGTTCCAATAAATTATTTGTAACAGCTGCTTTTTTCACTCTCAAATTTTTACTCAATAAAATTAGTATAACTATAAATGAATATTTAAATTAATTTAACATAAATATTACTATTAGACTATCACGCATTTTTGAAACCACCTATTCATATAAAGTGTGTAAAACGAAAAAACATTTCTCAGTTAGCCCTGGTTTCTCAACAAAAAGCTTGACTGAGATTTTGTCGCCAAAATTCAAGCGATACATTAGCGTAATGAGCTAGAGACTGCGGTTCAGATTTAGGTTGTTTAGTTAGGGTTCGAATCTCCAGCGGGAGCGATTTTTCATAGCGCCATGCGTGCGATAATGTTTGTAAGTGACCATGTCTGCAATGGCGTTTATATATTGTTTATATAATGGCGTTTATATATTTTTCGCATCGGCACAGCGGACGTGCATGCTTTCTTTGCCAATAAGAAACTTTCCGCATCGCGACCATTTCGGAGCAGCGCTAAGGGTCCAAACGAACGGCTAATGAAAAGTGCACGGTAAGAGGCGACGTGGTTACAATAAGATGGTCTCGTCTATGACAGGATTGTAGTGTTTAGCTATCAGGATTTTCACAACGCGGTTGAGCACCTGTATGTTCTCATGCGCAAGCAACTTCATATTGTTTCGTTGTGAAAGAAGGTTCGCACGTACAGTTTTTTATATTCATGAATTCAATTATATGCACATTATTTCGCTATGGGAAAGTCAAAAAGAGTAAGCGATCGAAAAGTAGGTCTAGGAGTAAATTTTGAGAGGAAAGATCGTCGAGGAAAAGAATAGAGCAAAGACTAGAGAGTATCGAAGGATAACTACATGACGTCACACGTATGCTATCACAAGCTCTAGAAAAACAGAAAGATAAGCATTTTTGCCGGATTAGGAAAGAACTCTCAGTAATACCTAATATGGTTCCACACGAACCTTTGTATAATGTACGATATCTGAAGCTTTTTGAACCTCAATGTTTCGATTTTCTGCACTGTGCAACAATAATTTCTTTCCAGAAAACTTCTTTCTTTTTTCTAAACAATTTCTAAAACAATTAAAATGAAAAAAAATGAAAATCATTTTTCCAATTTTTTGAACATATTTTTTAGAAACTACATTTATTTTTAAAGCTATACATGGGCTTTTGTAGAAGACACTATATAAATTTGTCATGTAATGTACACGACGGATTGCGCTCAAACGTGAAAGATTATGTGAATCGTGATATCAGTCTTGAGGAAGATTGTAAATTCATATTTTCCGTCGAGGCTGACTCTAATTAAAGGTAAACATCTAAGGATAATCTTGATGCCAATCATCCAAAGATAACGATAGGATATATATGTATTGTATAATCTTATGATCTAATTAGTTGCTTTTCAAATCAGAAGAGATGAGGATTGTTTTTACACTGGTTTTATCCTTCGTGGTTTTTCTTAATTGTATTGGTAAATATAGTGATATAATGTGTGACGTGCAACAAAGAAGCCAGCCTTACTGCCGAAAAATCGATTTTATGGTTTTCATTGATTCTAAATATTGACGATTTCCCATATATATTTTACCATATATTTTTATTTGCGTCGCGTTTTTGTGATACCTCGCACCTCTCATGAGTTTCGTTTGGTTGACAACCACTTGATGCGTGCTATTGAAGTGTTTTTCCTGACAGTTTTCCCAGGCATTTCGCAATTTTGTTTTATAAGTCGTAATAAAACATGAAAATAACACCTGATATTTTTGTTATTAATTGCCATCGTACATTTTGATCCGCCTTTTCTCGTAAACTCATTTTTGGTCCTAAGGCTGAATTCTTCATTCCACGTCACACATATCTATAATTTTGAGTAGCATTTTCTTTTAAACATTATTCTAGTTTATCCGAAAAGAGTAAGAATTTAATCTGAACATACTCGTAGGAAATTCGTACCATATGGGACACTCCCAACTGTGAAAACCTAACCTAATATGATCAAATGTCTGGATGGTAAACAATATATTACGTAAGGCTTTTTTCTGAAATGAAAGAGTAAGCAAGTAAAATAAAAATGAAATATAATAAAAATCTAAAATGAGAATTTCTCTGAGCGCCCCACCTCACACCACGACAATCTTACTAAGCCTTGATTAACTTATGAAACGAACATATTATGAGTTCTGCTCATTAAATAAACGTTGAACCTTAATCAAATTATTCTACTGAATATAACAATATTTCAATAGTGAATAATTTTTCGAAGATTTTGTTACCATTGTAAAGCATGTTAGCGTCCAAATTTTTAAATTTGAATTCGTTGTAATTCTCAGTTTGGCGATTACTTCGAACAAATAATGTTTTGAAAAATAGGAAAATAATCTGCCTCAACCCGGAGTTGAACCGAGAATGCCACTATGCCTTTGCTGTTCTGTTCTTGTCGTTATTATTATTATTACTATTATTATTTATATTGTCATTTGTCCGAAGTAATCGTGTAACATCGAATTTTAATTAATTAGAACTTAAAATCTCGGACCTTATCACACTTTCAAATAGTAAACACTTTTTATAAACAATTATCTAGATTACCCTCAAAATCACTTTTTGCCTACCTGCACATAATCACGCGATTTCTGTTGACGAAATGCGGTTAGGTGCTTCTTTCTCTGGAAGTGTAAAATGTGCCGACAGAGAAAATTAAAATTCAGCAATATATACCGGAGGAGAATACATCACGGATGTGATCCTATGTTTCTTCTTGCAGATTTAAGTTCAGAGTTCGAATGCTTACCTGATGGATGTATTTCATTGTAAGCTGGTCGAATATTAAATTTATGCAAGTGTGGAGTTCTCACTTGTTTCATCCTCCCTTGGTTGTATTGATTTTGTTCAAAATTCACCAATTGAATTGAGGATGATTGCCGAAGTGAAAGATAAATAGGGACAATCCTCATTTTCTCAGAGTAGATGAAAAACTGATTCATGTTTATATTAATAATTTGGTTATAATTATGTATAATGAATATTATATTGCTTGATAACAGTAAAAAAAGATATAGCTAATAGTCATGTCGCGTATATGTTAGATTATTCTGAGAATTATATACTTATAATTCATTAAAACTAATCTCACAAGTCATGTTATCTTTTACGTTTCAGAGGATGTCTATTTCATATTTTTTATTATCCTTATAATTATCTTTATCATTATTGTTATTCAAATATAAAAATGTTTGTGTAGCTTAAGAATTTGCATATCCGTCCAGTAAAACGGAGCTGATGACAAATATAAAATTGGAATATATTCACCCTTTATTAAGAAAATTATGTACTTGAGAGCATTTCCCATGAAATCTGAAGAAATCTTGTCAAATCCTTAAAAATCCCTTGATATATGATGTCGTCCTTTAAAATTTTATGGAATCCACTGAAATTTGATGAAAATTTTCTTAAATTTCTTAAAATCTTTTCATATGTAGGGCGTGCGACTGTTGGTTCTCGCGCTTCGCGCTCGATACTGTATTCACCTCGCGTTACGCGCTCGGTCTTCGTATTTCCCCGCATTAGTGCACAGACCTTTTAAAATCAAAGGTCAAATCATCGAAAACTGTAATTGGGTGATTGTGAATTCTCTTTTGTTAAAGCACGTTCAGCTTTAACGAATACATTCTTATCAGTTACATCGTGCTTCGCACTTGATTTTGTCCAAAATGCGAAATTTTTCACATGATATGTTCAACATTATTATATCAAATGTATATTATATTTATTTCTGTACGTCAGCCTGTGATTGCTTATGTAGATATTGCAAAATAAAGTACGAATTGTATTTACTATAATTACTTCATCATTTGTTCCTGATTTTGCATTTAATTTCATCCTCCGCTACCGTGAAAATATTATATCATTTCGATAAATGTATATTATTACAATTCATAATATGTATTAATAATAAAAACATACGTATTCTTCTTGTCTTGTTTTCATCATTGAAAAAAGTGCGCATCCTATAAAAAAAATGATTTTCTTATTATTTATTTTATTGCAACTTGTTTCGCTTTCCCATAAATACAATTTGTTTATTTTCTATGTTGTTTTCTGCGATTCGAACCAAAAATATGTATCCTAGCATGAACTGGTTCTAAGTAAGTTTGTAAGTGTAATGTAGGCGAAAAATTTGCTGAGATAGAATGTTATTGTAGTGTGTATCGTTTTTCCAAAAAGTTAATTTTTTTATTTTACATGTATTTTCATAATAAAAGTTTAGAACAAATTTCCAGATATTTTTTGGTTGAACAACATTTGTCTATTCATTTTTTTTGTGCGATCTTCTTTGAGTGCACAATTTTTGTCTCTTCATCATTTTTCGTATCTTGTATAGTTTGACCGGAAAATGGAATTTTTTATTTTTAATTATTTTTTTTCTCGTTAAAAATGTTAATTTGCGATTCGCTCAGAGCAAAGGCCAACTTTAAGTCAGCTGTCAGATCAAAATAAGGACGCTATTACTGGAGGAAATCAGATTCCAAAGTCTGCCCAGAAATCTGTGCTTGATCTTCTTGGTGAGGATCCTTCACCTAAAAAGTGCACTCGCCCTTTTCTTCACGAAGCTTTGATTTTGAGAGATGGGAAAATTTAACGCTTTGTTTAAAAATTTAGCAATTTTGTTGAAAGTTTAATTATTTTATTGAAAATTCAACTATTTTGTTGAAGTCACCTTATTTTTAGGCAAAATTCACATGGTTTGATGAAAATTTGTCATTTTTGGTTGAAAATTCATGTCTTATTGCAAAAGCCATCGTTCTTTGTTGAAAATTAATATTTCGTAGGTAAAAATGAATTTTTTTGTTGAAAATTCAACTTTCTTCTAAAAAATTTGCCATTTGGGTTTAAAATTAATCTTTTTTGTTAGAAAAATTTGTTGGCTAAAAATTCAATGATTTTTTTGAAAATAAAAGAGGTTTGGGCTGGGGGGGGGACAGCAAAAAATGGCTAATTTGGTTTATGGTCGGCCCCTAAGGGACAGTGCTTCTTCAAGAAAATCATTTGTCGAATTTTTAAAAAGGTTTGCAAATTTGTAACCTCAAATTCTTATAAAGAAACATTTATTTTTCATGCTTGTACGTGTTCGAAAAATCTGCAAAAAATCAGTTACCAATTTTCTATCTGCAATAGTTTCGTTGTGAAAAATATTTCTTAAAGGCTTCTCCTAAACAATATACTATAATTGACAATAAAGATACTGTATTAACACGTACGAAATTGAAGCCTGAAATATGATCAGTTACAAAATGGGATCAAATACAATAAAAAATCTCTATTACTTTCCCACTTAGCTTCATTTTTCTAACCAAAAGATTTGCGGAACGAGAGTCAGGCAAGCGATTTGCTCGTTGCTTCGAAAATCTGTCGTGCAAAGCTGAACAAATAAAGTCTTAAATGAAAGATATTATATTGTTCATATTTAAGATATAAACTTTGGAATGGAATTTTATACAATCAGTAGCTAAGAAACCAAATACGAATTTCATAAGTTAAACATTATGTTTCTTTTGTTTGACAATTTCTATCATGATTGAGTGCTGTTATGTAAAAACGCTAAGGAAATTGTTCAAACTGTATGTTTTTTCGACGAAAATATTGCAGATGGAAAATCTCTAAAACAATAATCGACTTGTTCCTGAGTTTTTTTTCAAATCCCGTAAAACTTTTTCTTGAAGAAGCACTATCCCTTAGCAGATTCATTATATCAGATCTCACTGGAAGTGTTGCTTTTTACAAGTATTATTTTACTGTTTCAAGAAAATTCAAATCTCCCTCTACCCTGTCAATTTTGGATTTCCAATACTGAAGAATCCTTTGATATGCGTAGCTTACGCAGCAAAAGCTGTACCTTCATTCATAAATCTATATCTCACAAGATATTATTTGTTGTAGAAGGTTCGATGGGGGCTCATTTGACACCTTATTTTTCCCCTATTCTTCACTTTTTGTACATATTTGTATACCATTTCTTGCCCGAACCGAACGATGAACGTGAACGTGTGAAAAAATATTTACAATTTTCAGTTTTCTGTTCATAGCAAGAGTGGTTCTACCGTAATTTGGTTGAGTGGTTTTGGGCTTCACCAGGACACACTTTTCAACCTCTCAAGCAAAAAAAAATCTAGAGCCATCCACAAAGGCCTCCAGAGCCTCCCCGAAAAACCTTCAGAGCCTCCCAAGACGGCCTCCAGAGCCTCCCAGGAGAATCTCCAGAACCTTCCACGAGAACCTCACAGAGCTTTCGAGCCCATAGAGCCTCCTACGAGTGCATCTAGAGCATTCACAAGGGCCCCTAGATCCCCTAACGAGATTCTACAGAGGTTCGCACGACCTAATACAGGGATCAGAGAGATGGTGCAAGACCCTCCAGACGGACTTAATGTAGTGATGGAAATAGCAGATGAGAGTTCTTGACTCAATTTTCATCAAAATAATTTAATTTTGAACCTAATAGCAGAATATTGAACCAAAAAAAATTAATTCTGAAACCAATAGATCATCTTTTGATTAAAAGATTTACTCTCAAATTGTTGAATCGAATGGCGCTATTTGATTTTACGTATCTCGCATCTTCAAACAATATAAAAATAACCATTTAAACAAAAAATGTGTAATGTAATTTTAGAGAATTTTAGAGCTAATTAAATGTGATAGTTAAAGAAGATTTTAAAGTCTTTTTTCATGTTTTTAACACACAAAAATGGTTCTTCAACCTAAATTTTAAACACAATCAAAAACTTTTTTGTCTTCAAAAAAGCCTTTTTTGAACCACCTTATTGCTGAACTGTGGATAAAATAAAATAAAAGTATCTACATAATTTAGAGCGCGAGAACTTTAATTTAGTTTATTTAATTTTTTTAAATGCTTGAAAATTCAACAGCCTGTTTGTTATTCTTTCTCTTCCTTCACTGAAAAATATTTTTAAGTTGAACATTCAACTCATGTTATAAAGTTTTTTTTTTTAATTCAACAGTTTCTAAATAAAAATTAATTTTGTTGTTGTTGGAATAGCAACTACATTTTTCGTTCAGAATTCATCTTTTTTGGAATACAAATTTATTCACTAAGATGAAAGTTAAACTCTTTTGTTGAAAATTATTTTTTTTTTGTTTGTTCAAGATTCATCATTTTAATGAAAAGTTTATCTCTGATTGAAAAGTGAGTTATTCTGTTGAAAATTCGTTCTTTTTTTAAAATGAAAATTTCAGTCTAATATTCCAACATCTTAGTTAAAAATTCATCTCTTTAGTTTAACATGATACAAAATTTAAAATTTAACCATTCAATTTTAGGCCGAAAAATTAACTTTTTTAGTTGAAAATTCAATTATTCCAGTCAATGGTTCATAATTTTATTCGAAAATGCATCACTTTGGCTGAAAATTGTTTTTTTTTCTGCAAAATTAATCGTTTAAACTGAAAATTCAACTATTTGGTTGAAAGTTTGTCTTTTTTAATTCAAATTTCTTCTATTTTCTTTAATAGACGTATTTTTTTGTAAAAAATTATTCTTTATGTTTCAAAATAATTCTTCTTGTTTGAAACTTTATCTTTTTTGTTGAAAATTTCAGTATTCCAGCTGGGTATTCATCATTTTCGTTGAAATGTCATGTTTTTGATTGAGGATAAAAACTACTTGGTTGAAAGTTACTCTTCTGTTAAAAATACATATTTTTTGTTTAAAATTCATCATATTTCAGTCAATAATTCATCTTTTTTTTTTTAAATTAATTTGTTAAATGAAAATTTAACTATTTCATTTTGACTTGAAAACTGATCTTTTTTTGTTTAAAATTCAACTATTTGGTTGAGAATTCATGTATTTTGTTGCAAAATCTGATTTTTTTCGTAGAAATTTAATCTTTTTGGTTCAAAATTCAACTATTTGGTTACAAATTTATTTATCTTGTTTGAAATCGAACACTTTAAGGTTATTAATATTCTAGTTTTAATTATTACTATAACATGCTTTCAATTCTTATTAAACTAAATTGTTTTTTAATCGGACCTAAACCGACTTTAATAATTTATTAATATATTTCAATAAAATTCTCTTCATTGAAAAAACAGTTTTTAAATTTACTAGAAACTATCCTTTAAATAGTAACCAGCAATACATTTACCAATTCATTTAGTAGTAGCATTACCAATAGATTCCTATTTTAAAAGTATTGATTGTGTAACACCTTGCTAAAATTAGCGTATATCAGAAAAACAGTATCTTTCTTTGATCTCTCTGTAGCTCAGTTATTGACACAGCCAGAAGATTAATACTTTACCACAGAAGATAAAGTTTAAACAAAATACAGAAAATTTTAATCAAATAGCTGAATTTTCAAGGAAAGAATATAAATATTAAACCAAACATGGAATATTTAAATATTTAGTTGAAAAATTTTCTCAACAAAATAGTAAAATCTTTAAGCAAAGAAATCATTTTTTAACTAAAATAATAAATCGTCAAGAAAAAAAATAAATTTTTAACCCAATAAATAAATTATTTACAACAAAAGACAAATTTTCAACAAAATAATTAAATTTCCAACCAAACAGATGAATTTTCAACCGAGAAGATTAAATTTTTATCAAACAAGATAAATTTTCGACCAAAAATGGACGTTAGATTTTCAGTTAAAAAAACAAAAAATTCAATAAAAAACTAATTTCCAACCAAACAGATGAATTTCCAACCAAGAAAATGCAATTTCTATAAAAAAGATAAATTTTCGACAACAAATGGAATATTTAAATTTTCAGTAAAAAAAAATTAATTTTGAATAAAAAAAATAATTTTCAATCAAAGAGATGAATTTTGAACCTTATTATTGAATTTTCAACCAAAGAAATGAATTTTCAACCGAAAATGTCAATTTGTCACCAAGAAGATTAATATTCTACCACGAAGATAATGTTTAAACAAAATACAGAAATTGGTACCAAATAGCTGAATTATCATTTAAAGAAAGTAAATTTTGAACCAAACATAGAATAATTAAATTTTTAGTTGATAAATTCATTTTCATCAAAAGAAAAAAACGAATTATCAACAAAATAGAAACATTTTTAAGCAAAGAATAATTTTTAACTAAAATAATGAGTCTTTAACCAAAAAAATTAATTTTAACCGAATAGTTTAATTTTTTACAAAAAAAAAAACAATTTTCAACAAAATACTTAAATTTTTAACCAAGCTGATGAATTTTCAACCAAAAAGATTAAATTTCTATCAAAAGATAATTTTTCGACAAAAAATGGACGTTGAATTTTTAGTTAAAAAAACTAATTTTCAATCAAAGAGATGAATTCTCAACCTAATAGTTTAATTTTCAACAGAAAAAAAATGAATTTTCAACAGAAAATATATATTTGTCAATAAGAAAATTATTATTATACTACAAAAGATAAAGTTTAAACAAAGTACAGAAATTTTTACCAAATAGCTGAATTTTCATGTAAAGAAAATAAATGTTGAACGAAACATGGAATAATTAAATTTTCAGTTAAAAAATTCATTTCCAACAAAAAAAAAACGAATTATCAACAAAATAGATACATTTTTAAATAAATAGATTAATTTTTAACTAAAATAATAATCTTAAAAAAAAAATGAATTTTAACCCAATAGTTGTTAGTTTTTTACTAAAAAAAGACAAATTTTCAACAAAATAGTTTTATTTCCAAACAAACAGATGAATTTTCAACCAAGAAGATTAAATTTCTATAAAAAAATATATATTTTCGACAAATAATGGACGTTCAATTTTCAGTTGAAAAAAAAATAATTTGCAATAAAAAAACTAATTTTCAATCAAAGGGATTTATTTTCAACAAAATAGTTAATTTTTCAACCAAACAGATGAATTTTCAACCAAAAAGATTGAATTTCTATAAAAAAGATAAATTTTCGATAAAAAATGGAATTTAAATTTTCAGTTGAAAAAAAAATTAATTTTCAATAAAAAAACTAATTTTCAATCAAAGGGATTTATTTTCAACAAAATAGTTTAATTTCCAAGCAAACAGATGAATTTCCAACCAACAAGATTGAATTTCTATAAAAAAGATAAGTTTTCGATAGGCGAGCTCTAGCAAGGATTGAGGAAGCGGTCTTATTCGGAGCGGTCTTATTAAGAGCTTCGACTGTATTTTAGAATTGTGCATTTCAAACTGTAATATTAAACTAAAATTATACAGTTTTTAAAGAGGATACAAATTATTATTATGTATCGATTATATCATGTATTATCAAGTCATATTCAAATTCATCTATTAGACTTTTTTAAATGAAAAAAGTTATATTTTTGTTAAAAAAAAAAAATTGAAGTGTTTATAAATTAAGATCCTCAACATAACTTACTGAGTAGGAGCTGTTTCCAACTTTATCTTTGAACTTCTTAAAATTCATTTATTTTAATCGGAAGCACAAAATTATTAATTTGAAAATCAATATTAAAGTAATTCCAAGCAAGGAGAGCAACTTCATTTGGAAGACAATTTTATAAGATGTCAAACTGATGTATACTAATAATCTGTCACCTGGATATGACAGCCAAGGACACGAGAGAAAAACACGCTAAGAGAGAGTGATATTGACTTTCTTTATTTTTCAAAAATAATGCAGTTAAACGCTGTGCTATTACTTTCTATCTTCTGTAGGTCATCTCTTCTAAAGTAACAATAATAAAGGTGAATCATAATAAAACAATTATAATTTCTGCCGTACAATATTTTCCTAACGGAATGAACTGTTGTTTTGCGTAGAAAATCTGAATTATAGAACTATTACACAATTTCAAAATTCATGTATGGTTGTTTTCTGTGTTTTAACAGCCATAGTTTCTCAATTTATGACTAGGAAATTTTCATAAATTTGAGAGAACGGAATATACGTGTCATACAATGTGATGCTTTCTCAAATTAAAATACAATTCTATAGGTAAGCTTCGTTTTGGCAGTGAGTGAAGTAATCTTTTCAAAAATATGTTTTCATTGGGCGACCGGAACCTACTGGAGAATTATTATTTTCTTCCGAAGTCATCATGATAAAATTGCCGCTTTTCATGTTTATTTTCGTCCGTTTATGATCGTTATTATAACGGACATACATTTCAGCAAGAACACTAATACTCTCCAATATTGCAAAAGCGTCACCATCGGTTGTTGATAAAACAATTTTCTCTTGGGTTGGCACAGGCTCATACGTATTATATGCTACTTTCAATTTCATGGGTGTGTTGGCCGGAAAAGTATATCTTCGCAATGCAAATATCCGGTGCGGATTTGTTTTAAGAGCAAGCATGATAATTTCAAGGTCTTCAAGTCCATATTCACGTTTATAGTAATGACTGGAAGGAAGCCTGGTAGGTGGAACCAATAATGTCCCGCGAGTAGGAATCCTGGCCGAAGGAGACCTGGACCTCGTCCTTTCAGGAGGAAAATGATTTCCGGAAGATTCAACGCAAGATGCACCAGATATATGTATGCCATCAGGTAGAGTATCGGTCTGTGAACTTATCTCTGCAATAAGAAATAGAGAATTACATTTGATAAAAGTCCATGAGGCAAGACAGAAAGTTTGTAACTGGCAAAAACACCGTCTCACACATAACTGTTTTCATTGGCTCAAGCATTGTCTGCATGCAAGACTCACATATATGTAAAATCGTTAGTCTCGTGAAATTGGATTTCGGTTTTTTTGAAGTACATAATAACTGAAAAGAAATTCCAATATCAACAATCAAAACAAAAAATGACTGGTATTTCATTACACTCTCATATTTCTCCCGTTGTATTAATTGATACTCAATAATGTGTACGATCACCATGCCTATTGTATTGGAAGTTTGCCAAGTAGTTTTGAAAGCTACATACATATTCAAATCAATTTAGCTGAAAAAATGGAAGGAATGTTTTAAATAATATTAAAATCTTTTTAAAGCTTCTAAATATCTTTTAAAATTACTCGAATTTTTTCTATTCTTTGCTTTTAAAATTCATTTTTCAAAATAAAAAATCAGTTGAAATTTTCCCAGGAATCTTCAGACATTTTTTTTGCTTATCATGAAACATTTCAAAATTCTTAAAAACCTTTTTTTTCAAAATCTTCAAAAATTTACATTTTGTTTAAAATTTTTTGAAATCTTGTCAAGATTTAAATTACTTTCGAATCTTTTAAAAACTTTTAAAACTTCTAAATAGCTTTTGAAATAATCCCATTTTCTTAAAAAATGCTGAAATCGTGCAAAATAAAAAAATTTGTCTTAAAATCTTCCAGATTCTTTTTTGAGATGTTTTGAAATCTTTAAAACTTAAAATTAATCTTTTTAAATACAACCTAAATCGTTTAACTCTCGGACCACACTATGGGTCACTCAAATCTTTAAATAGATTTTTGTCAAAAATTTCTTTTACGGCAGAAATTTTAGCCAGAAACTTCAAAAATTGAAAGAATTTCAATTTGTTTATAATTTTTTTTTTTTTCAAAAAAACTGTGTTTTTTTTTTAATGATTTGAATTGAATTTTCGATCAAATTGTTAAATTTTCAAGCCAAAATGACGCTTTTTCTATAAAACAGTTGAATTTTCAACCAGAAAGTATGAATTTTCAACACAAAAGTGAATTTTCTACCAAAATAGTTTAATTTTTAAAAATAGGTACATTTCTAACCAAAGAGATGAATTATCACCTTAAGTAATGAATCTTTAAGCAAAAAATTAATTTATAAGAAAATAGTTAATTTTAAATAAAAAACAATTGAATTCAACAAAAAAGGACGAAGTTTTTAATAGAATAGTTAAATCGTCAACCAAAAGAGACAAATTTTCAAACAAAACAAAAAACTAATTTTCTAAAAAACAATGGAACATTTCAAAATCCTTAGAAAGCACATAAATTGTTTGTTATAAATCTTCACAAATCTACATTTTGTTTTACATTTTTAGAAATCTTTCAAATTTCAATTTATTTTTGAACATTTTTTCAAAATTTTTTCAATTTTCTCTTTAATGTAATTTGTAAAAATAAAAAATCATTTGAAATTTTCCTAGGAACCTCAAAAAAATTTGTTAATTTTCTTAAATACAGGAATTTTTTCTATTATTTTGTAATCTTAAAAAATTAAAAATTTTTGCTTAAAATTTTCTTCATTCTGTTTCGAAATTTTAGGAAATCATTAAAAATGTTTTGAGATCCTTAAAAAGCTCCAAATCTTTTTTCCAAATCTTTAAAAATTTACATGTTTGAAATATTTTCAAATTTAAAATTATTTTTGAAATTTTTTTGAAACTTCTAAATATCTTTTAAAATGATTCCAATTTTTTGTAAATATTGCAAATTTAAAAAAATTTCTTTAAAATCTTCTGGATTCTTTTTTTGACAATTTTGGATATCATTTGAAAGGTTTTGAAATCTTTTTGAATATTCTCTTTAAATTAATATTTCAAAATAAAAAATTATTTTAAATATTCCAAAGAATCTTACAAACATTTTATTATTATTTTGAAACCTTTTAAAATCCGTAAAAAGCTTATGTTATGTTTTAAATCTTCAAAAATCTACACTTTGTTTCAAATTTTTTAATATTTTTGAAATTTTTTCAAAACTTTTCGCACATTTTCCTAAAATTTTATTTAAAATCTTTTTCAATTTTCTCTTTAAAGTAATTTGTCAAAATAACAAATCATTTGAAATTTTCCTAGGAACCTCAAAAAAATTTGTTTATTCTCTTGAATACCCGAATGTACTTTTGTCCCAAAAAAGTCCTGCACAAAGCCAATATGGAAATACAAATACGAACATAAAGTGTATGGCAATATTTTAAATAAAAATTATGATAATTTTTCGCCAGCTCATATGAGCTCATATGGAATTTTCTTATCAATCTTATCATATGATAAGATTGATAAGAAAATTTCTGGATAAAATTAGTTTGTTCTTTAAGAGGAAACAATCTATTGCACAATAAGAATCTCTCTATACGTGTGTAATTACGTGAAATTATGACCTCGGTTTATAAGTAACATTTTTTTTTTGAAGAAAATTTTTAATATAAGTATTTCAAGAAATTAATTTTACATTCTGGTATCATTACGTGAAGGTTTTACAGAAAAAATAATAATTCTTTCAACTTTATTAATTTTAAACATTTTTATAATAATTTATTATTTTAATTTAAATCAACAATAGTAATTTATCAATTTAATTCAATTTTAATTCAATTTAGATCATGTTAATAATTTTAATTTAAAAGAATTTAGGGCGTGTTAATTAAACTGCTTTTTCAGCATAGCTAGACCTCCGAAGCAAATACTGTTTTTATTGTTTAACTTGTATTGATACTTCTGCATACAATGTAATTGAAATAATTATCTTATCAAATTCAAACATCTGACATCGGAGCTTGAACATTACAAAAATAATTAAAGTTGAGTAATCGGATGATGGTTAGAAATATATATATATATTATATAGACCTGAATATTTTGCAAAAAGTTATGAGTCAGTGCTTTCAGTTATCTAACACTGACTTTATCATGATAAAAATGAAGATATTTATTGGTGATCTATTTCTCACAATGTTGGTTTTGCCCAATTCTATTAGTAAGTGCTGTATAGTGTAATATTAATAATAATAAAAAATATTACATGTTCGCTTTCTATCTTTCTAAAACGGAATTAGTTAAGAGGGACAATTTTAGAACACAGTAAATCCCCGAGATATTACTTGTCTGGAGTTGGATAAAAACGGCATTATTTAACTATTATGGAGACTACTTTTGTTTACTATACATCAAGTTATTTTAATTGTTATAAGACAAAGTTCGTATGAGGCACTGAGAATGACAACTAGGTAAAGCCCACTTTTTTCGAAAATCGTTTTTTTTTTTGCTGTTTCAAGTAATTTAGGTTAAGATCTATCGAAAAATGTTCGGATAATGTAAAATAAATTTTATTTTGCCAAAAAACGTGGTTAAAATTGAGGTGGTTGTAGGGAAATGAGTATGACAACTGGGTAAAGCCCATTTCGTCTTTCCTCCCTATTACCCACAAGTGATGAGGAGGATTGAACTTATGTTTTCTGTCACGTGTGATGTTTTTTTTTTAATTAATGATCATTTTCTAACACTTTTGAAGTTTTTTATACATGTAAAACATGAAAAAGTACATTTTCAAATAATTGAGAATGACAACTAGGTAAAGCCTATTTCGATTTTCCTCCCTGTTACCGAGAAGCAGCGGGATGGCTGTACTTTTAGGCCGACAATTATTATTGAAGTACATGGGGAAAATACAAATTCAATTCATTTTCATTGTTAAAATACGTTTTTTGCATATATTTATCTTGGAAAAATATTTGGCAGCATATTAAATATCCAATAAATTAATAAGTACTAATGAAAAGGGAAGAAAACATTTTTTTGATGATTAAATACGAATACACTTGTCACAGAGTACCAATAATAATTCTACAAAGGGAACATTAAATGTTTAGAATCGACATATGTAAACATTGTAAACTGTGAAAATAGTAAATTTCAATCTAATTTTATTTTTATTGACATTTATAATGAAAGAAATTAATTTTCAACAAAATATGTGTATTTTACAAAACAGTTGAATTTTCAAACCTAAAATACTAATTTAAAATAAAACAAGGAGTAGTTAAATTTTTATTGAAAAAAATAAATTTTCAACTAAGGGAAAAGAATTTGTAACAAAATAGTTAAATGTTTAACCAAGAAAAAAATAATCTTTTAACAAATTAGTTAAATTTTCATTAAAAGAAATTAATTTTAAACTAAAAAATAACTAAATAGTCGAATTTTCAAATATGAAAGATAAATTTTCAACCCAACACGGAGTAGTTAAATCTTCAGCTAGAAAATTAATTTTCAAAAAAAAAAAAGAATTTTCAACAAAATAGCTAACTTTTCAACCAAAGAAATGGATTTTTAACTGCAAAAAATTAATCTTCAATTAAAAAATTAATTTTGAATTAAATAGCTGAACCCAAAAGTTGAATTTTCCACTAAAAAAGATAAATTTTCAACCAAACACGGATTAGTTTAATTTTTATCGAAAATAATCAATTTTCAACTGAGGAAAAATAATTGTTAACAAAAAAGTCGAATTTTTACGCAAAGAAATGAATTTTCAACTATAATGATGAATCTTCAATAAAAAAATAAATTTTGAACCAAATAGTTAAATTTTCAACTAAAAAAGATAAATTTTGAATCAAACACGGAGTAGCTAAACTTTTATTGAAAAAAAAAATTTCAATTAGGGAAAAAGAATTTCTAACAAAATAGTTAAATTTGAAACAAATAAAAAAATGAATTTTCAACTATAGTGATGAATCCTCAATAGGAAAATAAATTTTGAACCAAATGGTTGAATTTTCAAAAAATGGGAGTGATTATATTTTCAATTATAAAAATTAATTTTCACCAGAAACCATTATTTTTTAACAAAATAGATCAATTTTTAACCAACAAAATCAATTTTTAACAAACAAAAAAATGAATTTTTAACCAAAATAGTTAATTTTCAGTAAAATACATTAATTTTACGAAACAGTTGAATTTTCAACAAAACTGTTGAATTTTTAAATAAAAAGATTGATTTAGTTGAATTTTCAAATAAAAAAGATAAATTCTTAACCAAAGACGGAGTAGCTAAATTTTTATTGAAAAAAAAAATTTTAACCAAGGAAAAAGAATGATTGACAAAATAATTAAATTTTCAAGCAAAGAAATGAATTTTTACTTTAATGATGAATCGTCAATAAAAAAATAAATGTTGAACTAAATAGTTGAATTTTCCACTAAAAAAGATAAATTTTTAACAAAAAAGGGTGTGGTAATATTTTCAGTTAGCAAAAATGATTTTTTAAATAAATAGACATTTTTATTCAAATAAATTAATTTTGAACCAAAAAAGATAAATTTTCAATCAAACGCGGAGTGGTTAAATTTTCAACCAAACACGAAGTGGTTAAATCTTCAGTTAAAAAATTAATTTTCAATAAAAAAAGAAGAATTAAAAAAAAGTTAACTTTTTAACCAAAGAAATAAATTTTCAACTGCAGAAATGAATCTTCAATGAAAAAATTAATTTTGAACTAAATAGTTGAATTTTCAAATCTTCAATTATTGTTTGTTGAATTCTCCACTAAAAAAGATTAATTTTTAACAAACAAAAAAATGATTTTTCAACGAAATAGTTAATTTTTCAACGAAAGCGATTAATTTTTAACCAAAGTAATTAATTTTTAACAAAATACATGAACTTTACAACCAAAAATATTGATTTTTTGTGTTTAAAAAATTATTGAATTTTGAACAAAATAATAAGATCTTATGTCCATTTTATAAGTTGATAAATTAATTCCGCGCTATATTATTATTCAGGAGTTTTATTATTTGGGAATTTGATTATTCATGAATTTTATTATTCGGAAATTATGCAATTCGGGAATTTCATAATGCGGTCATTTTATTTTTCGGGAATTTTCCGATTTGGGAATTTTATTATTCGAGAATTTTCCAATTCGGGAATTTTATTATGGAGGAATTTTATTATTCGGGAATTTCATTATTCAGGAGTTTTATTATTCGGGAACTTTATTATTCTTGAATTTTATTATTCGGGAATTTTCCAATTCGGGAATTTTATTATTCGGGAATTTTCCGACTTGGGAATTTTATTATTCGAGATTTTCCAATTCGGGAATTTTATTATTCGGGAATTTTGTTATTCAGGAGTTTTATTATTCGGAAATTTTATTATTCAGAAATTTTATTATTTGGGAATTTTATTATTCGGGAATTTCATTATTCAGAAATTTCATAATTTAGGAATTTTATTATTCGGGAATTTCATGATTCGGAAATTTAATTATTAGCAAATTATATTATTCAGGAATTTCATAAAGCGGGAATTTCATTTTTCGGGAATTTTATTATTTAGGAGTTTTATTATTTGGGAATTTTATTATTGATGAATTTCATTACTCGGGAATTATTCAATTCGGGAATTTTATAATGCGGGAATTTTATTATTCGGGAAATTTCCGATTCGGGAATTTCATTATTAAGGAATTTTATTATTCGGGAATTTTATTATTCAGGAGTTTTATTATTCGGGAATTTTATTATTCATGAATTGTATTATTCGGGAATTTTCCAATTCGGGAATTTTATGATTTGGGAATTTTATTATTCGAGATTTTTCCAATTCGGGAATTTCATTATTGAGGAATTTTATTATTCGGAAATTTTATTATTTAGGAGTTTTATTATTCGGGGATTTTATTATTCGGGAATTTTCCGACTTGGGAATTTCATTATTTAAGAATTTTTCAATTGTGGAATTTTAATATTCGCGAATTTTCCAATTCGGGAATTTTGTTATTCAGAAATTTCACAATTCAGGAATTTTCCAAATCGGGAATTTTGTTATTCAGGAATTTTATTATTCGGAAATTTTTATCCAGACATTTTATTGTTTGGGATTTTTATTCTTCAACGATTTTATTATTCGGGAATTTTATTATTCATGAATTTCATTATTCGGGAATTTTCCTATTCGGGAATTTTATAATGCGGGAATTTTCCGATTTGGGAATTTTATTATTCGAGAATTTTCCAATTCGGGAATTTCATTATTGAGGCATTTTATTATTCGGGAATTTTATTATTCAGGAATTTTATTATTTTGGAATTTTATTATTCGGGAATTTCACTATTCAGGAATTCCATAATGTAGGAATTTTATCATTCGGGAATTTCATTATTCGGAAATTTAATTATTAGCAAATTATATTATTCAGGAATTTCATAAAGCGGGAATTTTATTATTTAGGAGTTTTATTATTTGGGAATTTTATTATTCATGAATTTTATTATTCGGGAATTATGCAATTTGGGAATTTCATAATGCGGTAATTTTATTATTCGGGAATTTTCCAATTTGGGAATTTTATTATTCGAGAATTTTCCAATTCGGGAATTTTATTATTGAGGAATTTTATTATTCGGGAATTTTCCAAATCGGGAATTTTGTTATTCAGGAATTTTATTATTTGGTAATTTTATTATTCGGGAATTTCATTATTCAGGAATTTCATAATTTAGGAATTTTATTATTCGGGAATTTCATTATTCGGAAATTTAATTATTAGCAAATTATATTATTCAGGAATTTCATAAAGCGGGAATTTGATTATTCGGTCTAATTTTGTACTAAGTTTTAGAATTTTTTAGCCAAAAACATAAATTTTTAATAAAGTAGCTCAATTTTCAACCCGAAAATATGATTTTTTAACAAAAAAGTTAATTGACGACAAAATGGTTGAAATTTGATCTAAAAACGATAAATGTTCAACAACAAAATTAATTTTCAACGTAACATGTAATAGTTAATATTTCTTCACAAAAAAAAATTCAATTTGAAATCAAGAATAGTAGAATTCAACTAAAATAGAGGAATTTTTAGATCAAAGGGATGAATTTTCAACAAAAAATACAATAGTTGAATTTTTAGATAAAAAAATTATTCCTAGACAAAAAAAAAGAATTTTTTACTTAATAGTTAAATTTTCAAATAAATAGTGTAATTTCTATCCAGAAATATAAATTTTCAACAAAAAATTGATTTACGACCGAATAGTGCAATTTTCTACCAAATTGTTAAATTTTTATCCCAAAAAGACGAGATTTTAGCAAAACAGTTAAATTTTTAACCCGAAAATATGAATTTTCGATAAAAAAATTTAACTTATCATCAAATGATTGAAATTTTAACTGAAAAGACGAATCTTCGAAAACAATAAAATTGATTTTGCAATGAGACATGTAATAGTTAATATTTTATAAACAAAAAAAACAAAACAAAAAAAATGAATTTGAAATCAAGAAAGTTAATTTTCAGATAAAGGAATTATTTTTTCACACCAAAAAAAAATTGTCAACAAAATAGTTTAATTTTTAAATAATTAGTTTAATGTTTATCCAAAAATATTTTTTTTCAACAAAAAAGTTAATTTTACACACGAGTAGTCCAATTTTATACCAAATTGTTAAATTTCTGCAAAACAGTTGAATTTTGAATCTGAAAATATGAATTTTCGATAAAAAAGTTAATTTGTGACCAAAGGGTTCAAATTTTAACTCAAACGATAAATCTTTAATAAAAGGAAAAAATGCATTTGTAACGAAACATGTAATAGTTAATATTTCATCAAAATAAGAAAATTGATATGAAATGAAGAACAATTGAATTTAATAAAAGAAAACGAATTTTCCACAAAAAAAGTTAAATCATCAACCAAAACAGATTTTTAACCAAGAAGATAATTTTCCTAACAAAAAATACGAATTTTCCATAAAACTAAAAGGAATCTTCAACAAAAAAGAATTAACTTGACATATAATAGTTAATATTTTAATTCAAAAGAATTATTTGAAATAAAAAACAGTTGGGTTCAACAAAAAAGATGAATTCTTAACAAAACAGTTGAATCTTCAATCAAAACAAATTAATTTTCAACCAATCAGTTGCATTCTCAAAAAAAAAAAAATCAGCAGGATATTTAAATTTTCAATTAAAAAGCTGATTATTCAACCAAAATGAATAAATTTTTTACAAAAAGGAGAAATTTTTAATAAAATACATGCATTTTAAAACAAAAAAGATCTATTTTCAATTTAAAATTTAAATTTCAACAAAAAATGTAATAGTTGCATCTTCATGCAAGAAATTCAATTTTTAACCCCCCAAAAAATCAATTTTAAACAGAAAAGTTGAATTTTCAACAAAAACGGATTCTTTAACCAAGAAGATTAATTTTGTTCGCCAAAAAGGAGAAATTTTCAATAAAATACATCAATTTTGAACGACTCAGTTCAATTTTCTGCTAAAAAATATTAATTTTCAACGAAATAGTTAAATTTGTGACTGAAAAATAAACATTTTCAGCCAGAAATGGAAAAGTTAAATTGTCAGTAGAAAAAGTTTATTTCCGACCAAAAATTAAACAAATTTTTAACAAAATTGTTACAAATATTTCAGTTATTTCAAACGAATACGAAAGATTTCTCAAATATTTCAAAAATTTTAAACTATTTCAAAAGGTTTCAACAAATTCGAGAAGATTTTAAAAAATTTCAATGATTTCAAACGAACACAAAAGATTTCACAAACAAATATTAAAGAAAGCATTCATAAATATTGCAAAGCTTTCATACAATTTTTTCAAAAGATTTCAAAGAATTTCACAAAGATTTCAAAGATTTTAATGATTTCAAGGATTTTCAAGATTTCAAGGATTTTAAAGATTTCAACGAATTCACGAAGATTTCAGAAAGATTTCAAAAGAATACAAGAATTCAAAAAATTTCAAAACATTTCAAAGCTTTTAAACGATTTCAAATATTTCAATGATTTGAAATGAATACGAAAGAGTTCTCAAATATTTCGAAGATGTTAAGCTATTTCAAAAGGTGTCAACAAATTTGAGAAGATTTCAAAAGATTTCAATGATTTCGAACGAACACAAAATATTTCACAGACAAAGATTAAAGAAAGCTTTCACAAATATTTCAAAGCTTTCATACAATTTTTTCAAAAGATTCCAAAAATGTTTACAAAGATTTCAAAGATTTCAAGGATTTCAGTGAATTTACAAAGATTTCATAAAAAAATTTCAAAAGATTTCACAAATATTTCAAAGCTTTCATACCATTTTTTCAAAAGATTCCAGAAATGTTTACAAAGATTTCAAAGATTTCAAGGATTTCAGTGAATTCACAAAGATTTCATAAAGAAATTTCAAAAGATTTCAAGGATTTCAAACATTTTACAAATATTTTAAAAGATTTCAAGGATTTTATAAAAACGTCATGGAGATTTCAAAAGAATACAAGAATTCCAAAGAATTCAAAACATTGCAAAGATTTTAAACGATTTAAAATATTTCAATGATTTCAAACGAATACGAAAGGTTTCTCAAATATTTCAAAGATGTTAAACTATTTCAAGAGATTTCAACGAATTCGCAAAGATTTCACAAAGATTTCAAAGCTTTCATACAATTTTTTCAACAGATTTCAAAAAATGTCCCAAAGATTTCAAGGATTTTAGAAATGTCAGGGATTTCAAACATTTTACAACAATTTAAAAAGATTCAAAAAGATTTCATAGAGCTTTCACGATTCCGCAAAGATTTTAAATACTTCAAGAGATTTGAACGTATTCACAAAGATTTCAGAAAGATTTCATAAATATTTCAAAGCTTTCATCAAATTTTTTCAAGAAATTAAAAAAAATTCACAAAGATTTCAAAGATTTTCAACGATTTCAAAAGTTTTCAACAAAGTTGAGAAGCTTTCAATGATTTCAAACGAACACAAATGATTTCAGAAACAAAGATTAAAAAAAAGCTTTCACAGATATTTTAAAGCTTTCATACAATTTTTGCAAAATATTTTTAAAAATTTCACAATTATTTGAAGGACTTTAAAGATTTCAATCATTTTACAATAATTTAAAAAGATTCCAAAAGATTTCATAGAAATTTCAAGATTTTAAGTAGTTCAAGAGATTTCAACGAATTCACAAAGATTTTAAAAGATTTCACAAAGATTTAAAAGCTTTCATACAATTTTTTCAAAAGATTAAAAAAAATGTCACAAAGATTTCATGGATTTAAAAATTTTCAGGGATTTCAAACATTTTACAACAATTTAAAAACTTGCAAAAAGATTTCATAGAAATTTTAAGATTCTACAAAGATTTTAAATACTTCAAGAGATTTCAACGTATTCACAAAGATTTAGGAAAGATTATATAAAAATTTCAAAGAATTCACAAAGATTTCAGAAAGATTTCAAAATATAATAGTAGACTTTTTAATCAAAAAGACAACTTTTAATTTAAAAAAGTTGGATTTTCTGTCGATTGTCTTAGGCTATCCAATTAATGCAAAATTACTATTTGGTTAAAAATTTAATTATTTTGTTGAAAATCTAACTATTTTGTTAAAAAGTCATCTTCTTTGATAAAATTCAAAAAAAATTTTTTGCTCAAAGATTCATTTTTTTGTTAACAATTTAACTAAATTCCATTTTTTAAATATTAATCTTCTTGGATAAAAAAAAATCTTTTGAGTTGAACTCTTTTGTTTGAAATTGAATTTTTTTTATTTGTTAAAGATTCATCATTTTATTTGAAAATTTATCTCTTTGGTTGAAAATGTATTTTTAATTATTGAAAATTCAAGAATTTGACTGCAAATTAATTTATTTTATTGAAAATTCGTATTTTTCGTAGAAATTTAACTTTTAATCCTTTTTGCTTGAAAATGGAAATTTTCGGTTGAAAATTATTCTTTTTTTTTAAATTCATATTTTTTTATTGAAAAATCAACCACTTGCTTTAAAGTTTAACTACTTTTTAAAAAATTGCTACAATTGATATATCATTTTAGTTGAAAATGGATCTGTTTTGTAGAAAATTTGTCTGCTTATCTTGATAATACAACAATTTGGTAGAAAATTAACTTTTTTGTTAAAAATTCATAATTTTGATTGTAAATTCAACTATTTAGTTAAAAATTTGTCATTTTTTGCTATAATTCAACAGGTTGAAAAATAGTATTTTTTTAAAATTAATTTCTTAAATTGAAAATTTTGACTATTCCATTTTTGACTTTAAAAAAACTCTTTTTTAGTTGAAAATTCAACTATTTGGTATATTTTTTGGTTGAAAATTGAACTGTTTCGTAGATAATTTGTCTTTTGACTTCAAATTCTACAATGTTGTTAAAAATTCGTCTTTTTTGGTAGAACATTAATCTTCTTGGTGGAAAATTAATTTTTTCATTGAAAATTTAACTATTTTCTTAAAAATTCAAATACTTAGTTGAAAATTGAACTATATTGCTAAAAATACATTTTTTTTAATTCACCTCTTTGGTTGGAAGATGAAATTTTCTGTTGGAAATTCCTTTTTTTTTTGGTTGAACATTCATCTCTTTGGATGGAAAATTCATCTTTTATGATAAAAGAAAAGTTTTGGTTGAAAATTCATCGTTCTTGGTTGAAAAATTAATATTTGGTTAAAAATTAAACTTTTTTAAAGAAAATGTAAGCATTTGGTAGAAAATGAACTTTTTTTGTTGAAAAATCATATTTTCCGGTTGAAAATTCAACTGTTTTATAAATAATTTGTCTTTTGGCTTCAAAATTCAACAATGTTTTTGAAAATTTATGATTTTGTTAAAAATTCGTCTTTTTGGTAGAACATTAATCTTCTCGGTGGAAAATTCATTTTTTTAATTGAAAATTTAACTATTTTGGTAAAAATTCAAATACTTGGTTGAAAATTGAACTATATTGCTAAAAATTCATTTTTTTCAATTCACCTCTTTGGTTGAGGGATGAACTTTATTGTTGGAAATTCCTTTTTTTTGGTTGAACATTCATCTCTTTGGATGGAAAATTCATCTTTTATGGTAAAAGAAAAGTTTTGGTTGAAAATTCATCTTTTATGGTAAAAGAAAAATTTTGGTTGAAAAATTAATATTTGGTTAAAAATTAAACTTTTATAAAGAAAATTTAAGCATTTGGTAGAAAATGAACTTTTTTTGTTGAAAAATCATATTTTCGGGTTGAAAATTCAACTGTTTTATAAATACTTTGTCTTTTGGTTTCAAAATTCAACAATTTTAAGACAAGTAGTCTAAAACACCCTATAAGGAATACTTATCTCGTTCCAACGCTCCGACTTTCACTCCAACGCCAAGCGTTTAAGAAAGCATCCAGACAACAGAATCAATTCACAGCGTTGCTGTTTGGCTCGGCTTGGCCATTTTGAGACAAGGAGTCTAAAACACCCTATAAGGAATACTTATCTCGTTCTAACGCTCCGACTTTCACTCCAACGTTAAGCAATTAAGAAAGCATCCAGACAACAAAATCAACAAAATTAACTCCCAACGTTGCTCGAATTAGCGATTTTAAGACAAGTAGTCTGAAACACTCTATAAGGAATACTTACCTCGTTCCAATGCTCCGGCTATCACTCCCACGCTAAGCGTTTAAGAAAGCAACCAGACAACAAAATCGACTTCCAGCGTTGCTGTCTGGCTCGGTTTAGCCATTTTAATACAAGTAGTCTGAAACACCCTTTAAGGAGTACTTACCTCGTTCCAACGCTCTGACTTTCACTCCAACGCTAAGCGTTTAAGAAAGCATCCAGACAACAAAATCAACTCCCAGCGTTGCTGTCTGACTCGGCTTAGCCATTTTAAGACAAGTAGTCTAAAACACCTTTTAAGGAACACTTATCTCGTTCCAACGCTCCGACTTTCACTCCAACGCTAAGAGTTTAAGAAAGCATTCAGACAACAAAATCAACTCCCAGCGTTGCTCTCTGGCTCGGCTTAGCCATTTTGAGACAAGTAGTCTGAAACACCTTTTAAGGAATACTTATCTCGTTCCAATGCTTCGACTATCACTCCAACGCTAAGCGTTTGAGTAAGCATCCAGACAACAAAATCAATTCCCAGAGTTGCTCTCTGGGTCGGCTTAGCCATTTTAAGACAAGTAGTCTAAAACACCTTTTTAAGGAATACTTATCTCGTTCCAACGCTCCGACTCTCACTCCAACGCTAAGCGTTTAAGAAAGCATTCAGACAAAAAAATCAACTCCCAGCGTTCCTGTCTGGCTCGGCTTAGCCATTTTAAGACAAGTAATCTAAAACACCTTTTAAGGAATAATTATCTTGTTCTAATGCTCCAACTATCACTCCAACGCTAAGTGTTTGAGAAAGCATCCAGACAACAAAATCAACAAAATCAACTGCCAGCCTTACTGTTTGGCTCGGATTATCCATTTTAAGACAAGGAGTCTAAAACACCTTATTAGGAATACTTATCTCGTTCCAACGCTCCGACTTTTACTCCAACGCTAAGCGTTTAAGAAAGCATCCAGGCAAAAAAATCAACTCTCGGCGTTGCTGTTTGACTCGGCTTAGCGATTTTAAGGCAAGTAGTCTCAAACGCCCAATAAGGAATACTTATCTCGTTCCAGTGTTCCGACTATCACTCCAACGCTAAGCGTTCAATAAAGCATCCAGACAACAAAATCAACTCCCAGCGTTGCTGATTTGCTCGGAACAGCCATTTTAAGACAAGTAGTCGAAAACACCCTGTAGGGAACACTTATCTCGTTCCAATGCTCCGGCTATCACTCCAACGCTAAGCGTTTAAGAAAGCATCCAGACAACAAAATCAACTTCTAGCGTTGCAGTTTGGCTCGGATTAGATATTTTAAGACAAGGAGTCTAAAACACCCTATAAGGAATACTTATCTCGTTACAACGCTCCGACTTTCACTCCAACGCCAAGCGTTTAAAAAAGGGTCCAGACAACAAAAGCAACGAAATCAACTTCCTGCGTTGCTGTTTGGCTCGGCTTAGCCATTTTAAGACAAGTAGTCTAAAACACCCTATAAGGAATACTTATCTCGTTCCAACGCTCCGACTTTCACTGGTATTGAGTGTTCGAGTATGTTTGTAGGTTCTAAGTATTCTCCCGGAATGTGGAAGCAATCTGCATTTTTAGTAATAAATTTTTCAACGTGCTCATATTCTTCCATATTTAAATGATCTAACCGTAGTAGTTTATTGATGATTTCTACTCTTTCTTCACCTGCGATCTTGTAAAATTGGCAGGAATGGTTTGAATTTTCATCAGATTTAAAAAACTATTTAATATTAAATTAGGCAAATTTTCATCATTTTTACTGTCGGAAAAATTAGATTGATTTGTTGAATGGTTGAGTTCGCATTGTTAAAAATCTTGTAGTTGAACACTGGGAAATGATATTTTTACTGGTTGTTCATTTATATTAGCATATTTGACGTAGGCTTTACCTTCAAAATTTTTTACAATGGCTTGACCCACAAATATTACTTCTCCAATCGATAATTGAGGTATATAACCTTCACTTTTTTCTGTATTTTCTATTTTTACATAATAATCAAAAATTTTTTCTCCTGGGATTGTGATAACGCCAGTTTGTTCAAAAGGATAAGTTGCATAATTAATTTCAATACATTTATGTGCGTAGTTTATATTTACTTTATTATTAAGAAAAAATGCAGAGCCTAAGACTTCATCTTCATCTACTGGTACATCATCAGGAATTATATTTACTATAGTTAAAAATCCAAGTATCACGACCTTAATTTGACCTAGAGTATAAACAGGTAGATCATTTATTCCTGTTAGTCTCAGTACTTCATTTTTGTTTATTTTTATTTCGGGGTCAAATGCACTTTTTTAATTAGATTTCGACCAGCACCAGTGTCGATCATCATATGTGCCGGGCTTTTTAGACCAACGGCAGATACCATGATCGAAGGAATTATATTATTCCTACTGAGATGAATTTTGATATCATTTTCCTTATTTGTAATTTCTATAGGTGCTTTAGTTAATGATTCGGCGCCTTCCTCCCAGCACTTATTAGGGGAATAGCGTTGAAGTTTTCCTGGTTCTGCCTATAATTTTGAGGACTTTGTTGTCTGTTTCGATTTTGTAAATATCTACTCTTTTTATAACAATCCTTGGCGATGTGGCCAGGGATATTACAAAAATTACAAACAATTTTGGATCCTTGGGTGTGATACGGGCGGGTTTGCTGATTATTCGCATTTTCAGAATTGTTTCCTATTTGGTTTTGTCCAGGCTAAGAATGTTGATTCTGTCTGGGTCTGAAATTTTGATTTTGTTCTTATCCGAAATTTTGATTTTGTCTATATCCAAAATTTTGATTTTGTCTGTTTGCGAAATTTTGATTTAGTCTGTATCCGAAATTTTGATTTTTTCTGTTTCCGAAATTTTGATTTTGTCTGTATCAAAAATTTTGAATTGGTCGGTATCCAAAATTTTGATTTTGTCTAGGTAAAAAGTTTTGATTTAGTTCAGGTTTAAAATTTGAATTTTGTCCTGGTCTAAAACTGTTATTCCGTCGGGGTGCAAAACATGAATTTTGTGGAGAATTCCATTTATTAAAGATGCCTTGGGGTCTTCTTGACAAAAATTGGTTTTGTTCTGAATTTGAATTAACAGGATTTTCGCAAGAAAATTTATGTGGAAAGTTCTAGAGGTGGTAACATTTTTCGTTCGCATGCCCCGGCCTTCCGCAAATTAAACACGCTATTTTATTGTCCTAAGCAACATTGAATTTATTATTTTTTGTAATAATTCGCGATTCTGATTCTTCTTCTGAAGATTTACTTGGCTTATTTTTTCGCAATTCTGAACAGGCATTCAATTTTCTTTCAATTTCTAGAGCCTCATTGATAAGAGTTTTAAATCCAATATTGCAAAAACGTCACCACTCGATGTTGATAATACAATATATTCTTGGTTTGGCCTAAGCCTATAGTTTGTATGATCTATTCGCATTCGAATTGGATTATAGGCAGGAAAAACGTATCTTCGAAATTCAAATCGCTCGTTCTGGTTTGTGTAAGGAATAAGCCGAACATAGCCAAGTTTTTCTATTGCACATCCAAGTACCTGAACAGAAAGAGGCCTTCCTGGAGAGGACCTGGACCTGGGAAGAAGAGGAGGCTCGTGAGGTGAAATCCGTTCAAGTGGATGTTGTCTGTCCGAAAAAGAAGATTCAGGGTTACGATCACTATTAGTATGCCATTCAGACTGCAGTGAATCGTCATATGCTAAAGCTTTATTAAAATTGTAGGGGAAGATTGGATGCATTTCGCCTACTGGACAATATCGCATTTCATCTGCGGTCAAATTGTCAACTTCGCCGCTTATCATATTTATTTTCATTCTTGCGCGAGCTCTATTGGTCGAATACATGGCACGAAGAACCCCGCTATGCTCTAATATTGCAAAAATGTCACCATTGGACACTGATAAAACAATATGTTCTTGGTCTGGCACGGGGATATATTTCTTGCTTTCAGCTCGCCATCTAATTGGACAACCAGCAGAAAAAACGTATCTTCGAAATTCGAATCGTAAGTTCAGATTTGTGCGGGGAATAAGCCGTATGTATCCAAGTTGTCCAAGTGCATATCCAAGAACTATAGGTGAAGGCGGCCACCCAGGAGGCGACCTGGCTTCGATATGAAGCGAATGCTCGTGAGGAGATGTCCGTTCATGTAAATGTTGTCTGTCCGAAGAGAAAGAGCCAGGTTTACGTTCACTATTATTATTCCATTCAGACCGCAGTGAATCATCATTTGCTGAAGCTTTAATAAAATTATAGGGGAAGATTGGGTGACTTTCGCCTACTGGACAACATCGCATTTCATCTGAGGTCAAATTTTCAACTTCGCCGCTTATCATATTTATTTTCAGTCTCGGATGAGCTTTATTTGTCGAATATATTCCGCGAAAAACCCCGTTGTGCTCTAATATTGCAAAAATATCACCATTGGATACTGATAAAACAATATGTTCTTGTGCTGGCAAGGGAGTATAGTTATTTTTTTCTGGTCGCAATCTAATCGGATAACCAGCAGGAAAAACGTATCTTCGAAATTCGAATCGTAGATTCTGATTTGTACGGGGAATAAGCCGAATGTATCCAAGCTGTGCAAGTGTATATCCAAGAACTATAGGTGAAGGCGGCCAACCAGGAGGCGACCTGGCTTCGACATAAAGCGAATGCTCCTGAGGAGAAATCCGTTCAAGTGAATGTTGTTTGTCCGGAGAGGACGAGCCAGGTTTACGTTCACTATTGGTATTCCATTCAGACTGGAGTGAATCATCATTCGTTAAGGCTTTAATAAAATTATTAGGGAAGATTGGTTGACTTTCGCCTACTGGACAATATCGAATTTCATCTGGGGTCAAATTATCAACTTCGCCGCTTATCATATTTATTTTTAGTCTCTGATGAGCTTTATTTGTCGAATATATTCCACGAAGAACCCCGGTATGCTCTAATATTGCAAAAATGTCACCATTGGATACTGATAAAACGATATGTTTTTGGGCTGGCAAGGGCAAATATTTATTTTTTTCCGGTCGCAATCTGATTGGATAACCAGCAGGAAAACTGTATCTTCGAAATTCGAATCGTAAATTCGGATTTGTGCGGGGAATAAGCCGAATATATCCAAGTTGTCCAAGTGCGTATCCAAGTACTTTAGGAGAAGAAGGCCTACCCTATCTACCCTTCACCTATATACCCATCCACACATCACTACTTTCCAACCGAGCAATTCACGCCTACCCCGGAAGGGAAACGGCTTAATGGTATAATAATAATTCGAACTGGTTTTTACGTATCCAGGAATACTGATACACTATAAAAATAAACCCTTTTATCCAAAAAACCGTTGAGGATTAACTGTTTGGATTGTTTTGATCAAACCGACAATGTATTTTCTTCGGCTTTGAAGGCGTGTGACGTCACACCACGTATTTCAAGCCATGAGGGCGCCACATGTTTCTTTTAAAAAATCGTCATTTCCGGTTGTTATTTTGTCACTTTTTAGTGAATTATCATAAATTGTTAAAATAATTAAATTTACATTCCACATTTAAATTCTTTCTGAGTCAAAGTTCATAAAAAAACTTAACTATGAGACAAAACAAAATTTTGTGGATGACCCTATTGAATAGTACTGTGCATGAAGTCTATTTTGCACAATTTTTTAAAATTAGGATTATACTCTGTGTATTTAGAAATATTTTCTTTGACATTCTTTCTGCATAATTTTCAAAATCAAGGTTATTTTCCGTGTATTAAGAAATATTTGCTTTGACTTTCATTTTTGAAAGTAAAATACATATTTTTTGTCCAAAAATGCTTATGATAAATAGAAAGACCATTAAAAGCCTTATTCTGTATTGGGGAAAAGATTTTTTATTCAAATGAGCAGATAGTGGACAAAAATCCGTAGTAAAAAAAATGTTTGGTTTGAGTCATATTCAAAAAATGATAATTTAAGGAAAAATGATATGTTTTAGATCTGCAAATCCCCGAATTAAAAATGTTAATCAAAAAGGGGCAGCAGAAAATGTTTAACGATTGCAAAAACATTAGCGTATTGTACAAAGGCAATACTTCCGCATTTAAATGGGGTGTCCATTTAAGAAATTGTCAATACTTTTTGAGCCTATTCAATTGATTATGGTTAGCGGTAGTTGATCGAAGTTGAGGAAAAAACAACCAGACCATACTTACGAAAATTATTACGATTTGTCCGCTAGGACAATTTTGTATGCCTCATATCTTTTTATTGCGAACTCTAATCCTTAAAATAAGGGCAGATTTGGTGTTTTCGCGAGGTTTTCCATCGGATGCACTAGTTTGTTTATTGCTAAACATTGCGATTATATTATTAATAAAAATACGATAACGAGATCGATTGATGTCTCTTAAGAAAATTCTTCAACAATTTTTTGTTAAGAAACTACCGAAAATCGGTAACTCACCCATTTTTGTTACCGAGTAAAACTATTTACGCGGGATTTTCATACAGTTCAAATTTGAATATATTCTTTTAAGACATATGCATGATTTCAGCCCTTTTCGACGCCTATGAAGCGGGGCTGAAGCTCTACTTTTTACTCCCTAGGGATTGAAAAGTGACGTCAGAGGTTGTAGATAATAGAATTTTGCGGTTATTCATGGAAAGTTACTATATATAACTGATCAAATTACCGAAAATTTCCGGAAATTTATAGAAATTTTTTAATTGAATTGTGGATAATTTATAGAAATTTTTTAATTGAATTGTGGATAATTTATAGAAATTTTTAAATTGAGTTGTGGATAATTTATAGACATTTTTTTATTGAATTATGGATAATTTATCTTAATATACCGTAAAATACCTGTAAGATTACCGTATGATACCTAAAATTTTAATAAAGAACCCCGCAGAATTTGTACAGAAATTGGCTTTCGGTTAATTTGTTTGTAATTGAGGGAAAATGTAGTTCATGTCATGGTGATCAAAAGTCTCAATGACCACAACTGTAAAAAAAAGACACCCAAAAAATATGGGCTATGTTTGGAAGTATCCCTGTACCACTGGTGTTTAGACAGATAACGCGTTTTTTTTTATAACACAACTAATTTCATTGCTCACTATAATTATTTATACTTTTATATAACTGAAAATACAATTAACAAATCGCGATTGCTCGAGAATTGGACATTTACGACAAAGCGTCACTTGAACCATCCATCAACACGATATGAGACAAAGGACTGATTTCTGGAAACTGACACAAAATCGCGACACTTCTCACCAGTAATATTAACCAGAATAGTTTTAACTAGAAAAAATCGACCGGAGTTAATTAACTAGAAATTTCTAGTCATATTAGCCATAATTTCGGATTAAACTAACTAGAAATTTTTTAACCAGCCGCGTCTAGTAACTTGAACTAGAACTTTTTTTTGAGTGTATGTTTAAAAACGCATCCATTCTACACATCAAATAATGCAATTCAGTCTTTGTTTGTTTTTATACAGGTGTACGAGATGTACGTTGCTGGTTATAAATTTAAAGTTCTATCTCCAGTCTTTACGGTACACTGGGGTCTACAAACTAGAAGAAGCAGACCTGGTTGGCGAGAGAGACAAAACAGTGCCAACAGAAAGCAGTTTGAGGTTTTCAAGAAGGAAATTTTCGCACGATACATGCGAGATCCTTTGAAAATGTTGAAAAGTCAACACTGATCAAGGCCTCGGCATATAATCGTGCAATAAACTCCATTTTTCAGCTAAAATTAACAAATCTAAAATGAGAGAAGATTTTGCTCGAGGCCGGGAGAACCCGCACCCTCGAGACCTCGTGTAACGAATAATATTTTTCTCTACAAATTACAATGCAAAACCTGAGATTGCCTACCGTTTATAGGCATCGAATATAACCTCACTAACTCAACACGATGTGAATATCGTAGCCGTTTACGACGTTGGATGGCACTACACTGGGACCCCGATTTATCGGGGGTTTCGGGGGTACCCTCAATGGCCTTCACGGTGAATCGGAGTTCTCCTATGAACTTACAAGCGCTTCTCTCTTGCCCCCTTGGACCACCTGATCCGGTATACCAGGCTCCGTTAAATCGGAGTCCCAGTGTAGTAGTAAAAGTGGTGAGCAAAATGTTCTAGTAACCATGGAGAGCATTTTGCTCACCGATGTTGGGGATTTTGCTCATGATGTCTACATCGCGAACGATGCGGAATCGACTATTTTCGATGTCTGTGAACGGTGACCAAACGAGGGTTTTACATGTATGCGTAAAGAAGATGATAGTAAAGCTACATAGTTTATAATGTTTTTACTTTTCCAGCAAAACTTTAGTTATTTTAACAAAATTATGGTTAGTGCAACAAAAATCAAGTTTTCGTTGATAAAACCCAATTCTTATTTGTTAAAAAAAAAATTAGTTGAAATAGCCAAGGTTTTGCTCGTACAAACAAACATTTAGTTGACTTTATAACAAACTTTTTATGTTGTGCTAACCAAACTCTTTATAAACGGAATATGTAAAAAATACATTTCTACTCAGAAACACTCAGTAGTCGAAAAGAAACCATATCAGAATAAAAACAATTCCCTTAAGAGTTCATGGTAAAAAGACATGACCATAACACAGGCCGACAAATTTTAAAGCCAGAGACCAGTCCTAACATTTCCGAAGGATTTTTGTTGCGCTGAATCCGAATCCGAGCTCAAAATTGCTCCTGTACGTCAGGTTTTCAATATATCCTAACCTAAAACGGCAAAAAACGCGTTTTTTAGCTGATTTTGAGGTTATGTAACCGAACAAGAAAAATGTCTACCACAAAAGCTAATATGCTTTTAAATTCTCTGAACTCTTTTAAATTCTCTGAAATCTTTTGAATTCTTTTGTATTCTCTAAATTCTTTTGAAATACTCTTTTTTTTTTAATTCTGCAAATTCTTTTGAAGTTTGTGAATTCTTTTGCACTCTGTGAATTCTTCCGAATTTGCTAAATTCTTCTTCATTATTTGAATTCTTCTTAATTCTATGAATTCTCCCGCTATTCTCGGAATTCTTCCAAATTCTTTGAATTCTCTAAATTCCTTTGAAATTCGACATTCTTTTTAAATTCTGTGAATGCTTTTGAAGTTTGTGTATTCTTTCGCACACTGTGTATTCTTCCGAATTTTCTAAATTCTTCGTAATTTTTTGAATTGTTCTTAATTCTATGAATTCTCACACTATTCTTTGATTTCTTTCGAATTCTCTGAATTCTTCCAAATTTTTTGAATTCCCTGATTCATTTTGAATTCTATGAATTGTTTAAAAATTTTCTGAACTCTGAAGTGTGTTACGTTTCGCGCTTTATTTGTTATTATAGTTAATAATATTTTCTCATATATTGTAATGATATTTTTTTTGAGACTCTAGCTTGCCAAAATGTTTAAAGTTTTGTTTGGGTTTCCCGAAGGCGGAATTCTCAAATTCCTCCGTCTTCAATATGCTTGAGTTTCAAAATAAAACGAACCTAGTTTTCACAAAGTCAAGTGAATTGGGTCAATTTTTGATTTAAAACTCTTTAAAATATCTACGCCTGATATACAATCTTTGTTTAACTTTGGCACAACTATAAATACAAACTGGCCTTTCCATTCGCCTAGAGAAAAATTCGCCTATAATTGCGTTTTAATGCGTACAGGCCTTGAACCTGTGGCACCTATGATTGACATGCATACAATTGGCAATTTTTCGCATTTTTTAAAATTATCTATATTCTCAAGGTAAAAAGACTCCGATACACAAGTTACCTCACTGCCCGTAACGATCAAGGCCTTAACAGACTTATTTTCTAAATTCATTTGTATGACGGGATATTTGTCTAATCTTTTATTAATTACTCCGTCTTCGTTCTCTAACAATTCTTCAGGGAAATTCATAGGATATTCATCACTTGCGATTTCTTTTATGGTAAAATTTTCATTAATTGGCCTCGAGTTTGAAGCTATTACTTGGTCAGGTACGACATTGTTTTCAAACTCGAGGCTTAGGATTTTCCCGCTCGGCTAGGGTAAAAGGAGTTCTGAGAGTAGCTAGTGGAAGGTTTAGGAAAGTTAGGCTGGAAATTGGCTATTTCAGCCTTTGGCATATAATTTCCTTGGTGTGTGGGTTGTACACTTTGACTAGGGGTGTTGCTTGTTGGGTTATTTTGAGCGAGGTTCGTTATGTTCTGACTTTCCTGAGGAGATATTAGGGGTTGTATCCCGGTATTATTTGGCATGTGGCTATTTGAAAAGGTAGGTAATAACCTGGAATGATTATTGGCGTTAGTATTTTCTACTGACGATTGTTGATCATAATGTTAAGAAGGGTTAAAGTCTGAGTTATTTCTACCCCGGTTGTAGTTATTATAATTCGGGTTGCGGTTATGGTTTAGATAGTTATTTGGATTGTTACCATATTGTTGGCGCTCATTGCCGTGTTTCCGCCATCCCTGATTATAGTTTCCTGGACTATTATTTTGACCTAAATTTTGATGTTGACTACCATAATCAAATGAACACTGATGAGGCTCTTGATTGTACGGATATTGAGAGTCATTAAAATTTTGAAAGTTAATTGGTTGACTTAAGTCAAATATTTCAAGAAGTTCAACTAAACCCTCAAAGTCCTTAATGCCTCTGACCAAATCCTACCTATAAATATTATATTTTTTATTGCGATTTGGTCGAAAATAACCTCCTTCCAATATCAACTCTCATCCCGTGATAAATCTTTGTAAAAAGATGGAAATTTTGAATATATCGTCGAGAAATGTCAAACGGAGGTTAGGAAGAACTCAAACGTCAACATTGCCAAAGCGCAGGCGCCTCTTATTTCTTTGGCTCATTGATACCAACCTACATTTTATAAAAAATTAACTTGATGCTGATGACTGGGTGCTATATTCAGCGTCATGAAAATATCCCGAAATTCTAGAGTAGTTTGTTTTTTCTAAAAATTATTTTTCAAAATTGAGGGTTGGTTGTCAGTGATAGGGGTTGTTTTTCGAAATTTGTTTTTGGGTATTTCAAGAGCCCGAAATTCTGGAGTAGTTTGTTGTTTTGTCCAAAAATTATTTTTCAAAATTGTGGGTTGGTTGTCAGTGACAGGGGTAGTTTTTTCGAAATTTGTTTTTGGGTATTTCAAGAGTCCGAAAATAGACCGAAATTCTGGAGTAGTTTGTTTTGTCTAAAATTTATTTTCAAAATTTAGGGTTGGTTGTCAGTGACAGGGGTTGTTTTTTTGTAATTTTTTTTTGGGCATTTCAAGAGCCCGAAAATAGCCCAAAATTCTGGAGTAGTTTGTTTGGTCTTAACAATTATTTTCAAAATTTAGGGTTGTTTGTCAGTGACACGGGTTGTTTTTTCGAAATTTGTTTTTGGGTAATTCATGAACCCGAAAGTAGCCCGACATTCTGGAATGATTAGATTTTAAAATGTTAAGGTTTTTATATACTGGAGGTGCTAGCTGCTCGTTATAATCAGCCGGAAATTCTGGCATAAAAGAAATATTGATACTCCGTTGTGGAGGAGCCAGCTGATCGGACCTCCTATAATGTTGCATTGTGCATTTTGCTCCACACCTTTTAAAAAAAACTTTTTCAGCAATAATGTATATTTATTCTAAATATATTTAGAATTTTATGCAACATTTTAAAAATATATTATCTATTATTCATGCAACTATCCCATTAATTTGGTAATTGCACAGTGAAGACGGATAAAAGGAAAATATTCGAACAAAGGTAGAAGACACTTAAAACGAACAAATCTAGTAATAATTTAGCGAAACAGATATAAGGTATATAAATCCTACAAAGGCACCATAATTCAGTAATTCAATTTTTTTTCTAAGCACTTGTATTTTCGTTGGTTATTGGTAAGTGCATATATAGTGCCAAAAAATGTTTAATCTTGTATTTAATGTGGATTTAAACAGTTAAAAAAGAATGGTATCTATTAATATACCAAAATATTACATGGGATTACACAATATTACATAGATTACAAGTGATTGTATAGATTACAAGGGATTACAAAAGTTTAGGAGGGTGATTAACTCCTCGAAAATTGATTAAATTTATTCATCGAAATTCAAATTACAATAATTACTACTGAACGGCCAATGCATTCTAAAAAAGGAAGTTATTATTTTCGTCCGTTTATAATCCATTGTAAAATTGCATCCTTGAAAAGTATGAAACTTTATCGGTCTGTAAAATCGTGTTCTTGAACTACGTTAAGTTGCATTTGACGTTCATTTTTGAGCGCTGCAAAATTATAATAGCTTGTCATAGTTCGCATTCAACCATGTCAATAAGTCGATTCACTCAAGACTGCGTAATTTATACAAGAGATCACAATTTAGTAGTACTGAATATATATATATATATTTTTTTTTTTCTCGCTGATCCATCTCGCCTCTTTAGTAAACACCCTGTTTCTGTCAAAAATCCACCCAAGCCCAACGAGGTAGCTCTCGCTGCATTATACACACTACAATTGATAGTCCAGAGGTCGGGTTCTTCGGAAAAATCTCCACGAAGCTCGTCACCCTGTTCAGCCAGACGTTTGGATTTCGGCTTGAAAGAAATCTAAATGTTGGTGTTTCTCCGGGTCCTGAAGCATCGCTCTTCCTCTATTGGATGCCTGCCCGCGGTTGGTCTCAGTGCCGCCTTTTTTTCTCTGTTACCGGCTTGTTCTGGCTGCGATTGAGTAGGCGCTCCGCTCGCATAACCCCTTTTCCGGAGTTCCTCGGCACGGTTTCGCAGACTTTTATGCGAAAAATGCGAGATCTCTGGGTGTTCCTTGCACCACAGAGTATGCCGTCGCGCCATGTAACCTTTTCGTTCAGGGGCCATACTGGTATCATAGTACTCCAGCACGTCGTTCCTGAGTCGATTCGTCGACTTAAAAGTAATGAGATTCCGACTGTCAATCGCATTCACTCCATCTTGATTGGCGCCCCCGACTCTAGGAAAGTCGGCATTGTTGTCCGACCCAATGTCGGGAGTCCTGCGCGTTCGATTGTTTTAAACCACACTTACTACAACAATGTTTGGTGTTATCATTGTTTTTCCGACGAGCAGGTAGCGAAAAGAATTCGTCCATCCTTGTAGAGCCCTGCATGCAAGGATGCAAAGGAAGAGATGGATCAGGGAGAACTAAAAATTTCTCGCTGACCCATCTCGTCTCTTCAGTGATCACCCTGTTTCTGTCAAAATTCCATCCAAGCCCAACGAGGTAGAGACTTCTTGAAGAGAGGTATGCAAGATCCCAAAAACACTGGAGTTGAAAGAAGATACTGATAATATCATCCGCTTCAAGAAGTTATACGAACATTTCATAACATCGGAGGAGGAATGTCCATCAATCACTGCTGAAGAGGTGAAAAAGCACTTAGAGGCACAAAGAACTTTTCTGCTGCTGGATCAGATTGTATCAAAAACTTCTGGTGGAAGAAGTTTACTTCTACACACCAACATTTGGCCCGCATATTCACCTCATATTTGAAGTCGTAGACGCCTATTACGCAGTCGCTGGTGTTAGGACGCACTATACTGCTACTGAAAAAAGGCAACTTGTCCAACCCAGAGAATAACAGGCCAATAACTTGTTTGATCACACTGTATAAGATCTTTACAGCTGTCCTCAACAACAGGATTGTCCGTCTAGTGATAGTTAAATATTTTAAAATCTTTCAGTGGGACTCTAAAGATTTTATGTAATTTCAATGAGTAACGCTTAAAAAATTGAGAGGCATTTCAACTGATTTCAAAAAGATATATGAGATTTCACGTGCTTTCAAAATTTGGTAATTGATTGTGACAAATTTGAAAACTTTTTGAAGTTTTTCAATGTATTTGAAATTATTTCTCGGTATTTTATGGGGTTCTGAAGAAATTCGTAGGATTTTATGAGCTTTCAGAAGATTTTACCTAAAAACTTGCGTTTTTAACCAAGAAATATGAAATTTCTATGAAAAGAAATAAATTTTACAAGCAAAAATACGAAGAGTAGATGTATAGGCTGCATTCTAACTCAAGATTCCCACCTTACCGACATCGCAAAGATTCTAGCTGTAGTGGTTCGTGTCCGTGCTAAATTTTTCTAGAAAAGTGGTTCATGTCGGTGCTAAGCTTCGGGAACATTTTCGATGGGTCCTGATGACGTCATCATGCATTCCTACCTTACCGGAATTCTTGATTAGTGTTAATGCGTGTCTGTGTGAGGTTGAGCGTGTAAGGTGTGTCCGTGTGTATCAGTGTGAGGCTGTCATGAAGACCATTCTGCAAAGCTTCCAGAATTTGAATCTTTCTATACGTACAAATACGGTGCAAAAGTCTAAAGTCAGCGAATACACTTCAATGCGTCAGCACGCAAGCGCTTCAACATTGGTTGAATAATGTACTGGATTGTAAAATACACACTTGAATTCGCTCCAATGCGTCACGGCGAATTTCAGCAAGTTTTGATTTATACAATTTAATCCGTGAGAGGAAAAGCAACGTGCGCGGCATATAGAATTTATTTTAAATGCAGTCAAACTCGAATTTAACGTCCCCGGATTTACCGTTTCCGAGAATTGGAGCCCGGCCACGGGTAGGCTTGACAGGAGCTGCGCGGGGTGTGCGGAGTTTACGAAAGCGTGAAAAAACAGGAACTGTTTACGTTCGGAGTTGAGCTAAATCCGGTTCAATTAAGGTAGGTCGGGTCCAAGGACAGTCCCAAAACCGACGTTAAATCCGAGTTCGACTGTGTTTAGTAAATTGTCTCCTAGCTCAGCGGCGGGTACTCTGGACTGATACACCACGAGAGATCGCTGTTTCAAGTCTCGATGCATACGCTTTTTATCAATTTTTTTTTCTAATTGACCTTGACCGCGCATTCATATGAGTTCACACGCATTCAATTCGCGCTATCTCAATTCATCTAAATGTGTCTCAATGCGTTTGAACGAATCAGAAAACTGGATTCACGCGCATTACAAAAATGTTAATTCGCCCAATCCGTATCAATTCTTTCTTTTGTGTTAGGTTTAAATGGAAAACGTTCTAATCGAAATAATTTTTAGAGTAAAAAATTCAATTTAAATTTTAAATTCAAATCACAATTCTAATGCATACAATAAGCCTTCACTCATTAAAATATGTAATCATTTTCACATTCTCATCATTTTCGATTGAGAAAGTATTATAATAGGCCGTAATTTCACACCTCAGTTTTTGAACGGATCTCCACGTTTTGAAACCCCCGGAAGCCTTTCTGAAGCCTTTCTCAATCATAAATGATGAGAATGTAAAAAAAATTAGGAAATAAATTATTTTAAATAACATTAATGTTGGTACCATATTCCTCAGATTTTAAGTCGATTCTTTTAAATCATAAACATGAACTTTCATCAAAAAAGTTGCATCTTGTACTTTTTTTCATCAAAATAATGACATTTTCCACCAAACAGTAGAATTTTGAAACAAAAGAGATGAATTCTGAGCCCAAACTATAATGGTAGATTTTTAAAATAAAAATAATTAACTTTAGTAAAAATATTTTTGTTGTGAAGAACAGACAATACGTGTCTCATATTTTGTCTAGTAAAACAATAGATTTAAGCCCAAAACAATTCTGTAACATCACAAGGGCCAGACTTGAATATGACTTATTTCATACATGAAATTGGTCTTTTGTATCTTGGAAAATAGAGCTTTTGAGATTTAAGTTTTTTGACACTTCTTATCTTAATCAATAACTATAACCCACTTGTAAACTCGAAAATAATTATATATACTTAATTATCGGTATAATTCCGATGTTTTGTAATCTAATAACTATAGCTTACAGCTATGGGATGGCTATACAATATGCATAGATCTAACTTTAAATCTTATAATTTATGTGAATAATGTTGAAAAATTGTATGCTAACAACAAAGATATATATTGTAATAAAGACTACTCTCAAATATTAAAAAGGTGAATATAGGTTATGTTATGATGACGCGACGCATGCGCCCTGCATGTTTTCATTCAGATGTATAATATGGGGAGTTCGGCGCGAATCTTTATGGCGGTCGTACGTGAATGGTATCACTCGTGCTATTTTTGACCATACGAATTATACGCGAAGTGAAGTCGTATAATCAGCACACTGGTCTCTCTCTTTTCCTATTTTCCATACTACCCTCGCCTTTTGCTCGGGACGTGACAGCTGATTAGGTGGCAGCGGTGGGATTGTCGCTGCCGTTTAAATTCAGTGTTTTATTAACAATTTAACTTCAGTGTAGTATTCAGATAGATATTTCATCGGCACTCGAGAATATAAGTCCTTCTTAGATACGTTGCACGGTCACCTTCGGGGCAAGGCAAAGTTCGAAGTGCCAGATAGGCGTTAGTATACTTCGCGTGCTCACAAGCCCTGCCATCGTTAATAAACCTTCGAAACACCCTGAATTAACCTTATATGTACTCCTTATAGCAGAATTGTTCCTTGAAAGGGTTTAAATCAACGTCATCGAAGATCATCATTCAACAATCGCGTTTAGTACCATTCCGCTAACTTAAAATAATTCGAAACAAGTCTTAGTTTTGAATTTCACCATTTAAATTCGCAATTTCGTAAATAGACCACAACCGTGTGGAAACCCTATCTGAAAGAGAATCAAGGGGTTAGAAGATTTATAATTTTGAAAATTTTATGAGCCTGTATCTGACCATGATACTTGCCAAACATTTAATTAGATAATGGGTTTTCACTAGCCTCAGCATAGCACCCTTTTACATTATTTTGCGTTCTTTTGTTGAACGCGCTTCAGGCCATACGATTAATTGAATTATTATCATAATAGTTTAATCCATTCAGTGATAGCCTTAACTATCGCTGCAGAAATATTCATCAAACACGGACTCTTTTATTCGTTCTTTTCAAAGTATAGTTGTCTAACTTTTACTGCCTTTTTCCACTTTACAACGAAGTCGTACTACTTGTCAGTGACAAACACACAGATACGTTCAGACATTTAGCTTACATTTTAACGAAGCTTATTGTGTCTATAAACACAATTTCCAATTCACTTGTGAAACAGCAGTCAAATTTTCGAGAAAAATAAATTTAACTGTATAACAGACATTGATTACAATCTGAGTTCTCTCTGACGGATTGATCACCCTTACATAGAGCTCTTATAATAGATTTATTTGTTATAATCCTTTCATTTTTTAATAATTGTTAAAAGTGAATGTCTGACTGCACTTTAACCTGACATGCAAATAAATTCTGAAACTGAAAACCTAAAATTCATCCGAATTACTTTAAAACTAAAGTAGGCACACTACAGGCCCACTGTAGGCACAATAAAACTACCCATACAAAAATCCATGGTAGTTTTTCATGTTGTCTCCTCAGATTTTCCTTTGATTACAGATGGAATTTTAGGAAGAAAATACCTCCGAAAATACCTCCTCCTTTTGCATAAAATTAAAATAGATATAAATTAAAATAACGGAAATTGTACCTAATTAATTGAAAATTTTCTTTAATTCTGAATGTTTACAATTTTAGAACTCTGAATTTTTATGTTGGACGCTCAACCTTTAATATTTCCCTTCTGCTATGGATTATCGTTCTTCGCGTGACTCACTTTTATTTTTGTGTGCTCATACTAAGCTTTTTATTGACTTTAATTTTAAAGTTACGTCTGGTTCATTAAATTCTTCAGCATTTATTACATTCTCGTCATAATGAGAAGGTATTGTTTTTATGTGAAAAATGACTTTCATGGATTCCATGAAATGTCGACGTTTTGAGGCCTCCTGAGTCAGCAAAAATAGTTTTTACGTTGATGTCTGTCCGTCTGTCGTCGTCGTCGTCGTATGTATATTGGATAACTTTCGAAAGACTAATCGGATTGGATTGTGCTTTGGCACACAGTTTCAGGAACGAAAAAGAAAGATCGAGTTCGTTAACCAGCTTTCTATCATAGATTGATATTGAAGCTTTCTTTATTTTGTTTTTATCAGCTATTTTAAACCAATTAACTGTTAAATAGAATCTGAAAATTGTTGGCTTGAGATGTTAATCAAAGTTAAATAATTTATTTTATTCGTTTTTTAAAGGTACCATCAATTTTCAGAATTATTAAAGATAATCAAAAATGTTAATAATTCCGTGATAATTAACTTCAAATTTAATTCTGCTTTTTAATTTATATGAGCATAACATACAAATATTTCTTATTAGTTTCCTATTAAAATTTTCCTGAAGATGAGTCCTAAAAGGCCTCGAAATATGTTGGATCCTGGTATCAATGGCGTATCCAGGGGGGGTCAACCCCCCCCCAACCGCTAAATCACATACTTTGTCTTTTTATTCATAAAGAGATAATAAATAAACAATAAAGAAAATCTTTTTTTAAACAATCTCTTTTTTCGTTAACATATTTGTCTGAAATCAAATAGATATTTGAAATATTTTTCACTAGAAAACTTCATTCTATTTACAGCAGCTTGTGCCTATGTTCTGACAGCTCTGTTATTCGCCATAAAACTAAGGAGAAAGAGGGATTAAAATAGAGGGACTAAAATAAACTGGTGTCTATTCTTCATGTTACCTGCGAAAATGAAGGCAGTTGTAGATTTCCACGTTTAAAATTAAATAAATTAAAAGGCCAAAACCATAAAAAAATATTTTAGTACACAAGAGATTCAATTATAATTATAGCTTTGTCCAAATCCTGAAAGGTAGAAATTCGTAAGTGGATCATAAATTAGGAAGACCCTCATTGTAGACTAAAGACTAAAGTGATTTCAGAAAGCATTGGAAATTTCTTTTTCGAATTTTCATACATATCGGCACCAAATTTTTTCGGATCCACCCCCCAAAAAATAGTTGTTTTTTTTTCTAATTATATCTAAAGGTTCCGCAAGCACCATAAAGTTTAACACGTATTTCTCATAAGAAATGAAGACATTTTAGTACATTTCATTCATAATCTTCAATATAAGGTGTATCGAGTTGAAACTCAAAACTTTCTTTCACAATTAAAAATAGAATACGATTGAAACCTAATTTTTTAAAGATCACCCCCATAGGTCTATTCCATAGGGTCCCAAAAAAAACCCATAAGTGAAAAATTGGGTTTCGCGAGTTTTTGGCGCTAATTATCATTTTTTTTGCGATTTAACAATAAAAATTGTTTCTAACACATAAAATACTACTTTATAATTGTTCAAACAAATTATTATTGTGTATAACTATCTCTCCTATAGTAATGCTATACAGTTGCGGCTTTCTCTGAAATTTTCCACTCTTTGTCAACGTTTCACTTTTGTAGGTAATAACTAAGTCGAGTTAACAAACATAATTGTTTAAACAATTTTTGATTGATTATAACTATCTTCTCTTGACAATTAGAAAGTTGCGTTTTTTCTGAAATTTTTTACTTTGTTCAACTTATTATTAATATTTATTATTTGTGAGCATTCGCATGAAAAGGGCCCTTGTGGGCGGTTATTATCGGATTTAAGTGGGGAATATTGAGACCTATACTACATTTTTGACACTATATTTATGTCCTGAAAGCAAGCCGCAATGGGTATATTTCATTAAATTAATATCGAAAAGAAATCTATTTTATCATGAATAATTTTATACAAAATAAGCATGAAAAAGATTCAAAATTAAAAAAAAACAGAATTCCAAACTATCTCACTTTTCGGCTCATCAGAGACAAAGATAACCAAAAGAAAAAAGAGGGAGAAAAAGAGAAAAAGTCAACCAAAAACCAACCTCTCACTTTTTCTATATATATATATATATATATATATATGTATGTATGTATCTATGTATATTAGGCAGCGTTTGTTTAAGTTTCAAATTCTTGCGTCGTTTCAATTCAAGTTTATTATGTACATACTAAAATAATAGTTGGTTTAACCATAAGTTTTTCAAAAAAAAAAACATAATACACGAAAAATAGAAAAAATTTAAATTAATTACCACCCTGTCTCTACAATGTACTTTAAATCACTTTACAAACATGCGTGGACACACAGAGAGACAGACGGATGGAAGTAGGCAGTAAATAATCGTATGGCCGCATTATGCATCAAAGTGATTATTAATGGAAGCGTCGGTGTGAGCAAGGGTTTTAAAGAGGCTCTCCGACAGGGTTATGTATGTGACATTGCAACACACACACATATTTTTCCTCCACTTCTCGTTGGAAAGAGCATTAAAATAAGTACAAGCAAAGACGAAGATGACAGCCTCACTCCTAATTCACTTTGTACACGCATTCTCTTTAAAATCGGTCTACGAAGAACAGAAGAAGAGAGGTAGTTAATTTTTCGGTTAATTATTTGTTCAGGTGCGGTGGTCCGTGAGATTGACATGTTGTATATTAATGCCAAAAATATAAGGAAAATGTATCTCAGACTATCCTCTCCCATCTCTCCTCTAGAACCCTCTATCTTATTATATATATCTGACAATCCATATTTACACCTATCTCTTTCAATCCCCTTTTTACTATCTCTGCATAGCCCTCTCCTATCTACGTGTGTTTCTTTCTATCTTATTGCCAAATCAGCCTGACGTCTACATCTTGCAATCTCCTATCTCCGCGTTTTCCTCACCTATCCGCGCCTTACCTCTTTCTATCCCATTGTTAATTCAGATTAATGCCTATCTCTTTCGATCTCTTCTTCTATGTCGCTTCTTATATATTATTTATCAACGATTATTTCTTTCTATCTACTTTTTGATTCAGGATGGCGTCTATATCTTTAAATCTCCTATTCGTTGTATATATATATATATATACAATATATATATATATGGAATAAAACTTAATATTTATTTGTCTCAATCAATCATAAAGTGTCAATTTACCTCTTTATTTTTCTGCGTTTCAACGGATTTGAAAGTTGTATTAATCCAGTCCCTGACATCAAAACTTTCTTCGGAAAACACGGATACGTCATGAAAACATCTTTTGAGGTTAGACGGATGTTAAATTTTAAACCGATTTTTCTCTATATTACTTCGGATTTTGGATTCGCTCATGCTGATATCAATTTTCGTGAACTTCTAGTTATTAAAAACCAAGAAGTCAGCAAAATCTACGTATACGGTCATACTTTGTTTTTTCTGATTCATTTGTTGAACCAATGTTTACCGATTCAGGATTTTCCACAATTTAGGCGAAAACAATCAATGAAAATAATGGAAGAACACACTTCTTAGCACTTTTCAATAGAGTGAACACTTTCTGAAAATATAAATTGTTACGAGCGATGCTGGGTAAATTTAATTTTAAATCTAATTTTGATTCAATGTTAAATATTATTCCACACTGTAATAAAATAATGACTACAAAGCAGATATAAAGTCGTACCTCGCAACGCATGTTACCCTAGAGCTTGCGATAGGACCGATCATGTAGCTTTCCTGAGCTCTAGACTGATTAGTCAGCGACCTGACTTCGAGACAAAGAAATCTTTTACATCAAGAGTTTAAAATAAGACCACATGCGCATGATAAAAAGGTTTCATGAAAGAAATATATTTCTGTTCAATCTTAAATAAAACTTGGATGAAATTATGCGTGTAGCCCTACACAATGTATGCATTCACTGAAGAATTATTTAATCAAGTCAAAGAAAGAATTTATGTATTACTAAATCAAATGGATCTCTCAAATCTAAATTAAATAGAAGAATAAAAATGCCACGCAATGGTAACAAGACGAAAATCGAGAAATCAAACTGAGGAAATTAAAAATCCAGTTAATATACAAGAAGATAATCAAGAAACCTTTAAAGAAGATAATAGCGAAGATAATTATGAAAAGGACTCTTAAGAAGAAATCATTATGAAGAAAAGACGAGGTACCAGGAAAAGGAAACGTCAAAATCCAAATTAAAAACTCCCCAAGAGTCGTACGCATTAATCGACTCAAGCGCTCACTAATTGATTTACCAGAAACAAACTCAAAATGGCATGTGATACTGCGCCGTGATAAATCAGGTTCAGTTCCCCCGGGTTTTTGTCCACAAAAATTAAAAATTTTGAAAACTGTATTGGGAGATGCGATAAAATAGAACAACAGACGTCCCCGAACTCTTTTTTTGAGGGATGATAGCAAAAAACTTTATTCTGCCAAATAAAAATGTTCTCTATGTGCTCTATTTGGAGGTTAGGAGTCGTTTTTGAGGTATCTGCCACTTCGATAATGTCGGTCTCTGTTGTACCTCAAAATACACATATATTAATCAAATTCAGCAAAATGAAATTTTTAAAAATTATTCCACAACAGCAGAGTTCGGGGACGTCCGTTAGGATGTTCGCCATCATTCCCCAAATTTTCAAGGCAAAATCTTTATTCTTGTAGGAAAAAAGCCGGGGAACCTAAAACTGATAAAATCCATAATTTTCTAAGTATCACATGCCCTTAAAGAAAGTGAAATAACTTAAATGAATAATTATTTTTTTCAATCCTGAATCTTATTCTAAATATTTAATTAAAATGCTTTTTTTTATAAAATTTTAGACTCAACACCATATAAAATAATTGGAAATATTAATTTATTTTTAATCTTTAATTAACATTCATTAAACAGCTAACATTCTATATAAGATCTTCCTCATGAATTACAGCACTCAAATTAGACATGTTCAATAATACTAATTCATTACTGAATTTATTTTACAGAATCCAGCCATCGAGAAAAAATATGTCTTGGCATAAAATATCACTGTCCTAATTCAATATTATTAATCCAATAGCAAAACCATTATAATATGAAAGCAGATTTTTTAAATATGATTTGTTTGCAACTTAAGCCATTATCAAAGTTAAAGTTTAATTTTTTGTCATTTCTCAGGAGTTCAACTTTTTTTTTTAAGTTTCTATGACGTCAATTCAGGAATACATTTTGCAGTGTCATCAATTAAATTGACCGCTTGTAAGATCTATTAGCCCAAATTAAATAATCAATGTTTTCTCACAAATTTCCTAAACTATACAAATGAAACGTAAAAAACTGCATATATAAAAGTTCAAGTACATATCTTTATAAAATCAGCATTTATATAAAATGAATGATCCTGCCTTTTCTCAAATATATTGATGTATTATATAAAATCAATTCTCAAATATTCATTTATAAAAAATGATATTATCCTTCAAAAGAAAGATATTTGTTTTGCCAAATTAACCGTTTTTCCTCTAAAATATAATATTAAAAAATTACAATAATTTTAAAAAAGAAAGAAAAACAAAAGTTGTGTATCTTCACTATAATCCATTTTTCTGCTGTACTTTCTATGATCACTCACAAAACTGACCTCCCTTTTAAGGCCATTTAACGAGTATACTAGCTGATCAAGTCAGTCCTGAGATCAATATTTTTTCATCCATATTTAAAAATAAAAGTTAAAATAACGCGGAAATATTTTCGTTAAGATTTCGATTGCTTCTCTATGTTTTCTTGGAAAAATATTGTACGTTTTTGCGATGACGGTTGTTTTGTCAAATGAAACGCTATGTCCGGTTTCAATATGATGCTTAGCTACTGCTGATTGCGAGAAATGTTTTAGCCTGACTTTACTCTCACGTTCCTTTACACGTTCGCATGTAAGGCACGCACCATTGACTAACACAGTAAAAAACATCTCTAACCATCCCCTCAGCAATGAAATGATTTCAGCCTTATTTAAAGGACATAATTTTTCAGTAGCTTCCTCCAAAATGCAGAAAGAAGAAATCATCAGTAACTTGGAATCCACAATATATAGCCTTCCACCCGAAATAGCGAATGACATACGGCGTAGGATGGCCAACATCTTACGCCAAGCCCAACTTTCCTCCGCAAACTTAACAATACAAGAAAAAGCAGCAAAAAAAAACTCAACCAGAATGAAGATGTCATAATATTACCCGCAGACAAAGGCAACACAACAGTGATAATGGATAGAGAGGACTACAACAACAAAATCATGGACCTTCTAACAGACGATACATATGAAAAACTTAAAAAAGACCCCGCAAAAACAATAGTCAGCAAATCAAAAACCCACCTAAAAGGCTCTAAACTTGACAGCCAAACGAAAGCCTAATTATTACTTACTAATCACACCTTTACAAGACTTTGCGGACTTCCAAAACTCCACAAAAACAACATTCCATTCAGACCGATCGTCAGCGCAATAAACTCACCAACTGACAACCTAGCATGCTTTCTCGCCAAAGAACTGAATACTTCTACGGGAAACTCTATCATGCACGTCCAAAACTCTTTTGACTTAATCAAAAAGGTGCAGCATATCCACATTCAACCCCAAGACATCTTAGTGAGTTTCGACGTAGAATCTCTCTTTACGAAAGCACCAATCTCTGATACAATCGATGTTATTAAATCCTTTGCAAACTTTCCTTTCGATGACATACCTTTGATAGAAAACTGTCTCAATAATACTTACTTCTCTTTCAATAACCATTTCTATGAACAAACTTCAGAAGCAGCAATGGGATCTTCAATCTCGCCTGTAATAGCCAACATCTTTATGGAAAATCTAGAAACTAAAATCTTCAACAAATCCAAGCTCAAAACGGAATTTTGGTTCCGTTACGTTGACGACACTGTTGTCATCTGGAGACATGGACTAGACGACTTCTAAGTTTTCTTACCTTGATAACGGTGCTGTGTGAGCACCGAAACGTTGGTAAATATTATCCATGCTTTTTTATTCTGATTTTAAAGTAATAAAAATAGAAAAGACGAAAGAAATAAAAAAAAAGGAAGAGGATTTGGTTGGTTGACTTCTTTTTTTTATTTCTGTCCGAAGGAAAACAAATTTATTTCGTTTTCAGGAATGACAATAGGAGCATTTTGTGGCACTTGTCCAAATTTTATCGTAAGATTCTTGGTTTATTTTAAAGAATTTATACATTTACTTGAATGTTGGACGTTGAATGGCGCATTTATCCGTTGGTGAACAAGGAGAATCAGGAATATGGTGTTGGACGTCATACTATATGATTTTTGCATCTGCATTTTTAAAAGGTTCTTGCAAATCTAAGGAATCTTCAATCATCATCTCCACCCTGTTAAATTCTTCCATGGCATCCACAAAATTCCTTTAAAATCGTCGTTTATTTCAATTTCCTTAACGTTTGTCGGCGTTTCTTTTATCTTTATTGGAAAATTGATTGGTTACCTTACCGTTCTGTTTGATGATTTGTTGTTTATTCTGCGATTCCTGTCAAGTTTGTTGGTCTCTGCTTGAAGTTTTGAATTAGTGTGAAAGTTTATTAATAAATCATATTTTCAGAAAGAAAAGTTCAAATTAAAAAATATAACGTAAACATTATTTAAACATTTCATTGGAAATACATGTTTAATGTTTAAACTATAGTTTAATGTTTAATTAACAATAGCTTAACTATAACTTAACTATACTTTAACAATACTTTAACTATAACTTAACTATACTTTAACTATACTTTAACATATAGATTTTAACATATAGATTTAAATATTGAGATATTATTATAAATAAAACCATAAGTCTAATCGAAAAAGTGAAGATACCCCAATATTCATCTCGGCAATATCTCCAGGTGTTTTTTTTTCATTTTTTTTTAAAAGTCATTCTTGAAACAATTATATTGTTTATATTTTTTAGGAATTTGCTTAACAATAATAAAAAAGAATTTAAAGCTACTTACTGAAACATAATGTACCCTAAGGTATCATGATTGGAAAAAAATTTCAATATTGAAAAAATTCAGTTTCAACATTGTTTTTACCCCCTCCACGTGCATACCTTCACCTAACCCCATGGTGCATATAGATTTGAATATTGAGCTATTATTATAAATAAAACCATTAGTCCCGTCGAAAAAGTGAAGAAACCCCTATATTCATCTCGGCAATATCTCCAGGCATTTTTCTTCATTTTTGGAAAAAAGTCATTTTTTGAACAATTATATTGTTTATAATTTTTAGGAATTCCTTCAGCAATAATAAAAAATAATTTAAAGCTAATTACTAAACCATAAAGTACACTAAGGTATCATGATTGGGAAAAAAATTTCAATTTAAAAAAAAAATAGTTTAAACATTGCTTTTACCCCCTCTACGTTCATACCTTCACGTAATTCCATGGTGCATATAGATTTGAATATTGAGCTATTATTAAAAATAAAACCATCAGTCCCATCGAAAATGTCAAGATACCCATATATTCATCTCGGCAATATCTCCAGGCGTTTTTTTTATTTGTTGAAAAAAGCTATTTTTTAATCAGTTATATTGTTTACAATTTTCAGGAATTTACTTAACAATAATGGGAAATAATTCAAAGTTACTTACTGAAAAATAATGTACCCTAAGGTATCATAATTGGAAAATGAGTTTCAATAATGAGAAAAAGTTAGCTTAAACATTGTTTTTACCCCCTTATCGTTCATACCTTCACGTAACCCCATGGTGCATATAGATTTGAAATTTGAGCTATTATTGAAAATAAAAAAATAAGTCCAATCGAAAAAGTGAAGATACCCCTATATTCATCTCGGCAATATCTCCAGGTGTTTTTTTTTCAATTGTTAAAAAAAGGCATTCTTCAAACAATTATATTGTTTATAATTTTTAGGAATTTATTTAACAAGAATGGAAAATAATTCAAAGCTACTTACTAAAACACAATGCACACTATGGTATCATAATTGGAAAAAAATTTCAATATTAAAAAAAAGTTAGCTTAAACATTGTTTATACCCCAGCCACGTTCATACCTTCACGTAATCCCCTGGTGCATATGGATTTAAATATTGAGCTATTATTATAAATAAAACCATAAGTCCCATCGAAAAAGTGAAGATACCTCTATATTTATCTCAGCAATATCTCCAGGTTTTTTTTTTATTTGTTGGAAAAAGCTATTCTTTAAACAATTATATGGTTTATAATTTTCAGGAATTTACTTAACAATGATGGGAAATAATTGAAAGTTACTTACTGAAAAATAATGTACCCCAAGGTATCATAATTGGAAAATGAGTTTCAATAATGAAAAAAAGATAGTTTAAACATTGTTTTTACCCCCTCGTCGTTTTTTTGGAATCTGTGAGTGCCAAAACGTAAAGATCCGTTAAAAACCAGAGATCGCAAATTTGGACGATTACATTACAATCTCGTGAATGAGAATGTAAAAATTAAAAATAAATTTTTAAATGAAAAAAGATAAAAATTAATGTATCTGAAATTGAGTGCTTCGGTTCAAAGAATGGGTCGCGCGCTCGAAAACGCGGAAAAGTATTGTCCACGTGTCTCGTGGCATCCAAATTTTAAAGTTCAAAAAATTAAATTTTGAAAAATATGGTCATGTAGAAAAGGGCAAGACGGAACTTTTTTATATGTGCAATTTTTTGTCTGATAAATATTTTTAATAGTGAAAATGAAAAAGTTCAACAAAAATGTCCCCAAATTCAATTATTTTTCAAAACATAAATCGTCAAAGCTCAGCTAAATATTATTGAAACTGGAAATTTTTAGATAGATACATTAAAAATTGACGGAAATATCTATTATGTAAGAAAGCGTCCTTTATAGGCGAGTACCGGCGATCGTACAAGCGAACTTTCAGAAGCGCTTGCAATCGTAGATGGCGTCGCGTTTTTCCTTACATCATGGATATTTCCGTCAATTTTGAATGAATCGATCTAAAAATTCCCAGAAATCTTCCTCCAATAGTAAGGAACAAATGTCTCACTGGAAGTTGTTTCAACTCGAAAGCTTCCTCGATCTTTTTCTTTGCCACGGGGGATTTCAAAAGATTTTGAAGGATTTGAAATATTCTAGGTTATTCCAAAAGATTACAAATAAATTTTTCAACTGATTTTAGTAATTCAATGGGATTTTAAAGGATTTGAAATATTTGAGGGTATTTGAAAATATTCCCAGGCGTATTCAAAGACTTTAAAAACTTTTAAGACCTTGAATTTTCACTTTGATTTCAAAAACTTTGAAATATTTTAGGGTATTCTAAAAGATTGCAAGGCAGTTTTAAGAGATTTAAACATTTTTAAGGGAATAATAAGGGTTTTAATAATTTAAAGGGATTTAAATATTTTAATGGAGTTCAAAGAATTTATTCACAAGAAGTGAGGGATTTCATATGGTTTCAAAATTTTCAAGAGATTTTCAAATATTTTTTGCAGTTCATTTGGAAATCGCCCTGAATTCTTATCAATTTATCCTGAATTCTTTTAAATTCTTTTTAATTATACTAAATTTCACCTAATTCAGTGGATTTTTAAGAAGCTTTTGTTTACAGTCTATTTTTGGGTACATTCGTTGCAACTTCCTTTTAAGGTCTTGATAACCCTCCTCCTTTTCTTTCTCCTTAGCAGTGACATTGTAGACGGCCAGAGCAGAGAATTCGATCACGAATATGGTTTGTTTCTCGAAGTCTTGGTGAACAATGTCAGGCCTGGAGTGTGCAACGAAGACTGCTGTCCAAAATTCGTAGTTCCAGAAAATTTGCTACTTCTCGATTTAGACAATTGACAATATCTCCCTTGGAGCGTTCGGCACAGCAGGCTGACGGCCAACACCGTAAGAGCGTTGAAGATGGTAATAAAACACTCTTGGGCCGCAATATATCTGTAGATATACGTTGTTCTCGCGTGGGTGGGACACCGCGATAGTATGTGTTCTAGGTACTCTGCGTGTCCATGAAACGCTCTGCACCTATCGCTCGGAACTTCTTGACATAAAATGCGATCATGGTATACTAAGGTGGAAATGACACCTTCCTGGCATGCGAAATTGAAACCTTCTGTACCTGAATTAAGCCCTGATGATTTGAAAAAAGCAAAAGTTTGCTCCTTCGACAAGGACTGTTTTTCTACATTCCTGTGAAAATTTCCGTGCATTTTCTTGATATTATTATAAATTATGGCCAATTAGGGCCAGTCATTTTCGGATGTCGTTTTCCTGTGGTCGCGAAAAAACTACAGAGAAAAAATGACAGGAAAAAAATGACAAGCCTGTCATTTTTTTCCTGTCATATATTTTCGTGAGGGCTCTATTCGGCCGAGTTTATTTTATGAAATGAAAGGAAAGTATAATTTTTTCAGGGTAGCAATAGGTATAACTATAAAAAATAAAGTTGCCTAAATACATTCGTGCGGAGTGATATTAACAAAACTTTGACTCCAATTCTGCAAGGTGTAGGACGATGGACGAATTGGAGTCAAAGTTGGTAATATCACTCCGTTCAGTTAAATAATTAATATCGCTCGCTCAAACCGCACGAATGTATTTGGGCAACTTTATTCTTTATAGTTATACTCATTGCTACCCTGAAAAACTTTTATAATTTCCCTTCATTTCATAAAATAAACACATTTAAATTTCTCAACCACTCACTGTGTTTATCTAGAACATCAATTTTTCCAAATAAGTTTCGCCTTTCTATTTTAACACTTCTAAGCTTTGGCACTATATGAAAACTTAAATTGAAGTTTTTATTCTCTCTGGAGACACAACCACTGACGCGACAACCTCCGAAACTTGTTGATTTTAGATATTGACATGCAAATTCCATTATTGGAGCAAATAATTATGAGCTAGGACGTATTTTGCTCATCAGAGCTACTTATTGCAGTACTTATTTATTCAGTGGGACGATCATTACAGTTAAATTCGATATTTTTGCTGTTTTTCGTGATGTTTTAGGCGTATTTAATATGTCATCCGTGGCCATATTGATTAGTTCGCATAGGGACCGACAGTGTCGCATAGCAAGTTTAAATCCCCAATACAAGAAAGTGCGCTTGGCGCCGCCAGGCCTTCAAAAAAAGTACCCTGACGGCGCAAAAAAAACGTCCGTAGACAAATTGATTTTCAAAAGACAATTATTATCCGATTTAAACTTTTTTTTTAAATAAAAGCTAATAGAATTTAGCATTTTGTTGAAAATTTCTGCATTTTGTTCAAAATTCGTCTTTTTGGTAGAACATCCTGGTAGAAATCTTCGTGGTCGAAAAATCATCTTTTTGTTTGAAAATGTTACAACTTTGTTGAAAATTCAATTTTTTTTTCTGAATATGTAACTGTTTCATGTTTGGTTGAAACTTTATCCTGTATATTCGATAAGTTGGAAATTCATCATTTATCGTATACAATTAATCTTCTTGGTTGAAAATTTAACAATTGTGTTGAAAATTCGTTTTTTTTTTCTCGTTCAAAGATATTTTATTTTATTTATCAGAGTTTTTATCTGAAAATTCGACCATTTTTCGTTGAAACTTTATCCTCTTTACTGTATTAGTTAAAAATGCAACTGTTTGGTAGAAAATTTATGTTAAAAATATAATTATTTTTGGTAAGTTTAATTATTTCGTTAAAGTCATTATTTTTGGTCGAAAATACAACAATGATGTTAAAAATTCATCCTCTTGGAAAGAAAATTCATATTTTTTAGTCCTTTGACACTACATTATATGATACTTGTCAATAATATATTTATCGTCTTTAAAATTTCTATAATTTTAATTTAAAATTATGGTTTTGGATGCGCAATTCTAACAGTTGAATCTTCAAGTCCTTGAAACTAAAGTTTTTTCTTAAATTAATTTTTAGATTTATTTTTGTAAATTTGGAATTTTAAATTTTACAATATTTTAGTTTCAAAGTCAAATATTCAAAATGTCAGGACAATTTCGCAATTAAATATTTCAAAATTTCATATTAAAAGCCTTAATAGTCTTTTGAAGATTTCGAAAAAAAAGCTTTTTAGGAGTTTTGAAAGGTTTCAAGGGAATAAAAAAGTGTTCTTCAGAAGATTCTTGGGAATACTGAAATCAATCTTATTATGAAAAACTTATTTTAAGATGAAATTGAAAAACATTCGTAAACATTTCAAAAGATTTCCAAAATTGTCAGAGAAGCTTCTGCAGAATTTTGAAAAATAGATTAGAAAAAATTCTAATTATTTAAAAAGACATTAAGAAGTTTTAAAAAAATTTCAAAAATAACTCAAAACCTGGAACGATTTCAAGAAATTTAAAACAAAATGTAGATTTTGGAAGATTTTGAAAAAGAAGGTTTTTAAGAGTTTTGAAAGATTTCAAGAGAATTAAAAAGTTATGTTAAGATTCCTGGGAATATTTACATATGTCCATGCTAAAAATTTAATATTCATTCTGTAGAATTATTATTGGTACTCTGTGAAAAGTGTATTCTTATTTAAACATCAAAATAATGTTTTCTTCACTTTTCATTAGTACTTATTAATTTATTGGATATTTAATATGCTAAGAAATATTTTTCCGAGATAAATATATGCAAAAAACGTATTTTAGCAATTAAAAGAAATTAAATTTGTATTTTCCCCATGCATTTGAATCATTTTCGGCCTAAAAGTACAGCCAGCGCCGCCACTCGGCCGTCTTCAAATCTCATGACACATTTATTCTACCATGTAACGAGCGCATAAATTTGCATTCCATCCGCTAGGAACAGCACCATCGCTTCTACAAAATGCGCGGTTTTGATTTGAATTATTCGAGCGAAAAGTAAAAAGATTGGCAAACAACGTTTCAAGGCAAATCGGCATGAGAAATGTTCAATGAGCGATAATAAATTCTTGTGAAATTAGAATTTGCTGTAATAAATGTATATACGAGATTAGTCATGTAATCAGGGCCGCGTTTAGGGTTGTGCTGGCTTCTAAAAAAAAAAGGTCATTGAAGTAGGAGCCGATGGAGAAATGTGCGCATGTCGCAGCGATTTCGATTTACTGGCTAGTTACATTTGTGAGGGCCCCTTATTTGTGGGGGCCATGGCCCCGCTGGCCCCGTACTAAAAGCGGCCCTGCATGTAATGCTTAAGTAGAGTATATTTAAAATAAGTAAATTATGACTATGATCCCATAGGCATAGAATACTTTGACAGCAGGAAATACAAATCTTATGTTAGTTACCAGATAGGCAAAAGAAATTTGTTAATCTGGGCCGAGCAGAGAGCTGTTTTGTCTTTCGTTTAGATGGTTGAGGTTTGCGGGCAGTCGGTTCTTCGAAACTGTATAATATAAACAATTTGCGTGTCTGGACTTTATCGTTAAATCCGGTGAAGTGTGAACTTATGAAATCACGAACATTCTTCACATGAGAAGACGTATTAAGATATCGGCAGAGGAATTAGTAATGATTAGAGTGGGGATATGTAGAACGAGATAGAGAGAAAATGTAATTTCTAAGAGGAAGAAAGCATGAAAATATTTTAAGGAAATCTTCAACCTAATAGTTAAATTTTTAACCAAAATGTGGAATATTAGTCACCAACAAGATTAATATTCTATCACAAAAAGACAAGGTTTCAATGAAATACAGAAATTTTAAATCAAATAGTTGAATTTTCAACTGAATAATATAAATTTTTAACCAAACATGAAATTTATTAAACAAAAAGATTTTTTTCAACAAAATATAGTTAAATTATGAAAGAAGAAGATTTTTTAACATTGTTCAAACCAAACTTCCTTAAATATAAGAATTTGTATGTACTTTTTGTATTTTTGTGATTTCTATAGTAATTAGGAATTTTCAAGTACCATGAGCATTAATGATGGTTAGTTTATTGTTTTAATCGTTACAAATAGTATTGAGGACATGAAAAAATTAAATATTTTGAGAACCCACAAACAAGATGAAAAAAATGTAATAAACAAAGTTTGGATGATAAGGTGCCCACTATCGGGCCGATTTATTCACTGTTAATTTTATTTTTATGGATAAAACAGAAACTGCACAACCAATCAAAAAGTTACCCATAACCAATTTGTAGATCTTTTTGGAGTGCACAATTTTTGTTTCATCATCATTTGTCGTATCTTGCATAATTTGTCGGTGGAATGAAATTTTTGATTTTTAATTATTTTATGTGCAATAAAAATGAGAATTTTCGATTTTTCAAGAAAATTCAAAAAGTCGTTATGATAATCCTGTGGGGCGTGCAAAAAGAAACACTTTTTTTGCCTTCACTTTCTTTCGTGTCGTGCGTTGTTTGGCTGAAAATGTTAATTTTCGTTTCCTCTTTTGGATTTTGAAAATGCTCTAAGTCAAAATTTTTCAAAATGCGCTCACTTTTCGAATTTTAATCCAAAATGGCTGGCTAACGAACTTTACCTTTCGTTTACGAGAATAAAAGAGTATACCAAAGGCCAATTCAATAGGCCAATTCTTTCGAAAGTCATTGTGCTCATAGCCAGACATACATACATACATACATACATACATACATACATACATACATGCATACAGACAGACAGAAACATTCGTAAAAACCTATTTTTTGGGTTCAGGGGGTCTCAAACCGTGGACATTTGACAAAAAACGGGGGGGGGGCAAATTTTACACAAATCTAATACCTTCTGTAGATGAGAATGTAAAAATGCAAATTTTCAAGTACCATGAGCATTAATGATGGTTATTTTATTGTTTTAATCGTCACAAATAGAATTGACGAAATGAAAAAAATTAAATATTTTGAAAACCCACACATGACATGAAAAAAAATTAAATAAGCAAAGTTTCGATGAGAATGTGCCCACTACTCGGGCCGATTTTTTCTCTGGTAATATTATTTTTTACGGATAAAACAGAAACTACACATGCAATCAAAAAGTGACCCAAAACAAATTTCTAGATCCTTCTGTAGTGCAGATTTTTGGTTGAATCATCATTTGTCGTATCTTGCATAGTTCGACCGTGGAATTAAATTTTTGATTTTTCATTATTTTTTGTGCAATAAAAATGAGAATCTTCGATTTTTCGAGAAAAATTGAAAATTCGTTATGATAATCCTGTAGGGTGTGCAAAAAAATACACTTTTTTGCTTTGAATTTTTTTCGTGTCGTGCGTTGTTTGGCTGAAAATGTTAATTTTCGTTTCCTCTTTTGGATGTTGAAAATGCTGTAAGTCTTAAAATTTTCATGTTATCGAAAAATGTCATGGAAATAAATTGTTTAAATTTTGAAGTACTATGAACACCCCTACATACAATTTAAAATTTTTGAAAAACATGGCTTCAAAAATTTTCAAGATGAGCTCACTTTTTGAATTTTCATCCAAAATGGCTGGCTAACGAACTTGACCTTTCGTTTACGAGACCAAAAGAGTATACCAAAGGTCAATTAATTAGGTAAATTCTTGCGAAATTCCTCATGCTCACAGGCAGCCATATATACATACATACATATAGACAGACACATGCGTAAAAACCTGCTTTTTTGGGTTCAGGAGGTCTCAAAACGTTGGCATTTGACAAAAAATGGCTTGGGGGGGGGGGGCAAATTTTACACAAATCTAATACCTTCTCTGGATGAGAATGTAAAAATACGAATTTTCAAGTACCATGAGCATTAATTTAAAATATAAATTTATAATTATATATTGCAACGAGCAACGAAAACAGAATATCTTAATCGCAGTCAGACTTATAATATATGTTGCCACGAACAACGAACACAGAATATCTTAATCATAGTCAGACTTTTTAATTTCATTTGTCAACGGACAATACATTTCATGTATCGATTGATGATTATAAAATATTGCACCCCACTTGAAAAAGTTGGACGTAGAAAAGAACATGTAAAAGCACAGTGTGGCCAAAAGCACTTTTTGTGGACATAATTTTGCCCTCAGGCCAATTTTCAATGCATTTTTTTTCATGGCCCTAATGCTTCCAGGTATAAGGAGTCGATACAGAAAATTCATTTAGACCAACTAAAAATTTTTTATTTAACAACTAAATAGAATTTTTTCCCCTAACTTTTACCATGCACTTTAAAAAAAATGCAAATAGGTTAGCTTAAGAAAAAAATTTTTTATGATGTTTCAAACAAATTAATGTACAAAAGCAATTTTATCGTGATTCAAATTGATCAGTTGTTTGAAATTCATAGTTTTCATATAAAATATGAGAGAAATTAATGCCTGATTGCGATTAGTGAGGAATAGCTGCTATGGGGCAATTATTTAAAAAATTGCAGGTCTCACAGTCCCTATGGGATAAAATATAGGGACCAAGGGGTACTTTTTGTCACGCTCAAAGGGTAGCAAATTGCGGATAAATTTATAAGATTTCAAAATAACTGGAATTGGAAAAAAAATTTTATTAAAAAAAATTCTATTGATTTCCGTAAAATATGAATAAATTTAGAGGAATTTAAGGTAAACGAGAAGAATTCGATGAAATTTATAAAAATTCATGGTGAGGTCAAACGAATTTAGAATCAGTTAAATACAAACTTTTCAAAATTAAAAAAAGTCGTTGAATTAAGTAGAATTAAGTGAATTTAGAAGAACTGAATTAAATTAATATAATTCAAAAGAATTTCTCAGAATTTAAAAGAATTGAGGGTGAATTCCAAAGAAAATTTCAAATCTCTCAAAATTTTGGAAACCCTACTAATTTCCAAACAAATAAGTGACTAATGAATACAAAAGAATTTAGGTTGAACTTAGAAGAATTCAGATTAAATGGAAAAAATGCTCAAAACCTAAAAAATTCTACTGATTACAATAAAATCTGAGTGAATTTTGAGGAATTTGAGGGAAATGAGATGAATTTGATGAAATTCATTAAAAAATTAAGTTGAATTTAATTGCAATTGAATGAATTGAAAACGATTCAGAAACATGAAAAAATTGATTGAATTGAGCAAATTAAAAATGAGTTTAACAAAATTAATAGGGCATTCGAAAAAATTTAATGAAATGAGTGAATTTAGATTAATTCACGAACATTTAAAAGAATTCAGGATAAATTACTAACAATTCAGGGCGAATTACAAATGAATTTCAAAAAATATTTGAAAATATCCTAAAATCTTTTAAACTCTACGAAGCCCCTTATTTTTTGTGTATAATTTCTTTGAAAGCCTTTAAGATATTATAACATCCTGTGAAGTTCTATGAAATTTAAATATATTTCCAGAAATCCTTAAAATTTCATTAAAATACCTTGGGAGCTTTTAAAATCCCTTAAAATAATTGAAATAGGTGAAAATTTTATAAAAGCACCTTAGAATCTGATAAGATATCTTAAAACCTTATAGGTTCAGTAAAATCCTTCTATATCTTCCGAAATTCTTCAAAATCGCATGCAAATTTTGGTAAATCCCTTGGAATTATTAAAACCCTTAGAAATCCCTTGAAATAGTTTGAAGCTCTTAAAAATACTTGCGAATTTACTTGCATCAATAGAGAAACCAAAATTTTTAAAAGCAAAATAACATGTTTCATCATCAGATATACATAGGAAGTAAGTATGTTTATACGTAAACAATGTGTAGTTGGAACAGAAAAATACTATTACATTTCTACTATTCCTATTTAAAAGAATTTCTTTCATTTAGCGAAAATTAACTTCAAACTTAAGAAAATTACCTTAAGTTAAAAGAAAATTTTTATTGCCCTAGGAGGAGTCGATCGCATGATTCTAAGAGTTGACACAAAAATATTTAAATTAAAAATTTCAAAAAAGTCGAAACATCTTCACCTTCAAATTAATTTTTTTATTCGTAGCAATAAATGAATCCTAAGTTATTTGGACCATCATTTAGGATATCTATTAGAGTTACTTAGAATGAAAAAATTTTAAAAAATTCTTTATTTCAGTTTTTGACATATATAGGCAATTGGAAATTATTGCTTTCTTGTAATCGTTAGGGATTTCCATTCCGCATGATTTTTTTTCAGCATAATGTTGAGAAAAAAAATTTGCCTTGGTACCTGATGTTACTTAAAAAACTATTCAAATTTCAAAATTGGTAAAACGCAAACAAAGTTAGCCCTGAAAATCCTCATTTAGAGACAGTTCAAATATAAAATTTCAATTTTCCATTTCTTGCAGGTAGAAAAGAATTTATAAAATTTTTTTAAGTATATATTCAAGTTCTGATGCATGCTCAACTAGGTTTTTGCAAGTTTCATATTAATCAATGAAACCGTTTTCTAATTATCGCTATTATTATTATTATAGATTCAGAAAAATGTTTTTTTTTATACTGGCGCTAAAAGGTAGTTTTTTAAAAACAAGCTTATCGTATTTGAACAATTTTGAAATGGGAACTATTTTTCAGGTCAGGTTTATATCTACAACTTTTGGGGCATAACGTTATCGTGAAGTGAATAACTATAACAATAAACAAGGAATATCATTGAAACCTAGAGTCATATGATTCTTGTGTTTCAGATAACTTGCGTCATTTTTTGATCATAAAAAAAATGTTAAATATTTGAAAACGTTTTTATATGACGAAATACTTTTAGAACTATAACGGAAAAAACAAGTATATATATACTACACTAGTATAAAAATCGCGATGATATACATAAAGGTTTCATTTGTAATTATTATTAATAACCTAAGATTTCATTTAAGTTCTCGGTTAGGTTGAATTTTCCGATAAATTGCTGTCACGGCCGTTTTTGGAAACATTTATTTTGAATTCAAAAAAATTGAAATCCCTCGTTTGTCACGAAAAAGAAACGAGTTATGAAAAAAGTCAAGGGAGCTAAATTGTTGTTTTCAAAAATTTCTACAAAAATACCCTTTTGCTATACATTAACCTCACTTTGTTTTTTTGCAAAACTTGATTTTTCTTAAGGGTTGAAAATAGGATTTTCAGAGTCTTATACGATACAAAAATTAGAATATATAAGGTTTGATTTAAAAAATCTGAGGATTTTTTTTTATTTTTAAAATCTTTAATAGAAATCTGTATTATCATCGGAGAAGGTAACGGATCGAGAAGAGAAATCCACACATAAAATGGATATCTACAATATCGACCAAAGTTATATTCTCATATACAGAAAATATTTTAACGTCATTTCAGACAAGATGGAAAATATAAATTAAAAAACTTTTTAATCAAATTTTATTTAGAAAAAAGATCTTCTCCTTTCACTTTCAAAAAGAATTCTTTCTCTGATCTCTGTAGTAGCTCAGTGGTTAGAGCACCTGACCGGAAATCAGTTGACCTGGTGTTCGAATCCCAGCGGAGTGAAAGGAGAAGGCCTCTATAATAACCCCTCAGTGTTATTAGTGTTGTTTCTCAGCCCCCCCCCCCCACGCGGTGAGACTTCCGCGACCGCGTGTGTAACGTAGTGGGTAACGAGTGTCGACCGAGACTTCCGCGACACCCGGGAGTGAGGCACGCCCGACTCAAAGTCCGACGATGAATAGTTAAGGCAGGCGTCCCTCCAGGAAGCCGAGGTGTCGGCACGCGTTGTACACGTCAGGGGACGTGGTGCAAACGTGGACGTCTCGGGCGGCCACTTTGGAGTAGCGGGTCTCTCTGGCGTTCCATCGGCCATTTCTGGTGTTTACGATGTCGCCGTAATTGTGTGCTTATATACGAACATTGCTACTGTTTTTTTGTGTGTTTAAGTAAATAAATACTGATTTCGATTTTTTTATAAACTTTAGCGGTCGTGAGTGTTTTTATCGTCATCATTAGGTTAAGTGATACCATCTCTCTCTCTCGAGCGATCCCATCCCTCTTCTCGTGCTCGACACAGAGCTGGTAGATCGGCCTAGTGGTTGCGATGAGACCGGACCCAACGGGGCTCGGATAGATTTTCCTATCTGGCACCTGATGAATAGAAAATAAAACGAGCTTCGGGGGTTGTTCGTGAGTCGAAAGAGTGCGACTCACGAACTCGGTAGAATCCGGTGATTGTGTCGCAGCTACAGGTAATTGGCAGCCAAAATTTAATTCAAATATAACTAAGTTTTCCAAGCCTGGGCCATCCCCGGCCAGGACGTGACTAGCCGTGGTGCACACGTAGTTTTTGGAAAACTTGGTTATACTTAATAACAAATTATTATTTCTGACTATAGAATGTACAATTATGTACAGGAAGGATCACAGGAATTCATATATTATTTCATTCTTTTTGTAATTTATGTTTAGGGACTAACAACTATTCAAAGTTGAGTATTATGATATGATCGTCAGATGATAGTACATTTTCACATTTCACTCGCCAGAAAATAATCGCTAATTAACAAAAAACATCACTGTGATCTGTATAAAAATCGAGGTATCTAAATTTTCTGCACAGATAGTAGCAGATTTCGTAAACCCTCTCTTAACTGCCTTCGACTGATATCAAGCAAAAATTCAAATTAGGAAGTGTCAAACCAGTCGCCGTTTCAAAATTGGAAATATTACTTCATTTACCGTATCAAGACTCAGAGACTCAGACCCAGCTGCCTTAAACTAAAAATGCCAAAAAAAAATCGGTTTGCAAATAATCACATTGGTGATCTTTTTAATGCGCTAGAGATGGTTTCAATGGGTTTCTGGATATTCTTTTTGTGGTTAGGATTATAACTTGATGTATTTTCAAAGTCACTCGTATCACCAAAATTTTCCAATTTAAAATTAATGGCTGTATTTCGTGGTGACACATTGGACTGGTTGTATGAAAGAGGATAGGGTGGTTCTTGGACGTTCTCAAATATTATTTTTTCCTACAAAAAAAAGCTCTTTCAAGAAAGGAGTCTGACTTTCAGCCAAGCAGTTGATTTGTCAACAAAAAATATAAATTCCTGAAAAATGTAATAGGAAACCAACAAGATTTAAGCTTGCAAAAAAAATCGTTCGCAAGTCCGAGCGCCCCTATAGCGAGCGACTCATGGTTTCTTGCACTTCGCGCTCGATAACGTATGTACCTCGCGCTACGCGCTCGGCCTTTGCATTTCCCCCACATTGGTGCGCAGGCCTTTTATAATTGAAGGTCAAAGCATCAACAACTGTAATTCAGTATATATATAATTAAAAACTAAAGGTTAACAACCACCGCAGGGTCCCACTGGGAGCAACTGTCATCTAAAAAAAGTGTCTTTTTAATTAGGTATTTTTACTTCAACGAACAGCTAACTTCACTTCGTTGAGTGCTGAGGGGAAAACAATATACCAAATGCATGGAATTCGGTCCATTTTTGTCCTATTTTGCTTATATGTTCGTAATAACTATTTTTTTTATACAGGTGTATTGGAAAAATAGTTTTTATTTTTTAAGAAATATTTAATGACATAATAAAATTATGATAATTATTATTCATTACGAAGATAATAATAAAATAAAGGTTTGTCCCATGGATTTGGTCGGTTTTTTTCCCCTCAACAATCAACGAAGTGAAGATAGCTGGTGGTTGAAGTGAAAATACCTAACTCTTGGGATATCGAAATCTGCAGCCAAAATATGAGTGCCCCACAGATTCTGTCATTTTTTTGGACACCGTTCCAATAGTGCTCAGTGCTTTTTTTTTTATATTTCAGAAGATTAAAAACTATACAAAAGTTATAAACAATAAAGAAAAGTCAATTGAAAAAACGCTTTAATAACCTTAATGACAAAAAGGACATTTTTTCTCTATAACAACCTCCATAAAACTCACAGTTTTCAATTTATCCAATTCTTTCGTGATACAGTCGAACTCGGATTTAACGTTCCTGGATTTACCGATTCCGAGAATTGACGCCACGCCGCGGATAGGCTTGTCAAGAGCTGCGCAGGGTGTGCGGGGTTCACGAAGGCGTGACAAAACATGAACTGTTCACGTTCGGAGTTACGGTAAATCCGGCTTAGTTTGGGTAGGTCAGGTCCAAGGACAGCCCCAAAACCGACGTTAAATCCGAGTTCGACTGTGCTTTTATACTCAGTAAAAAAATGGTAAAAGGTTTGGATTTTACTTATTTAAAAAAGAGCTAGATACTTTATTTTTGTTGAGTATAAAATTATTGGAAATTATGCGATATTGCGATTGCTTGCTATTTGAAAATCGCGCGCTAAAAGATAAATGCATGACATCCTGATTATAGAGTGAGAAGGAGAGAATTTATCCACTGCGGACTTGCAATTGTGTATGCCACTTTTGCACTTTCGAATTCTAAATGTTGAGTTTTCAAGTCATGAAGACGAATTTTGGAAAACAAATTTAATTTACAATACGAAAATATGTATTTTCTACCAAAATAATTAAATTTTTGACTAAAAAAGACTATTTTTCTACAAAATAAGTGCATTTTTAACTGAAAAAGATGAATTTTATAACAAAAATGAAATCTCTACATTTTATTTTAAAAAATTAATTAATTTTTAACAATGAAAAACGAATGTTAAATACAAATTTTTAATTTTTCAACCAAAGAAATTAACTTTCCACTCAAATTATGCATCTTCAATAAAAAAAATTATTTTTAATCAAACAGTTGAATTTTCTACCAGAAAAGATAAATTTTCAACAAAATAGACGCATTTTTAATTAAAAAAGATCAATTTTCCATAAAAAATAGAACAGTTTAATTTGAAGCTAGAGAAATACGTTTTTAACAAAATAAAATAAATTCTACGTGAAATGCTTAACTTTTAAACCAAACGAGTAAGAATAGTGAAATGTTTAGTTTAAAAAATTAACTTTCAATAAAAAAAAGTTTTCAGCCAAAGAAATAAAATTAAAAGAAAAAATTAATTTTCTACTAAAAAAGAATATTTTTTAACAAAAGATATTAATTTTCAACCATACAGGTTAATTTTATACAAAAAAATACAAATTTTTAACAAAATAGATGAATTTGTAATTTAACAAGATAAATTTTCATCAAAAAATAGAATAGTTTAATTTTCAGTTAGAGAAATAAGTGTTGAAGCAAATAAAATAAATATCAATGAAATTACTGGAAGTTTTAGTGACTTTTCACTGACTTCCATTGGATATCCACTTGACTAAATAAAATAAATAAAATAATACAGATCAATTATGAAAATTACAGTCATTACACATTTAATTAAGCTTATTAATAATAATTCAGAAAATTAATTTTCGAAAGAAGTTCACTAGGCATTGTATTCAAGCTTTCTTTTTTAACTTATGTGCAATCATGTCTTAACTCCCAACACTCTCTACATTTCAATGACTGACAAGATTCATTCAAAATGTGTAGACTGTTTTTTAATACTTAGAATTTATTTGAATCTATTTTGCTTTTCTGGCTCCGACATAGGTGCAAAATTTCGTGATGTCTTGACGACATCGTTACGACATATTGACAACGACTTTGCGACATCCTATGTCAATGTCGTTAAGACGCTTTCGCGATATCGTATAGACGTCGTACGTTCCGACGATGTCTTTTCAACATTCTAATGACATCTTAATGACATGGGCATAGGATGTTTCCAAGTCGTGTTTATAACCGAGCTTGAAAACTTTCGAAAGGGTCAGTTCACAAAAGTAAAGTATTCCCGACATTTCAAATGTCCGAAGTTTCAAATTTTCGAAATTTTTAATTCCTGGAATTTCAAATTATTAAGCAAATTCTTACAAAATTGATATTTGATTGTTTTATGTTCAAATATACTGTGATAATATATATTGTGAATTATGTCAGAATTATATTGATGTATCTCTTCTGGGGGGAATTTGAAATTTCTATAATTTGCAATTTTGGGTTTTCGATTTGTCGCGTCTTTGTACTTGCCACGCTGTGCGACACGAGACTCAAACGATTCTCGGTCTACAAAAACCTTACGCCGAAAATCCATTTTTCCAGCCAAGTTCGTTTTAGATATTTCATAGACCCCTGCTAGAGCCGTATAACTCAATACCGTAAAATATCATTAGAAAACTAAACTATCAAGTGGGCACTCGGACCACTATCTAAAGAAAGTGTGTTGGTGTCAAAATGGCGATACTCGTCACGCGGTGTGATATGTCAGCGTTTCTAGAAAATAACTCTTGTTGAGTGGAGTGAAGGCCCACTCATTGTAATTATTTGTTGTTTAGTATTGAATCGAATCTTAACGTGATCTAATTATACTTGAAGTGAATATAAAATTGTGTGAATTAGCTTTATTCTAACCCTCTGCGTTATTCCTTACCGGCCTACTCTACTGGGGCTATCGGGCAAGCTACTTCAATAATTTAAGACTAAAATGAAAATTGAAGTTCCTGGCAAATTCAATATCCTTTGAATTTTGATAGCTTAAGTGCAGGAAAACTATCTGGCGCCCTTCAGGCAATTCATAGACTCATTCTGAGTCCACATCAAAGAATAATTAAGAGTCAAATTATTGAAATAAAAATAATCGGCAAAATGCAGGTTATAATATATATAGTTAAAAATTTGTCATGAGGATAACCGCAGGATTTCGCTGAGAGCAGGTGCTAATCTGTAAAATTGCATCCGCTCCCAGCGAAATCGCGGTAAAATTTAAGCTGTAACCACGTCTCACGACCGTGAGATAGGTGGTTACAGTCTGCGACGAATTCAAAACGATGATCCAGAAAAAGTCTCGTGTACCCTAAGAACACGAAGCGAACCAAGGACGACCGCCTTCTGAATTTTCCCCGCATGTGTCTCAGCATTTTTTTGACACGCAGGGATGCTTTTCAGGCTACTAAGCAGTGAAACCTTGTCCCTGTACCAAGAGTTTCTGCTGAATATGGTTACAATAATTAATAAGCAGTCGCGGACAATTGTCCAGGGATGGTTCATTTCCAAATTTCTAAGGCTTATGGAAATCACATTTGCGATTAATACATTAGAATATCTTCAATTTGAAACGTCTAAAATCTAAATTATCTGATTGCGAAGCAATAATAGGTCAATTGCAAACGCTTTCTAAACATATTATCTAATCATTATAAATAGTAACTTTTGATAGAAAAATGTATGAAGTAAGACTAATAAGATAATTCAAATTGAAAGTTTTCAAATGAAACCCTGTAGAATGCATTATCCTTAAATTTGAAGTCTTTGAAACCTGATGATTTATATTTAAAATAACTGTTTTCTTGGAAAAACTTCAATGTAACATGAAAATGTTTAAAAATGGACTAAATTGTTCTAACTGAAATGATTTTTATTTTGAAATATAGGTTTTTAATACAAATAAACGTAAGTGTAAATGTACAATATATATACCTTAAAATTTTAAAAAAATTATAAAACTTTTAAATCTGATGATCTTTATTTGATAACTTGAATTTTTGTTGAAAAGTGCTAAAAAATCGGAATAACGTGAAATGTTAGACAAATTGACTGCTTGAAATTCAATAATTTTCCATTTAAAATACCCATTTTCAATACAAAACGTCAACACATCTCAAACTTTTTAGAAATCATAAGTCCTTTTCAAAACTTTATGATCTTGTATTGAAACAATTCGAAACATATACTAATTTTCAGCAAAAAACTGTCACATAAAATACGTATGATATTTTCTATATTTAATTAGACAATCTGAAAGCTTTCATTTAAACGCACGAGTGTATTTGAAAAGCACGAATGTTTCTTAATTAGCAAAAGATTTTCTATGATTTATGTTATTCAGAAGAATTATGTGTGAAATTAATTCTACAAAACTTTAAATTTAGGGTATGATCTCAAGTCATGAAAAGGCAATAAGGTCTTCAATAACAATGGCTGTGAGATTTTCGATAAATATCGTTACTCCACTTTTTTTAGGTAGGTAACCGAATTTGTTTGTAAATAAAATTTTATAAAAAGAAGAGTATCTCACCGAGTATGATATATATATAATTATTTCTGTTTCGCAACACTGTTGGATCAATGATCGATATTCTTTTTTTACGTTTTTTGCGCATATCGTCAAGAAGTCGATTTGGTCTTTTTAATTTGAGTGGTAGCTTATCTAGACTACTTATAATTTACTAATGTCAATAGTAAGTCTGAACTCTATTTATATTTATATCAAAGTTCTCTTAATATTCTTGAAAAATTAATCGCAGTTTGATGAAATGTGAGGGAAGAATAACGAATAAGAGGAATTGGGTACAGAATGTGACCCAGCTCTAGGAAAAAAGATTCCCAGTCATTTTCGGGTTATCTTGTGGTTTGCAAAAATGTTTTCCAGTCATATCTCTCAATCTAAATAAAAAAATTCAACTAATTAAGAATTTTTAACTTTTAGTATTTTATTTATTTTGAACCAAGAAGCCTTAGTCTATGAATGACGCAGCCCGAATGTAATATTGTGAAACTTGTAAACAGGCTACGACACCTGAAAATGATGATTTTTCTACCAACAGACGAATTTTCAACCAATTGAAATAAACGCAAAAATGAACTGTCAACAAAGTAGTTGAATCTTGTACAAAAAAGATGAATATGTTACATCAAATAATTATATTGAATAATTTTCAAACCAGAAGATTAATTTTCTAGCCAAAAGACGAAATTAAAAAAAAAACAGTTGAATTCTCAACCCAAGTATCTGATTTTTTACGACCCTGAATTTAGCTATACATATAGATTTGAAAATTGGGGAATTTATTTAAACAAAAGTAATGGTCCTATTGTTTTTGTTTTGTTTTTAAATTAATTGTAGAACACAAAACAAATAAAAATTATCGACCCTAATGCCAATAAAAAGTCTCCTTCACACTTATAATACTTGGGTCAATTAAAAACGATATCTTTAAAAAAAACAGCAAAGATGTCAGAACTCATAATCGTCTCTGAAATCTTTCCAGACTTTATCAACATTTTGTCCCCATAACCCCGGCAACAAGATAAATTCCTCGACTCTTTCCAGATTTACAAGAAATAAGGATTCGAGACCCATATTTCAACTGAAAATTGAAGCAGATTAGAATCGTAGAACATCATTGCCATCTGCGTTCAAAGCAACCGCGAATGGGGAATATTTCCAGAGGGTGAAATGTGGATTTTGGAAGGAGAAAAGGGGAAAAAGGAGACAAGAGGCAAAAGAAGAGGACGCTTCGCTTGGAAAAGAAAAGGCTACGAAACTGGATGAAATTATTCCCTCGTGTATAGTAGATAACTTTAGAAATCCTGGGAGAACCCGTTTTCTGATTATTTCGTTTATACGGGACTTTGACTGTGTCAAGTAGTTTGTATAGCTTCTTCAGAGAAGGCCTCACCTCGGTTTGGGGAGAATTGTAGCGGGCCGTAAGTCTTCTTGACAGCCGAAATGAGCGCGAGGGCAATCGGAAGTCAACGGCACCAAGAGCACTTTTCCTCTCGAGAAACCTGCTGAAATTCTTAGCCAAGCGGTTTTTGGTACCGACTTTACTTTATATGCAAATTCGTGACGAATGTGGAGAAACGAGGCGTGACGAGGCGTTTAGCATTGACGGCTGTCATCACTCAAACGAGCCAACCTTTGTGTAAATAGCTCTTGCCAAACTTTCGTCTTATCTGGATCATTCGATTTTGTTAGGGCGAGCATTTGACGCCGAGGATGGTTTTCTGCAGTTTTCTGCGCTTTTCTGCAGTTTTCCTCTCCCCTGGCCAAACGTCGAGGTAAAGCGTGTGCTTCTCAGGCCTCGGACTCATCACACTATTGACACTATTTTAATGTATAGAATTCCTGAAAATGAAACAAGAATCCAACGATCATGTTTGGACAACCACGACAAAATGCTCCTATTGCAATTCCTAAAAACAAAAAATTTTGTTTCTTTGGATGAAAATAAAAAAGAGGAAAGAAAAATGAGAAGGCAACCAACCAAATCTTGAGTGTTGGACGTTAAATGGGATTTTGAATTTGATTTTAATCTGGGACGACTGAAAAATCCCGAAAAATAAAATTCCCCAAGTGGAAAATTTCCGAATAATAAAATTGCCGAAAAATAAAAATCCCGAATAATAAAATTCCCAAACATTTTATAATATTACCGAATTGGAAAATTCTCGAATAATAAAATTCTCGACAGTTTATAATATTACCGAATTGGAAAATTCATGAGTAATAAAATTCCCGAAAGAAAATTGCCGAATTATAAAATATCCGAACTGGAAAATTTCCGAATTTAAACAATTAAAATTTTTTTATAATTGTATTTTATTGATTGAAAGCACAATAAAGAAATATTATTTTTTACAGTTAGTTTTAATGTTTAAAGTTTCGAAAATTATTGTTTGAATCAAAAGAACAATAATTGAAACGATATATTACCAGATGAAAATTAATTTTTTTCAATTATTGTTATTTTAAATTCAAACAATAATTTTAGAAACTTTGAACATTGAAAATAAGTTTTTTTATTTTATTAAAAATATTTGATTATTGTATTTTTTTGAATTCGGGTATTTTCAAGTTCGGATATTTTATAATTCGGCAATTTTCTGTCGGGCATATTATTATTCGGGAATTTTCCAATTCGATCCCTATCTTCTTATCTAATTGAATCCTTTTCTATCTTTTATAAAATCTAAGATAGACCTATCTTCTTGAATCCCATTCTTTCTGTCTAAATGTATCGATAGCTTATCCACCTCTATCCTTTTCTATCCTTTTCTATCATTTTCTATCAGTTTCTATTCTTTTCAATCCGTTTCTATCAATTTCTACCTCTTAGGCAATCCAAAGTCTACTCTATTTTTTTAATCCCTAAATTCATATGTAATTGAATCTTTTTCTATCTTTTTTAAAATATAAGTCAGCCCTATCCTTCCGAATCCCAGTCTTTCTTTGATATGAATTCTCCGCTTATCTACATATATACTTTTCCATCCATTATTTTCTAAAAATGTTCTTCAAAGGGGCTGCAAATTTTTTTCTTATCTCTATGTGGTAAATTGAAAGGTAAGTGAAAGAAAATGAATTAAATTTCGATATAATATTTATTGTCCGATGCCCCTAACCCATGCAACCCTTCTTACAAAATCTGTCCGACCTCTACAACCATCATTCCATCCCCTGTCCCTTAACCTATACAACCGTCCTTACAAGCACCGGCCCCTTAACCGACCCTGCTCCTTAACCAATGCGATCCTTCTTACAACATCTGCCTCTCAACCCCTAAAAGCCTTCTTACATCCCATGCCCCTAACCCATTCAGCCCTACTTACAACCCGTGCCCCTTAACATATGCAACCCTACTTACAACTCATGCCCCTAACCCATGCAACTCTGCCTACAACCCATGCCCCTCAACTCATGCAACCCTACTTACAACTCATGCCGCCTAACCTATGCTACCCTTTTTACAAAGTATGTCCCTCAACTCATGCAACCCTACTTACAACTTATGTGCGTTACCCATGCAACCCTGCTTACAATCCATGCCCCACAACTCACGCAACCCTACGTACAACTCATGCCACTCAACCCATGCTACCCTTTTTACAACCCATTCCCCTTAACCCATGACCTTTAACCCATGCTACCCTTATTGAAACCCATGCCCCTTAACCCATGTTAAACTTTTTCAACCCATGCCCCTAACTCATTTAACCCTACTTACAACCCATGTCCCTAACCCATGCAACCAATACCCCTTACTCATGCCACACTACTTACAACTCATGTCGCTAACCCATGCAACCCTACTTACAACTCATGCTACCGTTTTTACAACCCATGCCCCTAACCCATGTAACCCTACTTACAACTCATGCTACCCTTTTTAAAATACATGCCCCTTACTCATGCAACCCTACTTACAACCCATGCAACCCTACTTACAACCCATGCAACCCTACTTACAACTCATGCTAACTTTTTTGCAACCCATTTCCCTAACTCATGCAACCCTACTTACAATTCTTGCCCCTTAACCCATGCTACCCCTCTTACAACCCCTGCCCCTTAATCCATGCAGCCCTTCTTACAAACTCTGCCCCCGAATATATGCAATCCTCCTTACAACACCTGCCCCTGAACCACTGCAACCCTAAGTATTACTTCAAAATCCCAATTTTGAAATTACCTGACTTTCCTTCACTTTTCCCTGACCAATTTTTCTTTTTCCCGGACCGTTGTAAATTTTTCTTCCAGATGTAAAAATTGGGAGAACAATAATGTTAATTACGTCGCAATTTTAACTAACAATAAGAAGAAAAATTTATACCAAAAAATACTATTTTTCAACGAAAAAAGATACATTTTCAACCGAAAATAACAAATTTAAATTTTCAGTGAAAATTTTTTTTTTCAAACCAATTTTCGAAAAAGAACTCAACTTTTTAATAAACTAGATGAATCTTTAACTAAAATAATTAAATTTTCATCCGAGAAAATTAATTTTCCACCAAAAAATACGAATTTTGAACAAAATACATGAATTTTTAACAAAATTATTTAATTCTAAAACCAAAAAGACCAAACCAAAATAGTTAAATTTTTAACCAAAGAGATGAAACTTCAACTAAAAAAATGAATCATTAACAAAGTAGATGAATTTTTCATTAAAAAGGATGACTTTTCAACCAGCATTTCTAACATGCACTACTAACAAAATAATTGAATTTTCAACCAAGAAGATCAATGTTTTATCAAAAAGACGAGTTATCTACAAAAAACACGAATTTTCAACCAAAACGTTTAATTTTCGACCAAATAGTTTTATTTTCTATCAAATTGTTGAAATTTCAAGCAAAAAAGATGAATTTTCTACAGAACGGTAGAATTTTCGACATTAAAGTTCATTTAAAAGCCAATAGTTGAATTTTCATCTATAATTATGAACCCTTGATGAAAAAAATGATTTTTGTTACAAAGTAGTTCAATTTAAGCCAAATAATCGACTTTTCAACAAACTACGTCAATTTTTAATCCAAAAGTTGAACTTTTAACTAAAAAGATAAACTTCTAACCAAATAGTTAAATTTTGAACTGAGAAAGATAAATTTTTAACCAAAATTGGGATAGTTTAATTGTCAGATAAAAAATTCATTTTCAACCAAACATGAAACAAATTTTCATCAAAATAGTTAAATTTTCCACCAAAGAGATGAACCTCCCACTAAAAAAATGAATTTTGAAAAAAGTAGTTGAATTTTTGATTAAAAAAGATTACTTTTTAACCAGCATTTTTAACATGCATTTCTAACAAAATAATTAAATTTTCAACCAAGAAGATTAATTTTCTACCAAGAAAGACGAATTTTGAACAAAATACATGAATTTTTAACAAAATTATTTAATTTTAAAACCAAAAAGATGAGTCATCTACAAAAAAGATGAATTTTCAACCAAAACGATTAATTTTCAATCAAGTAGTTTTATTTTCTATCAAATTGTTGAAATTTCAAGCAAAAAAGCTTAATTTGATACAAAACGGTAGAATTTTTTACATTAAAGTTCATTTAAAAGCAAATAGTTGAATTTTTATCTATATTTATGAATCCTTAATGAAAAAATTAATTTTTTTACAAAGTAGCTCAACTTTAAGTCAAATAATCGACTTTTCAACAAATGACATGAATTTCCAACCCAAAAGTTGAACTTTTAATAAAAAGAAAAACTTTTGACTAAATAATTAAATTTTTACCCAAAGAGATGAAACTCCCATTAAAAAAATTAATTTTGAACAAAGTAGTTGAATTTTGAACTAAAAAAGATGACTTTTCAACAAGCATTTCTAACATGCATTTCTAACAAAATAATTCAATTTTCAACCAAAAAGATTAATTTTCTACCAAAAAAGACAAATTTTGAACAAATAGCATGAATTTTTAACAAAATGATTTAATTTTAAATTCAAACAGACGAATTATCTACAAAAAAGATGAATTTTCAACCAAAACGTTTAATTTTAAACGAAATAGTTTTATTTTCTACCAAATTGTTGAATTTTCAAGACAAAAAGATGAACTTTTACAAAATGGTAGAATATTGACATTAAAGTTCATTTAAAAGCAAATAGTTGAATTTTTATCTATGATTATGAGTCCTTAATAATACAAATAATTTTGTTACAAAGTAGTTCAACATTGAACCAAATAATTGACTTTTCAAAAAAATACATGAATTTCTAACCCAAAAATTGAACTTGCGACTGAAAAGATAAACTTTTAACCTAATAGTTAAATTTTTAACTTGCGGGGTTCACGAAGGCGTGACAAAACGTAGCTAAATCCGGTTTAGTTAGGGTAGGTCAGGTCCAAGGACAGCCCCCAAACCGACGTTAAATTCGAGTTCGACTGTAGTTCATTTTTCAACCAAAGAATACGATATTTCAACAAAACAGAACACAAAATTATGACATAACATTAGATTAATTTTTAACTAAAATTATGAATCTTCAACAAACAAAAAAATTGATTTTTTAAAAAGTAGTTTAACTTTAAACCAATTTGTTGATTTTTTTTAAAAGACGAATTTTCAATACAATACATCAATTTCCAGCAAAATTGTGGAATTTCGAATCCAAAAAGACGAATTTTCTACAAAACAATTTATTTCTGAACCAGAATATATGAATTTTCAAGTAAAATGATGAATCTTCAACAGTAAAAATGCATTTTTTAAAAGGTAGTTCAACTTTAAGCCAAGTTATTTGATTTTTCAACCAAAAAATACGAACTTTCAACAAAATAGTTGAATCCTTAACCAAAAAAGATTAATTTTCAACCAAACAGTTGCATTTTTGACCAAAAAGAATGAATTTTTTCAACTAAGAAGATTAATTCACTGCCAAAAAGACGAAGTTTCAACAATATGCATGAACTTTCAGTCAAATGGTTGAATTTTCAATTAGAAAAGATCAATTAAGTAAAAGAGTAATTCTCCGCAAAAGGTATGAATTTGGAATTAAAATGAGAAATCTTTAAAACAAAATATTTAAAAAAAAGTTCAACATTCAAACCAAAAGATGATTTTTTTACCATGAAGATTATTTTTCTGAAAATATAATAGTTAAATTTTCTATACGAAAGAGACGAATCTTCAACAAAAAAATTATGTTTCAACAAATTAGTTCAACTTTCAACCAAGTAGTTCAATTTTTGACCAAAAAATATAACTTTTTAACAAAATAGTTACATTTTCAACAAAAAAATTAAATTTCCAACCTATTATAGAAGAATTTGTTATTAGACTTTTCAACTGAAATTAGATTAATTTTTTTATTGGGTTCTATTCAGGTAAATTTCTCAGTAATCGTGACGGTCCCAGTAATCGCGAAACTTGGTTATAATTTGAATATATTGTTAAAAAAAAATGTTAAAAGTGAAATTTAATGATAAAAAGCACTTATTTTTAGCATTTTATAACAGAAAATAGAAATTACATTGATTCAAATTAAATAAAAGGCAAGACAATTGGCATCACGATTACTGGGACTAAAGTCATGATTACTGGGACGGTTACCTTAATTCAGTTTACATTCAAACGAAAAAATAGAAAAAGGGTAGTTTCTTGAAAACAGGAGGAAAAAGAATAATTCTTTTAAAAAAGGGGAAAAGAGCACAAACTTTGTTCAAATTTATTTTTTTCCTTTTATCAAACTCATGGCATTTTTATAACTTTTTGACAGGTTCCAGAGATTGCTTTAAAGGTTTTCACTGAATTTTATAATAATGTTCAAATATTTTTCTAATTAATTTACTCAGAATTAATCAAGACCTTCACAGTATTTCAGGAATTCCTTCTCTGTTTACATTTTTGAGAATATCTCAGAGAGGTCCACTTAAATCACTCAATATTTCCAACAGTTAACTTGAAGAAAAGACGTTATTGTAAACTGACCCTTGACACATGGTTACCCTCTATACTCAAAATCAGTCACGGCCGTGCTTGAGAAGAGGAAGGTCGGGTCTCCCAGAATTTGGGAAAAAAACAAAATATAAAAAGCTAAAGTTTGATTATTTGTAACAGTGTAACCTGAAAATCGGAAAGAAAATAGAAAATGTTGGAGTCTACTTTGCCACCTATATACCTATCTTCCCTATACATATATACCCATCTGAACATTACTACTTTCCAACCGAGAAATTCACGCCTAACCCGAAAGGGAAACGGCTTAATGATATAATAATAACAATAATAATAATAATTTACTGTTCACTTTTTGAATAGAGAAACGCAGGCCTCGGACTCACCACACTATTAACACTATTAACACTATTTTACACTTTTTGTGAACGATTACACTATTTTACTACTATTTCGAACAAAATTACTCTGAAGATACTATTTTCTCACAATTGTCTGCTAATTCTACTATTTCTTTACTTTTTCTTCAAAAATATTTTTCAACTTATTTGCAAATTGGCTATAAATTGTCTCAATGGCTGATTAGGGCCGTCAAAGATTTACCGAAAAAGATTTAAATTTTAAATTAAAAAATTAAAAACAGTTTAATACAACCAAAAAAGACGAATTTTCCCAAAAATACTTGAATCCTTAACTAAAACAGATTAATTTTCAACCATAGTTACGTTTTGAAACAAAAAAATTAATTTTCTACCAAAAAATACTAATTGTTAACAAAATACATATAAATTTTAAATCAAGAGGATTAATTGTGTACTAAAAACACAAATTTTCGACAAAATACATGAATTTTCAACCCAATAGTAGAATTTTCTACTAAAACAAATAGATTTTCAATGAAAAGTGGAATAGTTACACATTTTTATATAAAACCTTTTATTTTAAAACAACAAAAGGAGAATTTTCATAAAAATAGTAAAGGTTTCAAACAAAGAGGAGAATTTTTAACTGAAGTGATGAATCTTCAAGGCAAAGAGACAAATTCTCAACAAAAAATGTAATAGTTGATATTTAAACCACAACAGATTTTAATCTTGAATAAAAAAGTTGAATTTAATAAAAAAGATTATTTTTCAAGAAAATACTTGAAGCCTTTACTAAAGTAAATTAATTTTTAACCATACATTGCATTTTTAAGCAAAAAATTGATTTTCTACCTAACAATACGAATTTTCAACAAAATACATACATTTTCAATCAGATAGTTCAATTTTCAACCAAAAAATACAAATTTTCAACTAAATATTTTAAACAATGGATGTGATGTTAGCCCAAATTTTATTTGATTAACTTTTCGTCTGTATTTTTTTCGTTTCTATAATTTTTGAACTAGATAGTTGAATTTTTAAGCTAAAAAAGATAAATTTTTAACTGAGCATGATGTAGTTTAATTTTCATTAAGGAGAATTGATTTTCGATATAAAAAAAAAAGATTTTTCTACAAAATTGTTTAATTTGATACCAAATAGTTGAATTTTATAACAAATTGTGAAATTTTCAAGTCAAAAAGACGATTTTTCTATAAAAACAGTTAGACTTTTAACAATCGGTTGAATTTTCAACAGAATACTTAAATTTTCAGATAAAAAAAAATTTAACCAAAACATATAATAATATGAATAAATAAATTATATTTATATATTATATTGATATTTCATCGAAAAAGATTTTAATTAAAAATGAAAAACAATTGAATTCGACAAACAAAAACAAATTTCTAACAAAATACTTGAATCCTCATCTAAAACAGATTCTTTTCAACTAAACAATTTAATTTTTAAACAAAAAATTGATTTTCTTCCAAAACAGACGATTTTTCAACTAAGTAGTTGAATTTTCAGTTAGAAAAAAATAATGTTTAAGAAAGTAGTTCAACTTTCAACCAAGGACTTGAATTTTTAATCTAAAAAAATGAATTTTCAACCAAAAATGTAATATTTATATTAAATATTGATATATAATAATATAAATAAATAATTTATATCTCTGAAATACCTTAAAATACCTTGAAAAAATTTGAAATGTTAGAAATCCCTTGAAATATTTGAAAATCCTAAAAAAAATTTTGAAATCCCTTGGAATTTTCCATAGGTCTTAAAATCCTTTGGGATTCCTTGAAATCCCTTGAACTCTTTTAAATGTCTTAAAATCCTTTGAGATCTAATAAAATCCCTTATAATCCTTGTAGATTTAAGAAAATAGCTAAATTTCGTGAAAGTCCCTGAAATACCTCAACATCCCTTGAAATCTTCGGAATCACTAGAAATACCTTGAAATCCTTATAGATTTATTAAAATCCTGAAATCTGGTGAAATTCTTTGAAATACCTTAAAACACCTTAAAAATATTTGAATAGTTACAAATCCCTTGAAATATTTAAAAATTCTACAAAATTCCTTGAAATCCCTTAGAATTTTCTATAGCTCTTGAAATCCTTCAGAATTCCTTGAAATCCTTTGAACTCTTTGAAATGACTTAAAATCCTTAGAGATATAATAAAATCCTCTAATCTCGTGAAATTCCTTGAAATACCTTAAAACCCCTTGAAAAATTTGAATCGTTGAAAATCCCTTGAAATATTTGAAAAATCTACAAAATTCTTCGAAATCCCTTGAAATCCTTGGAGATTTATTGAAATACCTAAATCTTGTGAAGATCTTTGAAATACCTTGAAATAACTTGAAAAAATTCGAATCGTTAGAAATCCCTTGACATATTTGAAAATTCTACAAAATTCTTTGAAATCCCTTGGAATTTTCCATAGGTCTTGAAATCCTTCAGAATTTCTTGAAATCCCTTCAACTCTTTGAAATGTTTAAAATTTTTTGGAGATTTGATAAAATCCCTTAAAATCCTTGGAGATTTATTAAAATCCTTAAATCGTGTAAAATTCTTTGAAATACCTTAAAACACCTTAAAAAATGTGAGTAGTTAAAAATCCTTTGAAATATTTGAAAAAAAAATATTTACAAAATTCTTTGAAATCCCTTGAAATCCTTGGAGGTTTATTGAAATTCTTAAATCTTGTGAAATTCTTTGAAATACCTTGAAATACCTTGACCAAATTTGAATCGTTAGAAATCCCTTGAAATATTTGAAAATCCCACAAAATTCTTTGAAATCCTTTGGAATTTTCCATAGGTTTAGAAACCTCTTGGAATTCCTTGAAATCCCTTGAACTCTTTCAAATGTCTTAAAATCCTTGGAGATTTAATAAAGTCCCTTAAAATCCTTGGAGATATAATACAATTCTTAAATCTCGTGAAATTCCTTGAAATATTCGGACTCACTAGAAATCCCTTGAAATCCTTGGAGATTTATTAAAATTCTTCAATCTTGTGAAATTCTTTGAAATACCTTAAAATACCTCGAAAAAATTTGAATCGTTAGAAATCTCTTGAAATATTTGAAAATTCTACAAAATTCTTTGAAATCCCTTGAACTCTTTGCAATGTCTTGAAATCTTTAAAGATTTAATAAAATCCTTAAATCTCGTGAAATTCCTTAAAAAACCTTAAAATCCATTGAAATCTTTGAAATCACTAGAAATCCCTTGAAATCCTTCGAGATTTATTGAAATTCTTCAATCTTGTGAAATTCTCTGAAATACCTTAAAATACCTTGACCAAATTTGAATCGTTAGAAACCCCTTGAAATATTTGAAAATTGTACAAAATTCTTTGAAATCTCTTAGAATCCTTTTTAAACTTATTAAAATCCTTCAATCTTGTACAATTCTCTGAAATACCTTAAAATACCTTGAAAAAATTTGAAATGTTAGAAATCCCTTGAAATATTTGAAAATCCTAAAAAAGCCAATCCGTGCGGACCTTGCCTCACCTCGTCCCTCAGGCTGACGCACGAGCCGGACGAATAAGGACTCCCTGCATCGCTCACTCATAGTCGCCCCTTCTATCACTCAACACAAAAGGGGTGTACATCATAGTTGCATTTTTCAAACAAACCGTCAATTTTTGACCAAATTGTTAAATTTTCAATAAAACAGTTGCCATTTTATCCAAGAAAGATAAAATTTCTACCTAAATAGATGAATTCTTACACTAAACAGACAAACTTTCAAACTAATAGGTGAATTTTCATCAAAATTTCAAGTTTGACCTTTTAACAACAAAATATGAGCTTTAGATAAGAAGTAAATTTTCTATGAGGATACTTGAATTTTCGACCTAAAAAGACAATTTAAAAAAAAACAGTTTAATTTCCAACTACGGAGGACAGCGGGTGCGAGTCGGCAATCGCCTTTATCTTCATGCTCGTTTTAAGATATAAATATAAACGAATGAAATATAAGGACTGTTTTGAAAAAACTTTCTAACCAAAAACAAGATTCTAGGATTTGAAACAAATTGAACAGCGCAAAATCAAGTTTTTATGTCCTGAGTGGGCGTACCGAAAGATATTTATTAATTTGAATCTCCCGATCGGCTAAGAGATTTAAGATGTGGGTATATTCTCATAAAAGTGAGGTCCAACCTTGTTTCGCAATATATATATATATATATACTTGAAATAGTAAAGATTGAAGCTAGGAAAGGAAAATGCAAATCATTTGTGCTAGGGAGTAGCAAGCCTTTATTCTTTAATATAATGATAGAGATTAGCAAAATAACGCCGAGGTGATACATAAGGAAATTTACAAATTTCTTTTCGTAATTCGATGCCACAGTTCAGGGATGTAGGCCAGGTTCTCATAAGACGCCAGGTTGATTGCTAAGATTCATTCTGAAGTTCTAAATTTATTTTAAAACCTACCGAGAAGGTGCTCGGGCAAAACATACTACTTATCAAAATCAATCTTCACAAGAAGAATCTCGTATTCATATTCGCACCCCGCGGAATACTCGCGACTTTGGTCTATTCAGTCCCAAAGGATCCAACGCGAACCGAATCCCTGAAATCAACCCGATATACCCGACTGCCAAGACAGGTTGAGAAGAATTTACGTAATTCTCACTGAGGTAGCGTAATTTCCTAAGATTTGAACAAATTTCTTATGATCTGGCCGGATCATAAGAAATTTCACTTGTACTGTTTTGAGTAAGGAATGATTTTTCACTCAGTGAATAATCCCTCGAACGAAACTATAACGGTTTTTGCCCAGGGCTACAAGATCCTAAAAATAATCAGAATGATTTGAAATTAAATAAAAATTTGTATTGGAACGGAAAGGAATTTCTATGAATCAAAGATGGAACTGTTTCTGATTAAAAATTAAAATAATTTCTGGGTGAGACACTAATCATGCACAACATAAATTATTTTTCTCCTAAAATTAAAAAAAGACAGTCGCACATAGCGTGCAATTGATGATGCTTATGTTTAAAGTGAATATCGTTTCATTTCCAGACCCATTCCAGATCAACCAAAAAAACAGTGAAGCGAGTAAAGAAAACCAAACGATAATACATTTATGACGACTTCTGACCCTTCTACAATCTCGTTCTACAACCACTCGCTTCTAGATTATATTCGAATTTAAGTCCGCTGTACTATACATGGGTTTTACTGCGATTTTCCTTGTGTACTACGATACAAATTTTTTAAACGAAATTGTAGGTGAATACTAGTACAGATATTTGAAAGACGGGCGCAGCCGCTGGGGTGTAGAATCAATACAGTTTTTAGGCATTATATATAATGCCCAACAGAGTCCAGGCAAAGTATGTAATACTCTCTATTATACAGATTGCCTAGGCATTATACACAATGCCCAGAAGAGATCAGGCAAAGTGTGTAATAAATATTATCCATTTGAGCTGTGTTTCCTTTTTTTGAACCATCATTACTTTGGTGATTTAAACATATTAAGACTATTTTTGCATGATTCATAACAAGACACAGTTGAAAAAATATATTTTTTGGAAACAGAAATTTAATAAATGTTTGGACTTTTTAGAAACAAATATTTAATCTCAATTTTTGAAAAAAATCCACTTTTGATTTTCTTTCAAACATTTTTTAAAGATAGTTTACGATGTACTCTGAAAGCCCGGCAAATGTAAAAATAGGATCTCCTTTAGTTTTCGAGAAATAATTAAAAATGCACTGGAATTTTTTTTTCAATTTTCATTTGTTCAAAAAAACGAATCAAAGCTTATTTTTTAATCTCACCCCCAGAAGTCTGTTTTACAGGGTTGATTGACTGTAATTGGATTTTGCGAATTTTTGGCGCTAATTATTTATAATGCAAAAAATATTACTTTCTTTTATAAGTTAAATGATTATATACATCAACTAAACAATTAAATATAGTTTTCGGGAATTTTCAATCAGAATAGAGTTCGGAAGTCGTAGTTTTTCCGAATTCTTAACTTACTTTCAACTTTTCGAAAAAATATTTGTTTAAAGAATTTAGTATCATTTTCAATAATATTACTTTGAATAATGCTAGCAAGTTGTGGTTTTTAATAAAATAGTCATGCTAGATAGTTGCGGTTTTTTCTGAAATTTTCAACTCATAGTCCACTTTATACTTAGAGTGAGGTAATAATTAATGAAAATATGAAAAGTGAACAAAAAGTTCAAAATTTCAGAAAGAAACTACAACTAACAAGCAGTAATAAAAAAGATAGTTATAACAATAAATATTTATCCAATCAATTATGTTTGTTAAATTGCATCCATTAATACCTAACACTAATGGAAAAGTTGATAACAAGTGGCAAATTATAGAAAAGTTGCAAGTTTCCAGCATTATTCTAAGATTATATTGGGATAAATTATAATAAATTGTTTGAACAATTATTCATATTAGATTTAATTTATTATTGGTTTGCTTTAACTGAACAGTTGATAATAATTTGAAAAATTTGGAAAAAACTGCGAATTCATAACTCAAGACTAAAAGAAAATTGCTAAAACAATAATAAATTGTTCGAATAATTTATATAAACATCTAATTAACAATAAAAAGTAGAATTTATAATCATTTTTTCTGAAAAAAACCCCGCAAAAAAAAACATAATTAGCGCCAAAAAATTTCAAAACTAAATTTTTTACTTACAATGTTTTTTTTGGAACCCTTCAAAATAGACTTGTGGGGGTGACATTTAAAAAATAAACTTTTATTCGTATATTGTGGTTAATTTCAAAGAAAAATATTTAATTTCAACTTTATTAACCTAATATTAACGATTCTGAATCAAATGCACAAAAATGTATATTTTTCCTATGGGAATTGCGTGTTAAACTTCATGATTAGACATGGAATTGCTCATTTCACAAATTGCCCGGGTATTGTAAGTAATGTCAGACCTAACTCAGGTAATAAATATATATTATTCCAATGACAATTTAGTTAAATTCAAATTTACAATTTGATCTAAATTAGTTCTAAATTGGCATGTAATTAAAATCGAAGTTCTCATACAAATTTAACGACGTTCTCCGCCCACTTTGTTGAGACGTACATACAGGTATAAATTTGGACCATCCTATTCTTGCACTGATTCAAATAAAACAAATGAATATTATATATAATACTTCACACTATATATAAACTATATATAATATTTCCGCCTGGGTATATATATATATATATATATATACACACACATACACATATATATACAATCAAAAATAAATCCCATTAATTGGAATTTTTGTCATATAAAAAAATTTACATTTTAAACTCGTCTAAAGCAAAAATTTATTATGCCAATAAAACTCTTTTTAGCACACACAACTAGCGGTTATATAGTCAAAAAATTTTCCATACCGGAATGGAAGGTCATTCACTCTTTCGTCAGAAGTCAATTTTTGAGAAAACGGTTTTTTTTTAAATTTAATTTTAATCCCAATTATAAAATTGAAATGAACATTAATTAATACACATTTTGTACTAAAAGTATTATATAGTTTATGATATTGTTTTTAAAAATTTGGGACAGCAATCTATAGATGTTAAGCCGTACAATCTCGATGTTAATTTTTAAGATCCTGAATTATAACATTTATTATGCAGATTTTACGGCTTAATATATATAGATTGTTGACCTTAATTTTAAAATCTAAGATCAGAAGTATAATCCATTTTACTCGGTGCAGCATCTGGATTTAATTACACTGAAAAATTTAATTTGTTCTATTTAGTAAGTAGCATAAAATTAAAATATGTGCTTTAATTTAAAGTATTATACAAGAAATAATTAATAATTACGAATTAAATGAAATATGCATATAGCTAAAATTTGAAGATGATTACACTGATAAAAAAGATAACTTGAATAGAAGAAATGTAGTGCTGAATACGTTCTATAAAATATTTCTTTGATAGAATATAATTTTTCTTGTGTCAAGGCATGATGATTTTCCAAATATTTTTCAAAAATTTATAAATAAAAATTCTTAAACTTATACGTTTCGCAAACTAATATACTTCAATTTTGAAAATTTACAATTAAATAAAAAGCTTGTCAATTTGAAAGACTAAACATTAAAGGTTTTAGAATTTTGAAAATTTACAATATAAAAATTTTTCAATTTGAAAGGTTTATCATTTAAAATTTTTTAATTTTAAAGATGTATAAATAAATAATCCATATTTAAGAAATTTCGAAAATAAATCATCATAATTACAAAATTTTGAATTGCAAAACTTAAAACCTGCATCATTTTTAATTATTTTTATTATTTTTATTATATATATTATTTTTCATTATTTGAAATTATTGTAAATTTAAAGATGCATAAATAGAAATTCTTGAATTTGAATGATTTTGGGAATCAAAAATCAAATTTTCAATTCTAAATCTTCCAAATTAAAGAAATTTCGAATTCAAAGCATAAAAATTACAGAATATTTATTTGCAAAAAAAGGGAGCATAATTTTCATTTTAAATTGTCAAAATGACGAATTCTTCAATTTTTGATATTTAAAGTTTGAAAACTTACAATAAAAGTTTTTTCAATTTTAACGATTTGCAGTTTTAAATTCCAGAACTGAAATCCTCAAATTGCCAATATAATAAAATAATTTCAAGCAACAACAAAAAATATATTTTAACCAAAAATAACAAATTTTAACAAAATAGTGGAATTCTGAAACAAGATGAATTTTTAACAAACAAGATTGATTTTCTACCCAAAAAGACGAATTTTCAACAAAAATATGAATATTGTACGGAATAGTTGAATTTTCAACTAAATGGAAGAATTCTCAATTGCCTATCTGTGTAATTGAATAAATTTCAATTTTAAATCTTCAAAATCTAACAATTTCAAAAAAGCATTTAAAATTACATCACCTTCTATTAAACGTATTAAATATTGAACACTCTTCAATCTATTTTTTATTGCAAATTGATCTTTTTTGGTTAAAAATTTATCTATTGTGTTAAAAATTAACGTTCTTGGTAGAAAATTCATGTATTTTGTTAAAAATTATTATTTTTTAATAGAAAATTAATCTTTTGGTTGAAAATTCATTTCTTCGATTGAAAATTATGATTGCAAATTAAATTTCTCAACTAAAAATTTAACTGTTACATTTTTTGTCGACATTTCTTTATGGACATTCAGATTGTTTGTTGAAAATTCATCTGTTTGGTTGAAAATTTAACTATTTTGTTGGAAATTTATTATTAAAATTTAAAAGTTCATTTCTTTGGTTAAAAATTTAACATATTGAAAGCGCGTTCTTTTTCATTGAAATTAATTTTTTTTTCACTGAAAATATAGCTATTCCATTTTTACTATAGAAATGTATTTTTTTATAATTTTAAATTGTTTAAACGATTATTATTTATTCAAACAATTTTTTTTCTTGTGAGTCGTGAAAAGTTATTAACTTTCAGTATAAATTATATAAAATTGGTAAATGTCATGAGTAGTACTTCTTGTTTACCATATCTGGTATTTATTTACAGAATTTTCATTTGTTCAAACACTCTTTTTTCTCCTTAAAATTGTGAAATGTTATTATTTTCTGGGATAAATAACATAATTAACAAATATTGAGAATAATATATTGTTCAATGATATTTGGCAATTATTCAAACATTTTTCTAAAAAATTCCTTTCCCTTTAATTCAAAAAAATATTTTTTATTATATGAATAACACAATTAAAAGATTTTGGGAATAACATTTTTTTTCTTAGGGATATCTAGCAATTTTTGAAACACTTTTTATTAGTTTAAACCATGTTTTCCCCTATAAATCATAAAAATGTATTCTTTTCTGCCGTTAATGACACAATTAACGAATTATAGGAGTACTATTTATTTCTTAATTTTCTTTCTCAATATTTGGCAATTATTTAAGCAATTAATAATCATTCACTTACGCCTTTTCACAGGGAAGGTGGAGAAAAGTCAATTTTTTCGAATCTCTTACACTATGTCACTTATTATTCAGTATTTTCTTATAAATAATAAGCTTCTAATAAGCAAAAAATCTGTTAAAAAAATGTATTCTTAAGATTCCTTAATTGTATCATTAATTGCAGAAAATGATAACTCTTTTTGATTACAGGAAAGAGCATTGTTTGAACAAATGAAAATTATTAAAAAAATTAGATAAATATCCTTAAGAAAGAAAAATATTACCCTCAACATCAGTTAAATGGGTCATTCAGTTGAGACCATAATAACTTTTCATACTTTACGAGGGAAAAGAATGTTTAAACAAATGCAGATTGTTCAAATATTTACCGAATATCCTTGAAAAATATAGTACTTTCGACACTCGTCAGTTGTGTCATTAATTCCAGAAAAGAATGAGTTTTTACAATTTAGAAGTAAAAAAATGATTTGAACAAATAAAAATTGAGTAAATAATTGTCAAATATGTTAACCAAGAAGTACTACTGTCGACACTCATCAACTTTATATCATTTATCCCGAAAGATAATAGCTTTCAACGACCTACAGAGGAAAAATAATGGTTTGAAAAATTATAATTGTTTAAACCATTCAAAATCATTTCAAACATTCTTGGAAACTCTTTACTTATCGATTAAAAATTATTGATGTCTTTTCAAAACATTCATAGTGTTCAAATTTGATATTGTATAATAATGGTGAAGTAGTTACCTCTTTCTATACGGATTTTGTCAGCTATCGTCGTCAGATGCAGAAAAATTTGAATCAGACAATCGTCGGTTAATTTGTCTATTTTCAACTTTTCTGTTCTTCGTTGTTTGTTAACAATTTGTTGTAATCGGTCATCGATTTGACTTTCCTGTCTGCTGCGTCGTTCACAATATTCAGATTTTTCAACTTCTGCAGACTTTGATGGTAATCTTCGAGCACTGCCCAGTCCCCTGGATCTTGGCGAAGAAAGGAACTTAGAATCCCGAACCGTTCAAAGAAATTCATAGACTTGACTGAAGCCAAGTCTTCAATCTCTTTTTATACGAACTCTGAAACATCCTTTGGTTAAATAATTAATCGTTCAAAATCTTCAAACAAAAAATCAGATTTCAGACTTTCTACCATTCTCGACATGGTTGCAGCAGGTACTGTTGAATCGAAGAAAGACCACCCTAATGTTTCTACTGTCAAGTATCAGAAATAAACACAAAACTTTTTTACACCTACGCCAAATAAATCACAATCTATTTTCTCATATTCAGAGAGATTTCTTAGAAGATCAAGATCAAGATAAGGCGCTTTTAAAGCGTCAGACGCGCAGAACCAAGCCTTAAGGTACAAACGTATGATGAAAATACGAACATCCTGGCATGCTGTCTTCTCAGTTGCTGTTAGTTGGAATTGTCACGAAAGAGGAACAGCTTGAAACAATAAATTGCTTTGGCCATCCATCTTGCCTGATGTGTAGCTCCAGGGCGACGAAAATTAATGCCGCGCAGTGGAGTACCTTCTACGAAGATGATTGTCAACTGAAGTAGCTCTCTATAATATTCTCTGCAAAGATGTTCCACCAGAGATTTCAATGCGAAGTTCATAACCTTTTCATTGAACTTCTTCAGTGTTGTACGAACGTGATCATTTTGTATTCTAGGTCGGAAGAGAGCTTTGTTGGTACCGTTGGTACTGATGACGCTCCAAACTTCACTTTGAAGATGCTTCTTAGGACCATCTGATAAATATGATGCCTACAAATGAAATAGGAAAGATCACGCAGCAGTTGCTGTTCCAACAAGATGCGAGCAACATTCATCCGCCCGTATTCGATGCGGTAGAATCATAGCAGAGAGCCTGAACTTTCCCGTTTAAATTCCATTCCTGCAAAGTTTTATATGCGACATCAGCTTGTTCTTTACCTGTTGCTGAAGGTAATTTTCCAATAACAAGAAGTTTTTCACCATCTTTATAGGTTACTGTAATTGGTAATCTGTCAACTTTTTTATTTTCTGTTAACCCTGGAAGTAGCTTTCCATCCCAGTAAACAGTACATACCTGAAAGTCAGTATTTGAGAACTGACTTTTAAATTTTCAAGCACATTTTTGACATATGCGTTCACGACATCAGTGTATCGAGGATCTATTTATTATCAGATCGTTGCAATTATGTCCTAACGCTTCAGCAGTTGAGATCAAAATATGCACTGCATTCCTATCGCTCACTTTGCATTTGTCGAATGCTGCTACAAGTTTCTCAGTAAAAATGACTTCTCTAGCTCGCCTCTTCATTTGCGAAGGTCTTGGTACAGATTAGTCAGTAAGTGGTGCATTTGTTGATTTTTCACTACCATTTCTGCCACTGTTGCCGCTGATACTGGATTCGGACATCAGCTCCACAAGATGTGCTGAAAATTAAATTCTACATTACATAATATACAAAACATTCCCAAATTATGTGCCTGCAGTTCTAAAAATTTATATCATTCCGCGTCTAGAAATCTGTAAGAAATCCGTCCCCTCGTTCTTGGTAGATTAATAAGAACCAAGACGAAAATGAGGTATTTTCCGCAAATTATATCGAAAGCAATATTTCTGTTGTGTGAATTGTGAAGTAATAGATTCTTTCTGCACGCGCACACTCCAAACTCTTGCATTATAATCCCTTGCAATCTAACTTCATGCGCTCTAAATCCTCGCACTCGAAACCCTTGTACTCCAGGCCCTCGCACTCTGAATCCTTACGCTATAAATCCTCGTACTCTAAACCCTTGTACACTGAGCCCTCGCACTCCAAGCCGTTGAATCATAATCCGTTGCAATCTAAATTCTGGCGCTCTAAACCCTTGTACTCTAAGCACTCGCACTCTAAATCCTTGTGCTATAAATCTTCGCACTCTAAATTCTTGTAATCTCAGCCCTCGCACTCCAAACCTTTGCATTATAGTCTCTTTCAATCTATATTCTTCTGCTCTAAAACCTTGTTCTAAGCACTCTCACTCTAAACCTTTGCGCTCTTAATCAGCGCACTTCAAACACTTGTACTCTAAACACTCGCACTCTAAACCCTTGCGGACCAAATTCTTGCACTTAAAATTCTTGCACTTTAAACCCTTACATTACAATCCGTTGCAATCTCAATTCTGGCGGTCTCAACCCTTGTACTCAAAGCACTCACACTCAAAACCCTTTTGATTTTTATTCTTGCCCTTTAAATCCCTGTACTCGAAACTCTTGCATTCTATTCCCTTGCAATCTAAGTTCTTGCTCTCAGAATCCTCGCACTCTAAACCCTTGTACTTCGAGCCCTCGCACTCTGAACCTTTGCGCTATAAATCCTTACACTTTAGGCCCTTGTGCTCTAGGTAATCACACTCTAAATCCTTGTGGTATAAATCCTTGCACTCTAAACCCTTGTCATATAAGCCCTCGCACTCTCAACCATTGCGCTCTCAATCATTGCACTTTAAACCCTTGTTTTCTAAACCTTCGCACTCCAAGCCCTTGCATTATGATCCCTTGCAATCTGAATTCTTGGGCTCTAAACACATTTACTTTAAACACTTGCACTCTGAATCTTCGCGCTCTCAATCTTCACACTCTAAAGCTTTGTACTCTAAGCCCTCGCACTCCAAACCATTGAGTTATAACCCTTTTCAATACAAATTCTTGAGCTCTAAACCATTGTACTCTAAGCACTTGCACCCTAAATCCTTGTGCTATAAATCTTCGCACTCTAAATTCTTGTAATATAAGCCCTCGTATTCCAAACCTTCGCATTATAGACCCTTTCAATCTATATTCTTGTACTCTGAACCCTTGTACTCTGAGCACTCGCACTCGAAACCTTTTCTCTCTCAATCAGCGCACTTCAAACGCTTGTACTCTAAATACTCGCACTCTCAACCCTTGCGCTCTGAATTCTTGCACTTGAAATCCTTGCACTCTAAACCCTTGCATTCTAATCCCTTGGAATCTAAATTATTGTGCTCTAAATCCTCGCACTCTAAACCCTTGTACTCTCAGCCCTTGTACTCTAAATCCTTGCGCTCTAAATCCTTGCACTGTAAACCCTTGTACTTTAAGCCTTCGCATTACAATCACTTGCAATCTAAATTCTTGCGCTCTAAACACTTGTACTCTAATGACTCGCGCTCTAACTTCTTCCGCTATGAATCTTCACACTCTCAACCCTTGTACTCTGAACACTAGCACTTCAAACCCTTGCGCTTTGAATCCTCACACTCTGAACTCTTGTACTCTTAGGTCTCGAACTCCGAACCCTTGCATTAGAATCCGTTGCAATCTGAATTCTGGCGCTCTAAGCCCTTGCACTCTAAGAACTCGCACTCTAAACGCCTTTGCTATGAATTCTTGTCCTTTAAATCCCTGTACTCCAAACTCTTGCATTATAATCCCTTGCAATCTAACTTCATGCGCTCTAAATCCTCGCACTCGAAACCCTTGTACGAGTGTTTTGAATGATGTTTGCGACATTTTCCATCTTCTAAGCGAAAGAAAACTGAGAAAAACTGCTTTTAGATGTACAAATCTGCATCTATTCATGGATGCGTTTTGTGCGTTTGTTTTGATTGTAAATCGGGACATAGAAAAGTAATCGGGAGAAGGCCAAAGCTAAACAAAAATTCAATTTTCCAAAGTACCAAATGATCCAAATGTTGTTAAAGAATGACAAATAGCTATTTTAAGGGATGATATCAAAATTAAACCTGGTGATCCAGTTTGTTCTTTGCACTTCAACCCAGAAGATATCATTGGAGAAAAGGTTGTTAGCGGACTTGATGGAAGTGTTGATTGACTGTGAATAATGGGCATTATTTAATATAATCCAAAACAACGCCTTTGTACTTTAAATTATAAAAAATTAGATCTATATATTTTCAGGGTGGCCGCTGGACCGGGAAACCGAGAAACAGAGAAACAGAGAAATTACAGTGAATTTATTTTTTGGCCAGAAATTTTACAAATACTTAGAAAAAAAATCGATCCAAGTTTAATTTCAACCGTTTTTTAAATAATTAGTTGAATTGTTATATGTTTCAATTATGATATCATTCAGTTTACAATGCGGAATTCAAAAATCTTTCACTTAAAAATTTTCTATCTCAGATTCTAATTTTTGAGCGTACATTTTCCATTACAAGAATTTTAAAATACAGTTTTAAAGACTTAAGAATTTTAAAAATAGAATCATTTGAAATCGAAAATGTTGGATAAAAATCTTTTTAGTTGATCAACTGTGGATATAAATTATAATGATTTTTAAAATTGAACTGTGCATTAAGGATTATCAAGTGAATAATAATTGATTTCACAAGACGATTCGAAATCAGTTCGAAATTTAAGAGTTTTGAGATTTTAACGTTAAAGATTAAACTTTTTAAATGCAAAAGTCTTAGTAGTTAAACAGATGTAAATGCAACATTGAAACATTTTAAACTATTTAAAATTGTAAAATAACTTCAAAACAATATATTCATACTTAAAGACTTTTATTAAGTTTAGAAATATTGTTTTAGTCTAAAATTTGAAATTTTTTAATTAGCAAAAATAACAATTGCTCAATATTTAGAATTTTTGAACTCTTCATTTAAAATCAGTAATTGTAAATCAAATATTCAAAATTAAACAAAAAACTAAACTTCAAACGTTACAATTTTAATTGCTTTATTTCAAAAAATTTCATTTGCGAGTAAAATTTTTTAATTTTGATGTATAATAAATACTGCACACCTATTATTATTCCTAGAAGAAATTCAAGTAATTTGAATTAAGTTTCAATTTAAAATTTGAAATGATTTTAAATAATTTAAACAAAGTGTCTACGTACACCAACAAAATTTGGTTATTCGTACCGAAATTTCAGTACAAACAGCCCACGCCTAATTTAAAACAAAATATAGGTTTGTGCAGGTTTTGAACTAAAAATTTAGAAGATTTTCAAGAATTGCGAAAGGCTTCAAAAGAATAAAAAACATTTTCTTAAGATTCATAGGAAAATTGAAAATGACTTTTTATTTTGAAAAATTAATTTTAGGAGAATATTTAAAAAGATTTCTAAAATTATCAAAAATGAATCTGGAAGATCTTAAGGAAATATTTTTTATTTTGCAGGATTGAAACAAAATTTTAGGAAGAATTCGAATCATTTTAAAAGATGTTTAGAAGTCTGAAAAAATTTAAAAATTAATTCATAATTTGAAAAAAATGTAAAACAACGTGTAGATGTTTCAAGATTTTGAAATAAAAATTTTGAGCTTTTCAATGATTTTTAAACTAAAACTTATCTTTTTTATAGTAGAAACTTGAACTATTTGTTTGAAAATGTTCTGGTTTGAAAATTCATCTCTTTCTGTAGAAATTTCAAATTTTTTCGTTTAAAAATGCAACTATTTTTATAAAAATTAAATTTTTCGTTAAAAAATCACCTATTTTGTAGAAAATTCGTGTTTTCGGCTAGAAAAATCATCAATTTGGTTAAAAATGCAACTGTTTTTTATTTGTAATTAAATCCTTTTTTTTGTTAATATATCAACTATTACATTTTCCGTTGAAAATTTACATGTTCAGGTTGAAAATTATACTCCTTGATTAAAAGTTAAACTACTTCCTTAAAAGTTAATTTTTTGGTTGAAAATTCTTTTTTTTTTGGTTAAAAATTAATGTTTTCAACTTACGATTTAACTATTTCGTAAAAAATTCAACTGATTGGTTCTAAATGAACTTTTTGGTTGAAAATTGTTTTTTCTTTTTATTGAAAATTAATTCTCCTCTATAAAAATGTTTTATATAAATGTAAGTATTTTGTTTAAAATTCGTCTTGTATCAAATAAATCGTCTTGGTTGAAAATTCAACTATTTGTTTAATAATTTATGTATTTTGTTGAGAAATTGAATAGGGATTCATATTTACAACTCTTATTTAGAAAGTATAACTTAAGTTAACATAACTTTCTAAAATAGTGCCTGAGTAAATAAGTCGATTATCTCGATTGCCTCCCACAGGGTGGCCCGTTACCTTTCAGAAAAAAATTTCCGGTCTTTTCCCGGTTTGCTAAAATTTGTCAAAGCCACTGAAATTATAAAATTAGAACTCTTAAGGCTGACAATTTTTTTATTTGAATTAATCAAAACTGAACTGCAGAATCCACAAATATGTAAATAACTACATTTAAATAAACAATTATGACCTCCACTATTTTTTATTATTTACTCTTAGATTTCGGTTCTAAAATTTGTTGTAATAATCAATACATAAATTTTCAACCAAACTGTTAAATTTCCAATAGGAAAATATGAATTTTCAACGAAAAAGTTTATTTTCAACCAATAAAAATTTCCATTTCAAATAAAAACAACAGTTGGATTTAATAAAAAAGACTTTAATCCTTCAGATTGTCATATTTTCAACCAAAAGGATTAATTTCCTATCAAAAAAGACGAATTTTTAATAAAATTTATTGTTTTCTATTAAAAACAATAAATTTTCAACCAAAAATGAAATAATTAAATTTAAAATTAAAAAAAAACTAATTTTCAACAAAATAGTTACATTTTTAAGCAAAGAAAGGAATTTTCAACTGGAAAATATTATTTTTCAACGAAAAAGTTTATTTTTAATCAAAAAGATAAATTTTCAACCAAATAGTTGCAAAAAATATGGATTTTCGATAAATTGCATAAATTTTCAACCAAACAGTTGAATTTTCAACCGGAAAACATCAATTTTCAACGAAAACGTATATTTTTAAACAATAAAGATTTAAATAAAAAATAAAAAATAGTTGGATTTAATGAAAAAAGACTTGAACCCTTAAGATTGTTATATTTTTAACCAAAAGAATTAATTTTCTACCAAAAAGACGATTTAAAAAAAAAATACATGAATTTTCTACTAAAAATAATACATTTTCAAAACAAAGAAATTAATTTTAAACCAAAAAACGAAACGGTTTTCAACAAAATAGTTCAATATTCAAATAAAAAGTTCATTTTCAATCTAAACAGATACATTTTTAACCAGACAGTTGAATTTCCAAACCAAAAAGAATTAAATTTTAATTTTCAACAAAATAGTTAAATTTTCAAGCAAAGAAATGAATTCTTAACCAGTTGAGAAAATTAATTTTCAATAAAAAAAAAAATAATTTTCAACGAGATAGTTGAATCTTCAACAAATAAAATGAATTTTTAACAAAGTATTTTAACTTTCAACCAAGTAGTTGAATTTTTAAAGAAAAAATACGAATTTTCAATAAAATACAATAATTTTCAACAAAACAAAAAATTTCAACAAAATATTTCAATCTTCTTCAACCAATAAAATAAATTTGTTTAAAAATTACTTCAACTTTTAACCAAGTAGTTGAATTTTCAACCAAAACATATAAATTCTCAATAAAAAATGTAATAGTTGAATTTTCAACTAAAAACGATCAATTTACAGCAAAAAGTTGAATATATACATTTTAAGTTGAAAAAATCATTTTTAAGCCAAAAAAACGAATCTTCAACCAAAAAAATAATTCTTTTCAACCAAATAGTTAAATCTTCAATCAATAAAATTAATTTTTGACAAAGTAATTCAACTTTCAACCAAGTAGTTGGATTTTTAAACAAAAAATACGTATTTTCAATAAAATACATGAATAATTTCCACAACAAAAAAAGAAATTTTCAACAAAATAGTTCAATCTTCTTCAACCAATAAAATAAGTTTGTTTATAAATTACTTCAACTTTTAACAAAGTAGTTGAATTTTCCACCAAAAAATATAAATTCTCAATAAAAAATGTAATTGTTGAATTTTCAACTAAAAACGATCAATTTTCAGCCAAAAATTGAATTGCTTCATTTTCGGTTAAGAAAATTAATTATCAACCAGAAAAATAATGTTCAGCAAAATAATTAAATCTTCATCCAATTCTCATTGGAAAATTTAATAGTTAGATTTTCAATCAGAAAATATGAATTCTCAGTAACAAATATCATAGTTGAATTTTCAGTTTAGAAAATTAATTTGTAACCAGAAAAAAAAGAATTTTTAACAAAATAGTTCAATCTCTCACTAATAAAATGAATTTTTGACAAAGTATTTCAACCAAGTAGTTGGATTTTCAAACAAAAAATACGAATTTCAAATGAAATACATGAATAATTTCCAACAAAAAGAAAACAGATTTTCAACAAAATAGTTCAATCTTCTTCAACCAATAAAATAAATTTTTTTATAAATTACTTCAACTTTTAACCAATTAGTTGAATTTTCAACTAAAAATGATCATTTTTCAACCAAAAATGGAATATATATATTTTAAGCTGAAAAAATTATTTTTAAGCCAAAAAAAGAATTTTCAGCAAAATAATTAAATCTTCCCCGAATTAAATGAGTTTTTGATAAATTACTTCGAATTTTAACTAAGTAATTGAATTTTCAACCAAAAAAGAAGAATTCTTATTGAAAAATTGAATTGTTGAACTTTAGTTTTTAAATATATATATATTTTAGTTGAAAAAATTATTTTTAAGCAAAAAAAAAAAAACAAATCTTCAGCCAAAAAAATGAATTCTTAATAAAGCAGTTCAACTTTCAACCAAAGAAAATTAATTTTCGATTCAAAAGGATCAATTTTCCACCCAAAATTGATTAGTGAAATTTTCAGTTAAGAAAATTAATTTTCAACCAAAAAAATAATAATTTTCAACAAAATAGTTAAATCTTCAACCAAATAAATGAATTTTTAACAAATTAGTTCAACTTTTAACCAAGTAGTTGAATTTTCAAACCAAAAATACGACTTTTCAATAAAATACATGAATAATTTTCAACAACAAAAAACTGAAATTTTCAACAAAATAGTTCTGTCTTCTTCAACCAATAACATTACTTTTTTTTACAAATTACTTCAACTTTTAACCAAGTAGTTGAATTAAAAAAAAGAGAGACACACTTCTCGCAGTACGAGCAATGTACCAAATTTAATTATTAAAGTTATTGTTATCATGAATCTTGATTAACGTCTCTCACTACTCATTATACAGCGGGCGTAGGCTGCTTATTATATTTATCTCAATCGAGCATCTGGTTCCTACAACAGCAGGACAAAAAATTGTCTGTCGACAAATCAATGTCCAACCCACAATTTGACGTGGCCTAACCTAACTCACAGAATCCAATTCAATCGTAGGGATCCAACCTATATTGCGGCATCCTTCTTATTCCAAGAGATCAAATAGATTCCTCGGGACCCAACTTATCCCACAAACCCCACCTAATCCTCAGGATCCAATGTATCACAAAATATCTTACTGACCCCATAGAACCCAAACTAACTCACAGGGCTCATCCTATCCTCCTAGACCCCACTTGTTCCTCAGGTACTTCCTTATCCCACGGGACCTTACTTACTCTACTAAAACTGAAGTAACTCACCTATCTCGAAAGACTCAACCTATCGCTCAGGATCGCACTTACCCTACTGAACCGAGTCTAACTCACAGAGCCTGATCTATCCTTCGGAACACTAACCATCCCTCGAAAATCTCATTATTCAAGGGACCGCACCTATTCCACGGGACCTAAATTATCCTACAGGACTTCACTTGCCCTACTGAACCACAACTAACTTACAGGACCCAAGCTATCCTTTAAGACCGCGTCTATACCTCGGAAACCTCACTATCCTACAGGAGCTCACCTATCTCTCAGAATTCGCCTCATCTCATGAGACCACATATATCCCTCTGGATCCCCCTTATCAAACAGATCTCTGTCTATCCCTGCAGACCCAATCTATCCCATGAGACCCTTCTATCTCTCTGAGGAGCCACTGTCCCACAAGACCTTCCTTATCAAATAGGAAGCTCTCATTCCGTTGAAACCCTTCTATACAACAGGACACCCCTCATCACATAGGATCCTACGTATCCTTCGTATCCCAACGGGATTCCACAGAACGCAAACAAAGCCGCAGGACTCCTCATCCCACAGGACCCATCTATCTTTCAAGATCATCCTTATCGCAGGAGACCTCATCTATCCCTCGGAACCCAACCTATCCCATAGGACCTTCCTCATACTGCAGGACCCCCTTATTCCTCCAGACTTCTAATCACTCGGGATCCAACCTAACTCGCGGGACCCTAAAAATCCATCATGGACTCCCTTAGGCTCCGGCACCACACTTATAGCTTCAAGACCTAACCTATTCCACCGCACCCGACTTACCTCAGAGGACACCCACCCCTAGCCCTCGGATATCCATCCCTATTTCACAGGACACCACCTATCCTACGGAAACCTCTTCATCCAACGGGACGTCAATTATTTTCCAGCATTCAACCTATTCCACTCACAGGACTTAACCTATCCTTCTGGACCTCACCTATCTTTCGGGACCGAACCTATTCCACACCATCCCACCTATCTCGCGAGAGCTCCTTCATCTCGCGCGAAAATCATCTATCCCTGGGGACCCCCGTTTTCACACTGGACCCCACCTATCCATCGAGACCCAGCCTAACCTATATTACCTCACGTATCCCGCAGGAGCCTCCTATCCTTCTAAACTACATAGCATGAATCAAATAGCATAAAAACTACTTTTCGGAACCAACCTATCCCATGGGTTCTGAGCTATCCCACGTGAACTCCTATTTCCCACAGAACCTTCCTATCCCTCGGAAACCTATTTATTCCTCAAGATGCTATGTATTTTCTTCCCCTATAGGACCCCAACAATCTCTAAAGAACCAAAATATCATACAGGAATATATATATGTATATTTATATATTTATATCATGACATTGATCATTTTTTTTAAATAAAGCAACTGTAGTTGGAAAACAATGTTCAGATAGATGTTGAATCACCATTTTTGTTGTGTTTTACCTTGCTAAGAATGAATAAATAATTTTATTTTTCTAGAAAATAAACACGCGAGCAATTTTTGTTGTCTGACAGATTTTTCAAATTGGAGTATAATATTAATAAAAAAATGTTCTATATCATATTATCTATTGTTTAAAATAACAGGAAAGCAAGGGCCAAGCTTCTGATAATTTATCTCTTGAGTTCTGAATTATTATATAAAATATTCTTTTACAATATATAAATAATAAAATAGTTGCATTTTTGATAAAAAATACCAATTTTCGACGAAAATGATAATACAAGGTATTATTGCTTAAATATTATAAATATTCTTTTAAACGTAAAGATTTAAAAAAAAATTAGATGAAAAACACTAAACTAGCATTTAAAATATTGTTTAGGGTCGTAAATCTTCTTTCAAAACCAATCTTTTTTATTTGAAATCAACAATTTCCGATAAAGAATTTGGCCCTAATCTTAAATTGTTAAAAAAATGTGAATCTTGCTTCAAATATATATATTTTTAAATACATATATAAGAATTCACGATAAAAAAAACATGAACCAAAATTGGTAAAAGATACTTAATCTTGTTTAAAATATGATGATTTTTATTGAAAAATACGAATTTCTCATGTATTTTTTAATAAAAATGTAGTTTTTATTGTGTATATATATATACATACGTAAATTTTTTCAAGTTTTTAAATCTCTAACATAACCCAAAATTTTTAAAATATTCTAAATCTAGTTCAAATCATTTTTTTTTCAAATACCAATTTGTGGTGTATGACACAGACATTACCTAAAATTTTCAAAAATTGTAAATATTTCTCAAAATATGTTTTTTTTTTTTAATTAAAAATAGCAATTTATCGCGAAAACAATAGCATAGTCCAAACTGTTTGAATATTTGGAATCTTGCACTAAATTCAATAATTTTTGGTTTTAAATACCAATTTTTTATGCAAAACGCTAGAAAACCTTATATTATCAAAAGTTGTAAAACTTGAAAAAAAATTTTTAATAATAATTTTGAACGAAAAACGCAAATATAATGCAATATTCTCAAAAGATTCTGAATCTTGTTCAAATTTTAATGAGTTTCATTAAAAAAAAGGAACATTTTTAGTCTAAAATGCTAATAATATATGCTTTTTATGTTATAAAAACGGACTTTGAAATTTCATTTCTTGCTTTAGAGTTGAGTTTTAAGGCTTTTAGACTGAAATTTTATCAAGTTTTTTTTTTTGTGATGACCGAGAATAATGGAGAGAATTTTGCCGAGCATTTTGCCTTGAGAATTTTGAAGATTTCAGGAGAATGAAACTGTGTTCTTAAAATTTCTGGTGAAATTTGAATAATGTTTTATTTTGTAAATTAATTTTAAGAGAATATTTGAAAATGATTCTCTAAAATTCCGACAAATAATGCAGAAAATTTTAAAGCAAAAATTTTCAATTCTGCACGCTTATAACATTTTACAAAAAATTCGTGTTAGTTTAAGAAATATTAAGACGTTTCGCAAAGATTTGATCAAATTTAAAACAAAATGTCGATTTCATAAAATTAACAAAAAAATCGATTTTTAAAGATTTCCAAGAAAAAATTTAGAATCTTTTTAAGAATGAAAGGTTTTAAGAGAATGCAAAACTTTTCTAGATAAAATTGAACAAGATTTCAAAACATTTCGAAAGATTTCCAAAATTGTCAGAAAAGTATGTGGTCAATTTTCAGTTAGGAAGATCAGTTTTCAAACCAAAAATGGAAGTTACATTTTTAGTTTAAAAAATTCATTTTTAACAAAAAAAAAAAGGAATTTCGAACAATTTGGTTAAAAAGTCATCCTTTTTGGTTAAAAATTCAACTGTTTTGTTGAAAATTCGTTTTTTTTTTACGAATTTTCAACAAAATACATGGATTTTAAGAAAATAGTTAAATTTTCAACTAGGCAAGATCAATTTTCAACCAAAAATGGAAAAGTTTACATTTGTAGTAAAAAAAAAAATCATTTTTAACCAAAAAAAAAAGGGAATTTTGAACAATTTGGTTAAAAAGTCAACTTTTTTGGTTGAAAATTCAACTAACATCTTTTTTGGATGAAAATTCAAATATTTTTTCGAAAATTTGTCTTTTTAATTTAGAAATTCATCTGTTTTAGTAGAAATGTCATCTTACTTTGATAAAAATGCAACTGGTTGGTTAAAAAGTAATCTTCTTTGCTTGAGGATTTAACTATTTTGTTTACAAATTTTTTTTGAACCACTTTGTTAAGAAATCATTTTTTGTTGAAGATTCATATTTTTAGTCGAAAATACTTTAGTTGAGCTACTTTGTTGATTATTTATTTTTAAATAAACTGTTATCTATTTGGTTCAAAATTTAACTATTTTATTGAAAATTATTATTTTTTTTACTGAAAACTCATATTTTCTGGTTGAAAATTCAATTTTTGTAAAGAAAATTCATCTTTTGGCTGAAAGGTTCAACAATTTAGGCAAACAGTTTTTTCTTTCATGACTGAAAAATCTTTTTTTGTTGAAAATTCGTCTTTTGATTTTAAAATTCTTTTTTTTTTGACGAAATTTTAGCTTTTTTGGTTGAAATATTAATTTTTATTTTTTTTTTTTTTTTAGATTTCATTTTTTTAGGTTGAAAATTAAATTATTTTGTTCAGAAATTTAATTCTTTTGTTAAAAATTCAAGTATTTTGTTAAAAGGTTATCTTTTATGGTAGAAAAGTTATTGTTTTGTTTAAAAACGAAAAAAATTTGCAACTAAATAGTTGAATTTTCATCTACGAAAGATCAATTTTAAATTAAAAGGATCAATTTTTAACAAAAAAAAAAAATGAACTTTTAAGAAAGTAGTTCAACTCGAACTACTTGAAATTGAGTTGAATTTTCAACCTAGATAGGTGAATTTTTAACCAAAAATGCAATAATTTATAGTTTAGCAACAAAAACTATTTTAATTTAAAAAAATACGAATTGATAACAAGACTTGAATCCTCAACTAAAAAAAAAAAATAATTTTTAACCAAAAAGGATGAATTTTCAACCTAGAAGATTAATTTTCTATCAAAAAGACGAATTTTCAACAAAATACATGGATTTTAACAAAATAGTTAAATTTTCCGCTAGGTAAGATCAATTTTCAACCAAAAATTGAATAGTTACATTTTTAGTAAAAAAATTCATTTTTAACACAAAAAAAAAAGAATTTTGAACAATTTTGTTAAAAAGTCGTCTTTTTTGGTTGAAATTTACACTATTTCAAACTAAAAAATCAAACTAAAATCTTTGTTTGGATGAAAATTCAAATATTTTTTGGAAAATTTGTCTTTTTGATTTAAAAATTCATCTTTTTTAGTAGAAATATCAAATTTTCAACCAAAAACGCAATAGTTTATATTTCAATAAAATAAAAATATTTTAATTTAAAAAAATACGAATTGATAACAAAAGACTTGAATCCTCAACTAAAAAAAATTAATTTTTAACCAAAAAGGATGAATTTTCAACCAAAAAGATTAATTTTCTATCAAAAAGAGGAACTATTCCATTTTTGGTCGAAATTTATCCTTTATAGTTAAATAGAACTATTTGTTTGTTTTTTAGGTTGAAAATTGATTTCTTTTGTTGAAAATTGTTTTTTTTGTTTTTTTTTTTTGGTAAAAAGTAGACTTTTCAAATTGAAAATGCGAAGATTTTTTATTTTAGTTAAAAGTTAATTCCTTTGATTGAAAATTGAACTATAAATCGTGAAAAATTCATCTTTTTTAGTTGAAAATTCATTTTTGTTGTTAAAAATTTATCTCTTTTAGTTAGAAATTCCTTTTGTTGTTGTTGAAGATTCGTCTTTTTGTTTAAAAATTTAACTATTTTGTTGAAAATCCATTTTTTTCTGAAGATTCATCATTTTAGTTAAAAACTCATTTATTTGTTGAATATTCATCCTTTTAGGTTAAAAATGCAACTGTCTGGTTGGAAATTAAGCTTTTTATTTATTGAGGAATTAACTTTTTTCTTGGAAATTCGTCTTTTTTGGTAAAAAAATTAATCTTCTTGGTTTGAAAAAAAATTTTTTTTCTACTATTGTATTGTTTTATTCAAAATTCATTTTTCAAATTGAGAATGTAACTATTACATCAACTATTTGCCTAAAAATTCATATATTTTGACTTTTTAATTGAATATTTAATCTCGAACTGAAAATTTAACTATTTCAGTTCAAAATTCACCTCTTTAGGTAAAAATTCTCCTGTTTTGTTTGTAAAAAATGAATTTTTTAAATTTAAAATTTAGCTATTATATTTTTAGCTGAAATTGATGTTTTATAGTTGAAAATTTAATTATTTGTTTGATTTAAAATTGAACTATTTTTTTGAAAAGTCTTTTTTTTTTGGTTGAAAGTTAATTTTTTGAACTGAAAATTTAACTATTCCATTTATTATTTATTTATTTACTATTTGTAGAAAAATCTTCTTTTTTGGTTGAAAATTAATCTTCTTCGTTTAAAATTAATTTGATTTTTTTTCATTAAAGATCCATTTTTTTAATTGGAAGTTTAACTATTGGATAAACTATTTTGCTGAAAATTCATGTATTTTGATGGAAATACGTCTTTTTTGATAGAAAATTAATTTTCTTGGTTTTAAATTAATTTTTTTTTTGTGTTTGAAATTCGTCTCTTCGATTGAAGATTAAAATATTTTGTTATATTTTTTGTTTGTAAAAGATTAAATTTTTAACTGAAAATTCAACTACTCAAGTTGAAAATAAATTTTTAGTTAAAATGCATCTTTTATATTTGAAAATTAAACTATGTAAATATTCTTTATTTTAGTTGAAAGCTCATCTCTTTGGTTGAAAATTTGTCTTTTTTGGTTGAAAATTAATTTTCTTGGTTTGAAATTCATTTTTTTTTTTTTTGAAAATTCAACTAATTTGTTGAAAATTCGTCTCTTTGGTTGAAAACTTGAATATTTTGTTGAAAATTTGTTATTTTTTTTTGTTGGTAAAAAATTTAGTTTTCAACTGAATATTCAACTATTCAAGTTGAAAATTCTTTTTATTTTGTAAAAAATTAATTTTTAAAATTGAAAATGTAAAGATTCTGTATTTTAGTTGAAAGTTCATCTCTTTGGTTGAAAATTTAACTATTTGGTTGAAAATTGGTCTTTTTTGGTATAAAATTAATTGTCTTTGTTTAAAATTTATTCTGTTGTTGAAAATTCAACTACTTTGTTGAAAATTTGTTCTTATTTTCGGTAAAAAATTTGATTTTTAACTGAAAATTCAACTATTCAAGTTGAAAATTAAGTTTTGGGTAAAATTGATCTTTTGTAGTTGAAAATTCAACTATTTTGTTGAAAATTCTTTTTATATAATTTTTGGCCTGAAAATGTGAATTTCAAACTAAAGAAGGTAATTTTCCATTTTAAAAAACTAATTTTCAAACAGAGGAATTAATTTTTAAACAAGAAAGATTTTTTTAGTAAAGAAATAAAATAAACTTAAGTAAATCGTTGAATTTTCAAGATGAAAAGACAAATTTTCTAAACTTTTTTTTTGGACCAAACTGTTGAATTTTCAAGAGAAATAGATGGATTTTTTACAAAACAGTTGAATTTGCAACCCGAAAATATGATTTTTCAACAAAAAAGTTAATTTATAATCAAATATTTGAATTTTCAACCGAATAGTTCTTTTCCACCAAATTAAACAAATTTGCAAGCCAAAAGGACGAATTTCTTACAAAACAATGAAATTCTTAGCCTAAAAATGTGAATTTTCTAACTAAAGAAGGTAATTTTCCATTTAAAAAAACTAATTTTCAAATAAAGGAATTAATTTATAAACAAGAAAGATTTTTCGAGTAAAGAAAGAGAATAGTTTTAACTAAATCGTTGAATTTTCAAGATGAAAAGACAAATTTTCTAAAAAACCGGTGAATTTTCAACCAAAATTTTTATTTTTGACCAAACTGTTGAATTTTCAAGAGAATTAGATGAATTTTCTACAAAATAGTTGAATTTTCAACCCGAAAATATGATTTTACAACAGAGAAGTTCATTTATGACCAAATATTTGGATTTTCAACCAAATAGTTCTTTTCCACCAAATTTTAAAAAATTTCAAACCAACAGGGCGAATTTCCTACAAAACGATGTAATTTTTTGCCTGAAAATGTGAATTTTCAACTAAAGAAGGTAATTTTTCATTAAAAAAAAACTAATTTTCAAATGAAGGAAATCATTTATAAATAAGAAAGATTTTTTGAGTAAAGAAAGAAAATAATTTTAACTAAATCGTTGAATTTTCAAGATGAAAAGACAAATTATATAAAAAAATCGTTGAATTTTCAACAAAAATTTTTATTTTTGAACAAAATGTTGAATTTTCGAGAGAAATATATCAATTTTCTACAAAACAGTTGAATTTGCAACCCGAAAATATGATTTTTCAACAAAAAAGTTCATTTACAACCAAATATTCGAATTTCCAACCAAATAGTTCTTTTCCGCCAAATTTTAAACAATTTTAAGCCACAAGGACGAATTTTCTACAAAACGATGTAATTTTTAGCCTAAAAATGTGAATTTTGAATTAAAGAAGGTAATTTTCCATTTTTAATAACTAATTTTCAAACAGAGGAATTAATGTTTAAACAAGAAAGATTTTTTCAGTAAAGAAAGAAAATAATTCTAACTAAATCGTTGAATTTTGAAGATGAAAAGACAAATTTTCTAAAAAACCGTTGAATTTTCAACAAAAATTTTTATTTCCGTCAAGACTGTTGAATTTTCGAGAGAAATAGATGAATTTTTTACAAAAACATTTGAATCTGCAACCCGAAAATATGATTTTCAGCAAAAAAGTTAATTTATAACCAAATATTTGAATTTTCAACCAAATAGTTTTTTTCCACCAAATTTTAAAAATTTTCCAGCTAAATGGACGAATTTCCTTCAAAACGATGTAATTTTTAGCCTGAAAATGTGAATTCTCAACTAAAGAAGGTAATTTTTCATTTGAAAAAACTAATTTTCAAACAGAGGAATTAATTTTTAACAAGAAAGATTTTTTCAGTGAGGGAAGAAAATAATTTTAACTAAATCATTGAATTTTCAAGATGAAAAGACATATTTTCGAAAAAAACCGTTGAATTTAAAAAAAAAATTTATTTTCGACCAAACTGTTGAATTTTCAAGCTTATTATTCGGGAATTTTCCAATTCGCTAATACAATGTTCCGGAATTTTATTATTCGGGAATTTTATCATTCGGAAATTTTGCAATTCGGAAATTTTATCATTCGGGAATTTCCCAATTCGTGAATCTTATTATTCGGGAATTTTCCAATTCGCTAATACAATAAACTATTTGGGAATTTTATTATTCGGAACTTTTCCAATTCGGAAATTTTAATATTCGGAAATTTTCCAATTCGGCAATTTTATCATTTGGGAATTTTATAATTTGGGAATTTTCCAATTCGGGAATCTTATTATTCGAGAATTTTCTAATTCGGTAATACAATAAACTGTTTAGGAATTTTATTATTCCGGAATTTAAACATTCGAAAATTTTTCAATTCGGAAATTTTATTATTCGGAAATTTTATAATTTGTGAATTTTCCAATTCGGTAATTTTATTTTTCGAAAATTTTTTAATTCGGGAATCTTATTATTCGGGAATTTTCCAGTTCGGTAATACAATAAACTGGTCGGAAATTTTCAAATTCGGGAATTTTTCAATTGGGAAATTTAATTATTCGGAAATTTTCCAATTTGGAAATATTATCATTCGGTAATTTTATAATTTGGGAATTTCCCAATTCGGGAATCTTTTTATTCGAGAATTTTCCAATTCGGTAATACAATGTTCCGGAATTTTATTATTCGGGAATTTTCTCATTCGGAAATTTTCCAATTCGGAAATTTTATCATTCGGGAATTTTACAATTTGGGAATCTTATTATTAGGAAATTTTACGATTCGTTAATACAATAATCTTTTCGCGAATTTTATTATTCAGGAATTTTATCATTCGGAAATTTTCCAATTCGGGAATTTTCCAATTGGGAAATTTAATTATTCGGAAATTTCCCAATTCGGAAATTTTATCATTTTGAAATTTTATAATTTGCGAATTTCCCAATTCCGGAATCTTATTTTGAGGGGAATTTCCAATTCGGTAATACAACAAACTGTTCAGGAATTTTATTATTCGGAAAGTTTCCAATTTGGAAATTTTATCATTCGGTAATTTTATAATTTGGGAATTTCCCAATTCGGGAATCTTATTATTCGGGAATTTTCCAATTCGGTAATTTTATCATTCGGGAATTTTCCAATTTGGAAATTTTATCCTTAGGAAATTTTCCAATTCGGGAATTTACCATTTCGGAAATTTTATCATTCGGGAATTTTCCAATTCGGGAGTCTTATTATTCGGGAATTTTTCAATTCGGGTACTTTATAATTTGGGAATTTTCAAATTTGTAAATTCTATTATTCAGAAATTTTCCAATTCAGGTATTTTATAATTTGGGAATTTGCCGATTAGTAAATTTTGTTATTCGGAAATCATTCGAGAATTTTCCAACTCGGTAATATTATAATCTGTTCGCGAATTGTATTATTCGCGAATTTTATCATTCGGGAATTCTCCAATTCGTAAATTTTATTATTCAGTAATTTTCCTATTCAGGTATTTTATAATTTGGGAATTTTCCGATTCGTAAATTTTATTATTCGGAAATTTTCCAATTCGGAAATTTTATCATTCGGGAATTGTCCAATTCAGTAATATTATAAACTGTTCGAGAAATGTATTATTTGGGAATTTTATCATTCGGGAATTTTACAATTCAGGAATTTTATTATTCGGGAATTTTACAATTCAGGAATTTTATTATTCGGGAATTTTACAATTCGTAAATCAGTTATAATTTGAGAATTTTCCAATTCGGAAGTTTTATTATTCGGGAATTTTTCTATTCGGTAATTTTACAGAGACGGGAATTTTTTTCTCGGGATAGTGCCAGATATTGAATAAAAATAGTTTTTCATTTTATATCAAATAACCTATATGATTAAGCTAAAAGAAATCAGGCATGAACTCAGTGATTCTACGTCGTGCAGTTTCTCTCTCGTGCTCACTCACTCTCTCTCTCTCTCTCCGTCAACCTTTTTATTTCCGCCTCCGCCTCTCTAACAGCTCACTTTCTGTGTGGTCTTCCCGTTGCGCTGCAGAGGGGGTGGTGATTGCGGGTGAAGCAAAACACTCCATAAACCCACAAACACGATATTTACAAACTTCACAAGCACGTTGAACAGAAGCACACACTTTTATAGTTCGAAAGGAAGTTAATAATTGCAAAATAAAAGCAATTATTGGTCAATTAAAAAAGAAGTTTCTGAATAATATATGAAGTTAGTTTTTTGACGTCAAATTAGACACATCCGCTCTGTTTAAAATCACGAAGAAAACTGAAAGAACATTTTCAGAGGTACTACAGTTTAACGACTTCAGAAAATGAAAGGAAAGACACTTCAATTTTTGAAGGGCTGCGGTTGTAAAAATGAATGACAACATGGGGCCCGGTTTCTGGGTCGCAAACATATTTTTGAAAGGTTTGCTACGTCGGTTCTCAAATTGAATGCATCAATATTCAAAATTGCAAAAATGATCTTTTTCAACACTATGAAATACCCATATATATATATACCTATATGAGGTACCCATATAAACCGCATTATAATTTTGTCCTTTGCACCAAATGCCATAAAAAATGTGGCTATTATGCAATTTCTTTAATTTATCTTTGGTAGGTCTCAGAACTGACGTAAGGTCTCTCTTGTTTTTACATGCCGTAGTATGCCCGAGGATTCTCGCTATTCGTTCAACTAGTCTTTCAACGTTTGGAATGCTAATAAATGACCCAATTTCCGCGTTTTGAGCTATTTCATTAATTATACGCTGTTCCTTTTTGGCCAAAATATTCAATCTGAGATTGATATACTCTCTTACGAAATATTGCGTGTAAAAGTTCCCATTGAGAGTGTCTTCCACCAGTCGCAAGTTATTTTGATTGAAATTCTTGATCGGAAAGGAGAATGGCTCTGTCGACCATACTGAAAACTGCGCCTTTTTTTGTATTTTTGTGGGTGACTAGAATCGAAATTAAGGTATCTGCCAGACCACGTTGGTTCACGGAACCAATTGCAATTTATTTCTTGGTTGATGTTCCTGTGAATAGTGACATCTAGAAAATTTATTGCCCTATTATGTTCCTTCTCGAAAATACAAAGGTACCTGGAAACCTATTTGCGGTAAAATAACTGTTTCCTGGTCGTCCATAACTATATCGGCTGAAACTGGTGAAAGGGGAGAGCCCATTGGTAGCCCTCTTTTTTGAAGGTACGTTATTTCATTGAAATTGAAATCCGTGCTATTCAGACATAACCGAAGCCCTTCTTCGAAATCTTCCCACAGAATTTTTCTGTTTCGCGAATTTCATTCCACCTGCTACGGACCGCCTCAACTGCCTTCTCTTTCGGCAGATTTCTGAAAAGAGAAACAGCATCTAGTGACGCGAATACGTGATTTTCCGGGATCCTAAAATTCCTAATTTTTTTCACTAAATCGAAGCTGGTAAACCCTCTCGATTCAAGAGCTTCGATATTATTAGTAATAATAGTGTTTTTTAAGAAGGTTGATGAGACGTAAGTCGCGCTACCCACGTACGATATCATCGTCCTAAGTGGGGTATCTCTCTTATGGAGTTTTGTAAGACCATAAATTCTAGAAGAGTTAGCGTCATGTACATTCAGATTCTTAGCGGTGAATTTATTCACGTATTCTTAAATTAAAATTGATTGAATTCAAATTTATTCAGAAAAAAAGGATCTCTCTCCTCTCACTCCACTGGGATTCGAACACCAGGTCAACTGATTCCCGGTCAGGTACTCCAACCAATTGAGCTACAGAGAGATCAAAGAAAGATACTATTTTTCTGATATACGCTAATTTTAGCAAGGTGCTACAAAATCAATATTTTAAATAGAAATCTGTATTATCATCGGAGATTGTAATTATCTATCCGTTGAGAAATTCGATCACACATACTGTGAACAATGGAAATCTACCTTATCGACCAAAGTTAAATCCTTTAATACAGAAAAATAATTTCCGTCATACAGTGTAGATGGGTATACAAATTAAAATTGATTGAATTCAAATTTATTCAGAAAAAAAGGATCTCTCTCCTCTTACTCCACTGAGATTCGAACACCAGATCGACTGATTTCCGTTCAGGTGCTCTAACCAATTCAGCTACAGATAGATCCAAGAAAGGCATTGTTTTTCTGATATACGCTAATTTTAATAAGGTGCTACACAATCAATATTTTAAATAGGAATGTGGGTTATCATCGGAGATTGTGATTATTGATCCGTTGAGATATCCAATCACTCATACTGTGAACAATGGAAATCTACCTTATCGACAAATGTTAAATCCTTTAGTACAGAAAATTAATTTCCGTCATACAGACTAGAGGGGGATCTAAGTTAAAATTCATTAAATTCAAATTCATTCAGAAGAAAAGGATCTCTCTCCTCTCACACCACTGGGATTCGAACACCAGATCAACTGATTTCCGGTCAGGTGCTCTAACGAACTGAGCTACAGAGAGATCAAAGAAAGATACTGTTTTCCTGATAAACGCTAATTTTAGCAAGGTGCTACACAATCAACATTTTAAATAGGAATCTGTATTATCATCGGAGATTATAATTATCGATCCGTTGAGAAATCCAATCACACATACTGCGAATAATGAAAATCTACATTATCGACCCTAGGTAAATCCTTTATTGCAGAAAAATAGTTTCCGCTATACAGACTAGATGGGAATATAAATAAAAATTTATTACATTCAAATTTATTTAGAAGAAAAGGATCTCTCTCCTCTTACTCCACTGGGATTCCATCACCAGATCAACTGATCTCCGGTCAGGTGCTCTAACCAATTGAGCAACAGAGAGATCAAACAATGATACTGTTTTTCTGATATACGCTAATATTAGCACGGTGCTACAAAATCAATATTTCAAAGAGGAATCTGTATTATCATCGGAGATTGTCATTATCGATCCGTGGCGAAATCCAATCACGCATACTGTGAATAATGGTAATCTAGTTTATCGACCAAAGTTAAAACCTTTGATACAGAAAAATAATTTCCGTCATACAGACTAGATGGGAATTAAAATTAAAATTTATTACATTCAAATTTATTCATAAAAAAGAATCTCTGTCATCTCACTCCACTGGGATTCGAACACCAGATCAACTGATTTCCATTCAGGTGCTGCAACCAATTGAGCTACAGATAGATCAAAGAAAGACATTGTTTTTCTGATATACGCTAATTTTAATAAGGTGCTACACAATCAATATTTAAAATAGGAATGTGGGTTTTCATCGGAGATTGTGATTATTGATCCGTTGAGAAATCCAAGCACACATACTGTGAACATTGGAAATCTACCTCATCGACCAAAGTTAAATCCTTTAATACAGAAAAATAATTTCCGTCATACAGACTAGATGGGTATATAAATTAAAATTGATTGAATTCAAATTTATTCAGAAAAAAAGGATCTCTCTCCTCTCACTCCACTGGGATTTAACCTTAAAGCCATTCCCGCGTGCCAAAAATATGCCACGGCACTTGCGAGATGGATGCAGAAAGCTGTCATCCTTGCGTCGCGTCCTGTGACCACCCATCTCACGGTTGTGAGACGTGGCCATGAATGGGATTTACCGGGGTCTCACTGAGAGCCGATGTCATTTTTCAGATGATAGTTGCTTCCAGTGGGACCCTACGGGTGATCGGGTGAACCCTTTTCTAATATTACGCAATTTCCGCTCGTAAGTACACGCGCACTGTGCCTTTCCGCTACGCTGTTGGTGTTTTTCAGGCATTAGTAGCAACCGTCTCTAGCCGGGGAGTCGAGAAACTGTGTGTGTTATGTATCACTTACGGAACGGTAATGTAATGATGAATATGCACACAAAAAATTGTTTTATATATCATCACTGCACTTAATTTACTTTTTAAATTACACAATTGCACGCACGGTCACTCACAAACATAAGCGCATGCTCAAACGCTTTGAAAAATCGCACCCACTGAGTACTAGAACCCTACCTAAACAACCTAAGCCTATAAATCTAATGTACTGCACGCTTTAGCCACCTGAGCTAATGAATCGCTTCGATCTTGTTGACAAAATCTCAGCCAAGCTTTTTCGCTGACAATCCAGGACTAATGGAGGAATATATTTTTTATTTTTTCGTTTTACACATTTCATGAATTGGTGGATTTAAAAATTCTTTAATCAAATTTTTAATTTTATTGCTGAATCAACAATATCAGCAATATTTTTGATCAACAATGAAAGTCATGGCCGGGAATGATAATCACTTTTTTACTGTTTCCATATTAACAAGCTTTTATATTAACAATGTTTTATAAGTTAAGTGTGTATAATGTTTAAAATTCATAGAACTCATTAAAACCACAAACTTCTATCTCTGTAAAGATGATTATTGTTTTAGATTCTAAGAATTTTTTATATGAAACTTTTCGCTTTAAGAGTACTGTATTCAAGCTTTATTCTCAAAATTCTCATAAGATTATGTTGTAAATTTGAAATTATGTCATAAGTATAATGCAAAAATATTAAATTGTATTTAGAACTTGCATCTAGCACCGTTATAAAAACTAATGAAAATGTATTTCAAGTTGAAGGCAAATAAAGATTTTGTTTTAAAAATACTCACAATCGGTGCTTATATCGAATAGAAATATATCTACTTTTTTAACAGCAATAATTATATTCCAAATTTATTTATTGTTTCTTCCCTTCTTAAAAGACATATGTACTTAGATTATATAATAAATGAATATTTTTAATCCAATTCATTTGAAGAATTTTTAGAATACAATGCCCAGTCCGCCTGAATCCGCCAGTTAACGCAAGCTCATTCCAACTGATTCCGTATCATTCCGAATAATTTTGAGCCATTCCGCTATTCCATTTTTTTCTTTAATTTACGTTTCAAACGCAATGTGGCCATTGTCTGAATCCGTCTTATGACGCGAGTACGTACCAAATGGTACCGAGCCTGTCTGCCAACAGTCAGAATGATTCCGGTTCGAGTCGAATACAATTGCCACATTGCGCATGCAACTTAAGTTAAAGAAAAAAAATGTAATGGCGGAATGGCTAGTAATTATTAAGAATGACACGGAATCAGTCGGAATGATCTTGCGTTATCTGGCGGATTCAGACGGAATGGGCATAGTATTCTGATAAGTGCAGAATCATTCGGAGTGAATTCAGAATGACGCGGAATCAATCGGAATGAGCTTGAGTTATCCAGTATGTCTGTACACACACACACACACACACACACACACACATACACACACACACACACACACACACACGCAGTTTTTTCCTATAATGTGAATGTTCACGAGGCAACAGGTTTTGCACCATTCACTCTGGTTTACGGTAGAGATGCCAATCTTCCAACAAGCTTCTCTCCCAATCCGTCTGATAAGACATATACAATGCATTTGCAGGAACTCTTTCTGAGGCTTGATTTAAGAATTGTAAGATCTGAACAATTTGAGGAATAAAAAATTATTCTTTCAAGAGTAATTTTGATATTAAAATTTTTTGAATAACAATAAACAATGAGAGAAGTTTATAATTCAAAAGTCGAAATGAAAAGGCATTAGGATTTTAACAAAAATATGATGTACATGATAATCGTGATGAAAACGAAAACTAAAAATATGCAACTTAGGTGAATAGCAACATTCGTCGAAACGTCGGTTTTTAGAAATTTTACTTCTTTGATTATGGAGTATATATCACATTTTTAATGATAAAGTAAAGAAAAGGTGATATGTCTAAGAGATATTAAACGTCAATACGAAATGAAAACTCGTCACCTTGGTTAAAAAAAGGGGTGCATATAGAATTTAAAAAAAGAGAGAGAGAGAATATGTACATATGGGGCATAACTTCTCAAGTGTACCCACCTCGAAAATGAAAGATGTGCGATCGGACTAAAAATTGTCCCAATCGTAGTACTATTAAATAGTACTCCTCGAACAAAAAATTAATTAATTTTGATAATTATTTATCAAAGTGAAGGGGTTACAATTTTTGGTCTTTTAAGAAAGGCCTGACTTTCAAGCATTTGTAACTTTTTCCCTATTGCTTTAAACAAAATTTCACTACAAATGTTTTTAATAGATTTTTTCACAAACTTTTCGTTGGTCGTAACGATTCATAAAAAAAGTTCAAATTTGACCCTAATTTTTGAATATCAAAAATAAATTTGACTTTTTTTCAAATTACGACACTTTTTTTTCTTCAAAATAGTTTAAAATAAAGCTGAGATTTCTTCCCTATAAGACCCCGAATTTTCAGAGTGGCAAATTGATTTGTCTTTGAGTAATAGAACGATACGTATACAAGATGCCATGATAGAGCGGGTGGCGCGCGATCTCTCTTAGTGCGCTCACGCCGAGGATCTTTGTGCAACGCTTTGGAGCCAGTTTTTTAAGATAAGTAATATTTTCTGCTACTAAAATAATTGTTTTTTTTGTCTCTAAATAGTGAGGCATAAAGTAACTCATCTTAAACTCCGTGGTGTTGCCTACGACTTGCGTTTGAAATTCCCTGCACTACCAGAAGGAGCTCAAATTTTCAATTCATGCAGATACCAACTCATCAACTCAGCGGGAATATAATTCTTGAACTCTGGTGATATTGCAGAGCCTTCTGGTAGAGATAAGGTAGATCATAAAGGTGGTGTTGAAGTATTTGGTCAAATCATCGAAAAATGCAATGCCTCTAAAGATGTTCAATAACAATTTCTACTTCTGTCGCTTGCGCCAAAATCTTGGGACGAAGAAAACTGATGAAAGTGTTCAATACATCAGAGCGAAAAGCAAGAAATGTCAAAAAATTAGTTTCAGAGCATGTAATTCTTACGCTTTCGAATCCAAAAACAGAAAGAGCATTGACTCCTGAAACTAAAACTCTTGTGAAAAACTTTTATGAACGCGATGCCATAAGTCGAATGACGCCAGGGGTGAAAGACGTTGTGTCGAGCAAGAATGATGATGGAACTCGTTCACATGTGCAGAAGAGGTTACTCCTGTGTAATATCAACGAGCTACATGCTCAATTTACATCAGAACAGGCCTGAAGATCAGTATTTCAAAATTCACAAAACTCAGACCTCGTCATTGTGTTCTAATCAGCGCATCAAAATACATAAATATACATAGTATGAAAGAAATCGTCGGTTTACGGCTTTCGGAAGTCCACCCTGTTTATTTTCCAAGATTGGTAAAAATGTATGTGACACGTTAAAATGAATTTTCGACGCCAGCGTATAGTTGCCTATAAGGCATTTGCACGGCAGTATAGTAAGTATATACAAATTTCTATTTACCTATTATAGAAGGCGCGATCTGCGTTTTTATTGACAGCCATAACGAATCACGCCTTTCTCATTGGGAGCAGTCGCAATGTGTTTCAATAACATTCACTAAAATTAAGCAGTATAAAAATTTTTTATAAAATAAAACGTATGCGGTCAAAAACGACATTGTTTTGGATTAAAAACATTACGAATACGACGGTATTTGAAATTATTTCAATTAACACCTCCTTACCGGGCTGATAAATATGCTTTCAACAAATAAATGTTTCACTTTTGAAGCAAAACCTCCGCAAGAAAATAAATATTAGAATAAAGAGCGGGTTCGTTGTTGGCTGAGAATCCAAGAGCACAGTGCATAACTGCCACAATTTCTATGTTGAATACTTAGTCTTTAGTACTTGTTGAAGTGGTAAAAATAACATATCTTTCACTATATTATTCAAACTTATGGAACGTGAATTTCATAGGAGTTAACATGGAACACGACAATGTGTCACAAGACTCATGCCATGATCCAACCAACTATGGTCTCGCCACGCGCATCTAAAAATGTCAACCAATCACGAAAACGTACAATGCCATCCATTTTTAAAAAATCGTCGAGCAGCAAATTTGAATCAAGTTATACGCTAAGTGTGTGCATCACAGAATTAACTCGAAATTTCTTATAAATAATTGTTTAAATTCGGACTAAAATAAAAAAAAACATGCGCTCATTATGTATAACAAGCATAAAAATGTACAGAATTAGGACATTAAATAATTTACCGTGTGTTTTTTAAAATATATTTTATAATCATTCAAATCTTGTGTCCTAGAACTGCTGGCCACGCAGTTTTCAGCGCGTAGGGCGAATAAAATAAACATTATTTAACAAGGCTTTTAATCGGTTCTCCATCAATGAAATTTTATAAAATGATAAAATACATCAATGGGAGGAAGAGAGAATAACAGATTACTCATCTTATATTAAATCATATTTTTAATATAGGATTCTTATATTCACAACAAATACACAGTCCATCATTTATCTATATTTTTCATATTCGCAACAAATATACAGATGAACTGTGGAATGTTAGTCACTCCTGGTTTAAACTAAGCATGCACTTGTCAAATGTTTTAGTTATGCTGTCAGAGCCCAGGAAACCAAAATCCATTCACTTTCTTTGAATGGGTTTTAAAGTTGTTCGAATAGCGTATCTGTCACTGGAATTCCAGATTGCCGCCGATTGGTTTCTAACAGAATTTTACTCGTTATTATTTTTTTGACAGACTTATAAGCCACAAAAGCCTACACATCCTCTAGAACTAAAATAAAAAAAGGGAATCTAGTAGCCTTGCGTATGATTTCCCTTAATCTCTCAGTAATTTATAAATTTTAGAAATCATGCGAAACATGGCAGCCTTACCTACAAAAAAGTCGGTCTAATTCAAAAAGAGGTAAACCGATTCAGTATGACGTTGCTTGAAATGAACATTGTAGTATGTTGTAGGCTCCGAGCTATTCGAAAAACTGACCGATACACCACCCTTCGCTAGTAAAAATGACAGTTAGGAATCAATAGAAGCCGTTTAGAAAACGTATACGATGCAGATGCAATCTTATATGGTCCTAACTGGTTTCTAATAGGATTAAAACAACAAAATGCAAAAAAGTCATCGCACAATCGATTCACGCTTATCAGTTTCGTTGACAGTTTTTGAAAATTGGAAATTGTCATCTTGTAGAATTTTCTGCACGTTTGAATGGTCAGAATATGAAGAGAAAGAATGAAAGGTCGCTTTTGGTACCTCTTTGCCTCTCCTTCTATTCATTGCGTGCCTTTACTGTACTAACCGATCGCCAAGAAAACATTCCGAGGAAACGCATTTAGAGGATATTAACGTATTTGCAGGAACTCACGTAAAAAAGAAAGAAACACTCACAATATACGTAAAGATAGATTCATGTGAGATGTTTTTTTGTTGTTGTAAGAGGAAATCGGGTGAAGCTGTGCTAGACGTTGTATGCTTTTGCTCAATCTCGCTTTTTTTGGACTCACATTTTGGTCTTTAATTTTGGGATTGGTTTTCCGTTGAGAAGGGAATTCTAAGGTGTGCGAATTTTCCAAAAGCTCGACTCGCAAGACATCAAAATTATAAAAGACAGTGTGTTGATCTTAGCAAGTAAGGACACATATCGTTCTTTTTTTAAATTGTGTTATCTTTTTGTACTTTAGATTTAATAGAGTCGTTGTATCGCAATGAAGTTTGTTTGAACCGTAGCCTAAGTACATGTTGTCGAAAGGGACGAGCGTTCGATCGAAAAGTCTGTCGCGAACGTGTAGTACAGTTTTCGATTTCAAAATCCAAACTCGAACTTGTTTAAACTTATTCTGAACTTTAGGCTACTTTAAAAAAAACTTGTTCTTTTCCTAGAATGCTAAGAGTTTAGGAAACTCAGAGCTCTGAACATTGAGACTTTATTGGATTTATTTTTAAAATGAGCCTGGTGGGTAAGCGCTGGACAACGCAATGTGAAGCTGTGATAGAGAAAATCAAACCAACAAAAGTCTCAGATTCTCGAGGATCCCTTGCTGTAAAAGAATGTCGAGTATCTTGTAGACGGTGCAATTTTGATCGGAGACCTTAAGCTGTCCAACGCTCCGTCCCTTGATACGCCTAGATTAAGAAAATGTAACTATCTATAAGTTGTACTTTGAAGTACCTATTGATCGATGTGATGTGCATCCGTCGACAACCTTAACTGACACCTCGATCTTTTTTCGAATTTTTAAAGCCTTAAGGCTCACGAAATTGTAAATAACATTAACGCATTCTATAAAATATGGATATGAAAAAAGAGGGAATAAGTGGCACTAACTTAGAAGATTTCTGACTTCCTGGTGGGGGATTTGAAATAAGATTGAGAAGTCGATGAGTGAACAGTACCAAAAGAAATTCTTGTTCCGCTATAGTCGCAACCCGAGATCCGCTTCTAGATTAAATGTAAACTTATCGTGTTCGCAAAGGGAAAGATATATGCACGTGTACATTTAAATTAGAGTAGAGGATGGTCAAGCCTTTAAAAACTAAAAAAAAGTAACTTTTGTGATCGCCGTGATTTTTGTGTTGTACGTGACTTGAGAGAGTAAAAAAAAAGTCGGTGGCAATCGAATCATGGTGGTGTGCGAGTATCTTTCGTTTTTCGAGATATTAAATTACAAACAAAAAATATATTCAACCTTTTTCACCTTGGTGCTTGTATTTGCAATAGAGTCAAATTGGATGGAAGTTGCGCTGGTACCATCGCGTATCTTATTATTTTGTTTACAAATTAGGATTATTCTAATTGAGTTGATAATTTGAACTTTTGAGTAGAAACTAAATTGTTATTGGTATGTGTCACAATATTGTATGGGTCCGATTTTAACTGTAGTTATTTGTACGCTATTATTTAATTTCTATATTCGTTTAACTGTTGATTGAAACCTGATGCTATACTTAAATCTTAGTTCTCTCATAAGTAATAAATCTATTATTTCGTTGATATTCGTATATATCATTATTAATCATGTTAATAATTACTCATTTCTTGCGTATTCTGATTTTACTTTAAGCTTTTTGAACTTTTTCACTCGAGAAATTACTAGTCTAGAGAGTATTTATTAGAAGGGTCTTAGCGCCCTGAAACTTTAGTTCTTAAAACGACTCATCCCGTTACACTTACAAGGGCGTGCGACCGTCACGTCGCCGCGCTGGGTTGGACCTTTGCCGCAAAATCCTAGTGTTTAACTATATTCGGGTTTGCCTGTGTCAGGTTATAAAAATTAAGTATAGAATTATATTATTCTAAGTGATTTTTCGCTTTTGTCTACATAATAATCGGCAATTATTTTTTCATGCATTTTGGGAAAATAAATAAAATTTATAGACAATTTTTTTAAAAGTAAATTTCATTTTATTGAATTAACTTTTAAATATATTTTGATTATTTCAAAATGTAAAATTAATAGATTTAAATTAATTTTTTTATTTCAATCGTTAAATAAGTCTACACTTATTTCTGATAATTCAACAGTGTAGGGCAGAACCCCTCCACGAAAATAGTCCTGAAAATCGGTGATTAGCGGTAAATCGGGGTGATAATCCTGCCACATTGCTCGAAAATTACCTCATGCTTGAGTTTGAAAAATCAATTCATATACTCTACAAAAAGACCACTCATTTTTGTGAAGTTGTCATATTGGATAGTTTCATGCTGCCAAATTTCAAAAATCACAGTAATTTTATACCCCTCTTGAATTGCTACTTTTAGCTCGTCAGAAAACCATATTCCTTCTATTTCTCTCGCACTTGTACTATTTACATGTGGGCAATCTCTCTGCAGTTGTTCTTTACAGTAATTACTGCACAGAGGGAACATCAGTTTTCTATGCATACGGACAGGTAAAACAGACAAATATTTATCAGTAGGAGGCAATACCCTGCATTCGATTAAACCCTCGACATTAGTTAAATGATAATTATTACCGGTTAAACGTTTGCAGTCATCACCAATGTAAACTTTGGGATGACCTATGACAAACTGTCCATATTTTGAAATAAATGGATAAAGAGAACAAAAATCTAGATATGAAATTTAAACTTCACCCTTAGCCTCATAATACGAAAATGTATTACTTGTTCGAGCCCCGTAGAATGAATCTCAAGGATTCAAGGCATCGGTCATCAAAAGTTGGTAGTCTTTTAAAAAACTACGTAAATCATCATTTTGAATTTTTTCCTTATCAAAGGAACACTTCCTCTTCTCGACTACCTCATACCCTGATGGGCAAATGCGGTTAGTTTGAGCGTTTGTTCGTTCAAAACTATCATTCAGAGATTCTGAATTTTTATCGTAACTTAATTTTTTATCCCGATTTAATTTAAAATAATTCGGACAGCCATGCCAGTAGCAACCGTGAAATTGGTAAACTACTTTCTTATTGAATTCTTTATTTTCATAATACCCATCGACTAGCGACCCTTCAGGTAATTTAAATTCTCGTGTCCTGCTTGAATGAGTAATCTCAATGTCCAATTTGCGTTCTAAGACTAATAACCATTCGGTGGCATTTCTCGATTGTCTATCAGCACGCCTATAACCACCGTTCGGTATAACACCTATTTGATCAGCATTCAAATACAGTAAAGTCTCCATCATTTCAAGACGCCATTATTTCAAGACCCCAATATTTCAAGCCCCCCGTATACGGTTATCTCAAATTGCGCAGTTCCGTCAACTCCCACCACGGTCCCTGTACACTCTCCCAGCGTGGCTGCCAAGGCTGCAGTATTGAAACATTGGACAATCACTATACCATCTGAGCCACGATGACTCCCTAAAACGAAAAATTTGTTTGACTGAAAAGCTTCAAGATTTTGGTCGAACAAAAACCTTCAGATTCGGCCGTTTCACTCCCGGCAATCCTCGGAGCGTTAGCTATGAAATTCATCGGTCACGAGCGACGCTAAAGTGGGGGTAGCGCTCGAGCGAGAGACCGGGCAAACGGCAATGCTCAGGGCGGCAATGCTCAGAGTTTGGACTGTATATTATGCTTCAGAATTCCTGACCACAGTAAATCATGTTTGTGCAGAAGCGGCGGAGCCTTTTTTCTACAGAGAGACAGATGAATCGACTTATAATATTGAATGGTACAATTTGTACATAGTATAATAATATTATGCTATTTAAAAATTTAAGATGAATAATAAGTAACAAATAAACAATAAATAATAAATACAGGTGTAAAATTCATATTGCCGATTAAATATTTCACGAAGATTGCACAAAGATTTAAATGATTCCCAACAGATTTCAAAAGATTTTGGATAGATTTCAAAGATTTCAATAATTTCATCAATATTACCAAATATTTCGCAAAGATTTCCAAGGATTTCATAAAGATTGCACAAAGATTTCAAAGATTGTACAAAGATTTCAATGATTTCCCAAAGATTTCAAAATATTTCGGATAGATTTAAAAGACTTCACAAAGCCTTAAATGATTTTCCAAATATTTCAATAATTTCACCGACTTCTGGGAGAGGGGCATGGTCCCATGTGCCCCCTACGGCTCCGCCGCCTCTGTGTTTGTGGGATTTTCTGAAGTTGCAAATTGTGTCACTAAGCAGGAAAAAATTGCGAAATTGAAAAATTAATAATTTTATAATAAGTCATTTTAGATTAAGATATTCGGAATCTAACATTTTTTCGACTCTTAGCTTATGTGATTTGTTTGAAAAAGTTCAAAATTTGTTTAGAATGTTAAAAAGTTTAATTTAAGGAACATGATTAAGTCACCGAGAGCGACAACTAGGTAAAGCCCACTTTTGTCGAAAATCGTTTTTTTTGCAGTTTCTATTACTCATCGACAAATGCTAGGAATATGTGAACAAAAAATTTTCATTTTGCCAAAAAAAGTGGTTAAAGATGAGGTGGCTGTAGAGAAATAAGCTCGAAAATAAGTATAACAACTGTGTAAAGCCCATTCTGTTTTTTCTCCCTTTTACTCGGAGAAATGATCAGGAGGATTAAATTTATGTTTTCTGTTTAGAGTGATGATTTTAGAATGAAAGATCGTCCTCAAACACTTTTAAAGGTTTCTATAGAATTGAAACATGAAAAAATGTACTTTCGAATAATTAAGGATGACAACTAGGTACAGACAATTTTGTTTTTCCTCCCTATTTCTCAGAAGTGACGATGAGGATTAAGCTTATGTTTTCTGTTTCGTGTGACCTTTTTTTTTTACTAAACAATCATTTCATATACATTACTATTATTATTACACCATTAGGCCATATCCCTTTTGGGGTAAGCGTGACTCACTCGGTGAGGAAGAGAATATTGTAGGGGTATAGATTTTTAAATTGATCTAGAATTCCCGTTTTGCTTATTTAAATAACAAGTTCGTTTCGCGATACTGCTCCGACCCAGGTCGCTGATCAATCTCTAGCGATCACGCCAGGCTATAAAGCTCTCCAGTCGGGCCCATTAGTATCCAAAGTCTTTTGTTTCAATCGTATTTGTATTTATTCAAGAAAGTCCCTAGGGCTAAATAGCCCTCTAAGGAACAGGATATTACAGGGTCATTACATCCAGCTGAAACTGCAGCCTACTGTCTAATTATACATGACCGTATTATTCAGTACCAGCCCCTTAGTGGTAGCGTGAAGAAGTTGATTTAAGATGATAGTGGTCGGGGTAATGTTAGTGGTGAGGAGAAAAGATATGGAGTAGATGATTTTAGTAAGAGACTTCTGGTGACATACCATACAAGGAAGTGAGGCCTATACTTGAAGATGTACTACTTGGTGCTTGTGCTACTTATGTCAAAGGACTTGAAAATAAAAAATGGTTTGACGAATTTGGATTAAATGTACGCAAATCGGAGGATTTGGTCTGACGACGATGATGCTGATGATGTGACCAAAAGTGTAGATACTACAGATACTTCTGTGAAAAATGCAACTCTTAAAGAAATTATAATAAGTGCGAATTCCTATTTTCATAATGATTCGACCGTCAAATTAGGTTAAGATTTTACTTTGTAAAAATATGTTAGGTCTTTTTTCTTCAATAAATAAAAAAAATAACTAAAGGTAATAAAAGTGTTCATTACTTTTAAACCTATCCCCTAGTTAAGCATTAGTCATGTTAAATACAACAAATTTTCAAATCTCTAACTATTACTTTTATGATTATTATTGATAGATTTTGCTACATAATAATGTTAATAACAATTAAATTTCACAACCATTACTTATACTGACAAGGGAAGCTCTTAAGGTATTCAGCGCCCGAAGGGTTATAACTGGTCGAAAAGGATTCCTTGAGGTATCCACAACAAAGTTCAACTCATCCTAGCCCCTACCTTTTCGATATTTTTGCACCCCAACTCTACAAAGTTTTGAATTTTAACCATATTAGGCGGTTTCTCACATGCAGTTAAAGCAAATCTTTTCAACGTTCGTTTCTCCTCTTTGCAAAATCTTATCTGGTATTGCACTGATAGGTTATTATATATGTTTCTGAGTATTCTCTACAGGATTGTGACGTTACTTTTTTCATTATAACATCATCTTAATGAAGAATTTAACGTCTTAATTGATCATCTTGTAGATTCTACGATAACACAGGCCTGCAAATAATGGGGTCATGTCAGTTGTTGGATAGCGGGGGGTTATTGCCGAAGTAATTTTTTGCGTAGAATCCGAATCCGGGGTCAAAATTAGCCCGTCAAGTCAGGATTTTGAGATATTTGCGGTTATGCACCCAAAAAATTGCGTTTCTGGCTACTTTTGAAGTCATATACAGAATGCAAAACATTTTCCTGGTCTTTCTCTTTAGTTACACTATTTATTGTAAGTACTACTCTTACTCTTTAATTTAGAAGTTGCCGAGTGCAATTACGATAAAGTTACGCTAATTTGAAGTTACGAGATATTCTCAATATGGTGGACTCAAAATTGCGAATAAAAATTTGGAGCAATCATACACAATAATCAAAAATGTTTTTAGTTTATGCTATATAATAGTTTATAATAATTAACTTTTTGATACCGGATCACATCTTTGTAACTATTTAGATCAAACAGCATTCAATTTTGCCCCGTCTCACTGTGGAGTTCTTTTAGAAATAAATTTTTTGTAGAGTTAAATATTGATTTTAATTTTGTCCTTTCTAATTAATTATTATAACAATTTTATATTTCTTACGCAAAAGAAAATCATCCGTATAATATTTTATTTTTGAATATAAGAAATTATAACGTTGCAGTTAACATATTACCAACTTAATGATACATGAAAAATTATACTGCTTATTTTCATGATAATTTTAGTATTAATTGGGATCTGAAATACAACGATACGCCAACTGGTGGCCAAATGTAGTACTAAAATAACAGGGTCGTATTCGTCATAGTACCTGACCAGAAAGTAGGTCGTTGGTCAGGCTGGTCAGGCTACCCTGACTTGGTCAAGAGCGTGCCGACCACTGGTATAGACCAAAGACACTACCTATATAATGTTTCAGTTTTAAATCCTCAATGATGAATATTTTTTCCCCCAAAAATAACATTTAATAAAGATGAATGATTTAAAAAATATATTTTTTATATTTCATACACGTACATAAATACATATGTTGAATATTTATTATTATATGGTATGGTAATACAAAATTCCAGAAAACCCGTATTGTTTCTAAAACCTCAATTAAGGTAGAAAACTAAAAGGTAACACAAAGTATTATAAGAAAATCATAGTCCTAGAAATAATTTCCTACCACTTTTTCAGAATTATAGAAAAAATTGACCGGAAAATAATATTAAAATATTGAAATAATTGTTTAAAAACTTATAAGATACTCATAGCCTTTAAGTTTTATTATACCCACGTTATTAAACGAAGTTTCTTTAAATGTCAATTTTTATGAACTTTTGTATGAGTTGTTGGGTATAAATTATTAATTAATACTTCTACTTTTTGCATTAATTATTTTAATATCATTCATTTCTCTATAATTATGTTCCTATAATTTTTCTAACTATTACATCTATAATCGCGAAAAACTTCTAGGGATATCATTGCTGACCTATAATGATTTTTTTATAAAACTTTTTCGTAAGGGAAACTTATTTAAAATATATTTTTTTATCGCGTTAATATGTAATTGAAAACCCTACTTTAAAAAAACTTTCAACATTTTTAAAGATTACAATTCTTGATATTCAATATTTTTCCTTTGAACATAATTTCAAAATAGGAATATGATACATCATATATCATTATTCACCATTCACTGACTATTAAATAATTTAAAGAAGTTTTAAACATTGATAGTACTTTTATTTAAATTTAAAAAATATGTATTTGTGTAAGTATATGTAATATGAGTATATTTTTGAATTAATTCGTCTTATGATTAATTTTTTGGAAAAAGTGCTTTTCTCCTTGAGGATTTAAATATATAATTTTAAATTGATTCATAAATCTGGTTTTGAAAAAATATGTAGATCTAAATATTCAATTGTACTACTGTTCAGCTGCATATTCTGTGATTTTATTGGAATTATTAATTACTGTTACTCTTATTATTACTAAAAAATATTTTGGCTCAATATTTGGAAATAGCATTAAGTTTTTTTTTTATTATTTTATCTCTTTCGCCCATGCAATATATGGTGAAGGTCAGGAGTCCTGATCGGAGCGCCAATTCTTCTATTAGTTCACTGGCTAGGATGCTAAGAAAATATACTACTGCGTACATGGTCGACGCATGTGACTGGTCTATTCGTACGGGCGGCCGGACGAGTATGTAAGGATGTACTCGTGATAAAGTTACGAAGTGCTACTAAGTGTGTAGTGCTTCCCGAGTAAAGTACTTATTTGTCGTCCAGCCGGTTAGTGTGAATAGGCAAAGTACTTTTATAAATTAGTCTTTTACAATTAGCAATTTTATTCTTCTAATAATTCAAATGAATTTTTTAATTAATCACATAAGTAAGTTTTTGAACTTATTGTCGGTGTTGTAATATTAACTAAATTCTGGGAAAAATGCATTCAGAGTGGTTCAGAGTTATAATATGCATGATGGTAAAGTTTGCCATTTACTTCTTTACGTGTATTAATACAGTAGAAACTCACATATTTCTGTATTTCTTTATTTCCTGACACCTTTATTTCCCGTTGGCTGTAGACGGTTATTTCCATTTGCGCAGTTCCGGCAACTCCCACCACGGTCCCGGTATGGTTTGTTTTGTTTGGTGTGTTTTTCTCACCTCGTTAAGACAACTTGTTAACCTGATCGTTAACGACGTGTATCAGGATTTGAGCAAATCGTGGAGCACGTAGCTTCTATACGAACTAAGTAAAATACTTATCATGCAATATGCATATATTTACGAACATAACTTCATTGTTGTCACCTTTATTGCGGCCTTCAGTCGGTAGTTTTGCAGAGTGTCTATTATTTTTTACACAACTGGAGATGACCTGCTTTCTATCTAACAATCTACATTTAAACATTACACACACACAAATGAAATGAAAAACAAGTGTCTTCTGAAAATAGAAGTAGGTTGTTATTGCATTATTGCCAAAAAGTCAAGCTTTCTTTTAAGGCTATTAGAAAAAAAAAAAAATATACGAAATTGCTAAAAAATTTCAATAAACAATTAAATCTGTTGAAAAATGCTTAAAAAATTTTTCACCCGCCATCACTTGGAGAGGGGTAGTAATCGTGGTCTATAAATTTGTCGATTATGTACTGTTGTGTAACTGAACACATTTCCAGAATTTAAAGAAAATCAAAGAACATGACTTTTAAAGTTGGAGCAGCTGAGAAATAATACCTCATTTGCAAGTCGCAAATTAGTCAAAAGTTTCGTTTTAATCTTAAATAATAGATCATAATAAATATGATAAATTACATAGAATCATAAAAACAACTATATTTTTATGACTCAAACATATAACAGTTTATTCAAAAATACATTCTATTATTCTATTCCATTCTAGTGAATATTTAAAATTTCATTGAAATACTATTCTATTTAAAAAATAACGTAAAATGTAATTTATTTGAGAATCTTGTTAACAAGAATTGCATTCATTTACTTCAATGATATTTTGAGATCTATTCACGCTAGATCGATTGAAGAATCGATTCTTTTTAAAGAATCAAACATCCCTACTTTGGAGTACTTCAATAGACGAAGCACGAGCTGGCAGCCTTTGATATCACCGCGCATAAGATTATGCATATGCAGGAGAGCATGCATATCGATTCTTCCTATGCGCGATTGTACATCCCACTCCGTGAAGACGGGCGCGGACTTCTCAAGCTCCAATTTCTTCATGACCGAATTGTTCTGGGTACAGCCTCACTTCTAAAAGCATAAGTAAAGAAAACAGAGGTAGAAAAATTCTTTCAACAGCTCATCGACAAGAAAATGCACTCTACAGACGTAATGAGGCCTTCAGAGTGCTTTATAACCATCTTTGTCGCACTTACGGTGTTGGCCACGAACCTGTTCTGCCGAACGCTCCAAACTAGGATTTTTGGACAGCAGTCTCCATTGCGCCCTCGAGACCTGACGCTGTTCTCGAGGACTGCGAGGGACGATCTATATTTGTCACTGCCAAGGAGAAGGAACAGAAGGAGAGATATCAAGACCTTAAAAGGGAGCTGCAGCGACTGTATGCAAAATATTCGGTTAAAATAATTGTCCTTGTGATCAGTGCTCTCGGAGGTGCAAAACTATCACCGGTTTGTAAACTCAAAGCTATACGACCATATTTGCGATTTTCCGCGGTTCTATTGGGAGCCAGTGTCCTTTTCATGAACGGAAGTTGCTCCCTGTGGGACCCTGCAGTGGCTTTTTAACAATTTTTTAAAAATTATAGTAGTATAGTGGTCAGTATACCCGCCTGTCACGCGGGAGACCGGGGTTCGATTCCCCGCCGGGGAGCCATTCGGTTTCGGTTTCGATTCCTTTGACATAGAACTGAAGGGCCTATGACAAAGCCACCGAACGCGTCCTCGGGTTGCGGATAGAGGGTCCCTGTACCAAGGGTTATGAAATTCCACGTTTAACTTATTTTCATTAAAATATGTTGATTAACCTCTTCAAAAAAATCAAAAAAAGAGTTTTCGGAAAAAGGGCCCGAGCGATTTTTTTTTTTGGGCTCAAGATGATCTTGAGGCATCCCAGAAGTATATTTAGAAAAGAACCAGCATATGCCAGCCCTTTTGGGTTGAAGTCAGTTGAAGCACACCGTGAGTTATTTCAAAAGTATTCAATAATTTTATAATTACAGAAATAGTTTGGTAATTTTTTTTAAATTATAAAAAGGTAGGAATAGATGAACATTTTAAGTGCACCTCCATCAGAAAATTTTTTTAAATTCATTTACGTTGGTAAAGTTTTTATAATTTGTCAAACATTACAATTGATTAAAATATATACGAACGACTCGTAAAACTGTAGATCATTTTTTTGTAATTTATTTCATGAAATTTTACATTTTAGATAAACTCCGAACTTTGGGCGCTGCTTCACAAATCTCTATTTTTTTACAGAATCAAATGTAGCTATTAGAGTACCACCGGAAGATATACACGTCGATCCATATATTTATCAACAAGTGAATAATCCACCACGCGTATTTAATCGATTCATAAATTTTCGGTATCCCAATAATCCTAACCACCGATACTATACAATTATTGTACTTCAGGGACATAAGGATGTAACTTTTGTGTTTCACAAAGATAATTATGGACGCATAATTAATGTTTACACGAAACCTACGAATAATCGTCCATCACAAGATCGAAGTCTCAGCACATATGTTGCTACTTTATATGGGGTAGAATTTTTGGTGCATAAGAATCGTCTTGGAGATATAGTTGGAGCTTCCCCTCCACCAACTCAACCACGAAGACCAGGATCACCAGAATCGAGTGAGGGAAGCGCGGGAAGTCCCTAGAGATGGCACTGAAAGCAGTGGAAGCAAGAGTACTTCTTTTTCATTCAAAAATGTTGACTGGTACTTAATTGTTTCAAAATTATTTGACAGATTTCTCTGTAAACTGTATTTACACTGATTGCTGTCTTCAATTCTTCTATGGCCTTCTTACCCTTATGAAAAAGAAGTATTGGTAAGTATAGGATCCAATACTTTTTTCGCGAAAAAGTATTGGATTTCCAATACATATTCACGAAGAAATTATTAGATCCAATATTAGCCAATACTTTTTTTTATAAGGGTAGGAATAAAATACATAATTAAACATTCCTTGTTTTTTCTTTAAACAAATTATATTACTTGTAATAAAAAAATGAAAAGATCTTTGGCGTTTTCCATTTAATTGTCTAAATTCTTAACTTAATATCTCATTTCGTATGGACGTAATTTATTGCGAAAAAAATATCACTATGGTGGGAATAGGGTAAGTAGTATATGGCGTTAATTGAAATATAGAACTATACACTACCGTCGGAAATTGTCGGTACGATCAGCGAATGTACTATTAAAAATCACTGCCGACTTTGAAACGTGATTACTCGTTCAAAAATAGAGCGAGAAACTTTTTTAAAAAAACCGTTTAAAAAAATTCGAGAATTTCTTAAATTTTGTACCTCGATTTCAACCTGTGGCATGACCTAGGAAACTTGCAGCAAAAACCTTGAATTCATACCAATTAGTCTTTGAATTTTAATCTTTAATTGAAGCCAATAAAACTTGCAAAATCTTCACGGGTCCATATGAATTTATGAACTGAACTCCGGCTGACAGCTAACAGCTCCTCCGAAAAATTTTAATATATATATATAGTTAAAAGTTTGTCATAAGGACAACCGCAGGATTTCGCCGGGAGCAGGTGCTAATTTTAAAAATTGCCATTTTGTTGCTGTCTGATTTCAAGTTTCTCTTAGGTGTGCAGTTAATAAATGAGTCCAATCTTTGATCTGAAGAGTGGAAGGAAGAGGAGTTTGAGCGTGTGATTGGAGGTCTGCCTCTCGGTTTTTTAACCGTGTTGATTGCATCCGCGAACTTCTCCGTTACTGATTTATTAGTTATGTTTTGATCCTTCAGAAAGTCCTTAACCTTAGATATAGGGATAGGACTGTTATCAACTAGCAGTTGCTTGCCCTTCACTGAGGCCACAAAGCCTGCCCCCTTTAACTTGTCGCAAGCAACGAAAAGAGCTTTCCCCTCCCTTCTCTCCTCCAGAGGTGTCTTGGCTCACTGCAATTCTCTTAGCAGAGAGTTCCTTACGCTTTCCCAGGACACATTGTTTCTGCTTCATTGAAGTAAATTTAACTAGGGTAGGTCTTTTGTCCTGTGTTTTCCCCAAGCGATAAGCCACCTCGATATCATCTGATGCGAGTGCCAATCCAACACTCGCGAATGTATCCAAAACCATTGCCGAATCTGTTTAGAAAAGGTCGAGATCTAACTGCATTTTGTCGAATCTTTCATCAATTGACTTTAGTTCGCCTTTGTTTGCAGTAGTGTCTGCTTTAATGGATTGCAAAAGTTCCATGATACCTGAGTCCGTTGCCATTTTCAGTACACCCGGTATATTCCTTGTAGCCGTAGCGGAACAGCTGTTCTGGTCAAAAGAGCAAGTGTGCTCAGAGTTCCCCCTCTCCCAGTCTTAATGATGACAATGTTTTTGCGACTGGGAGTAGTATTCCTCAATGACTCGGCACAGGCACAATTAAAAACTCCTGTTTTTCACTTAAAAACACACCGCAGCAACAAACTTTCATTATTTAGACACAGTAAACCGCGAATCTCACATAGAAGTTACGTTCAAAAACCCGAAAACTTCACAAAAAACGGGATATAATGGAAAATATATGGAGCTCACGTGAAGCGTCATTCCATAAAGGCAAAATTATGAGGAAGTTATGTGAATAGTTTAATTTTGATTATATTATATGTAATTCTTTACAAATATTATAATTGATATCATTTTTTTGACAGAATGTTGAAAATGTATATATTCTTATTTTATAATTCAACTAATGTTAAAAATGATGTTCCTTATTTCAATATAAAATAACGTTACTCTAAAGTGACATAATATTTTATGATTATTCCATAATTAATTTCACTTAATAATCATATAATGTGAAATAATATAATAAAATTTTAACATTGTAATATTAAGAAGCTTTTGCTTCAATTCATCAATTATTTTAATTTATTAAATTTTATTTTTTTTGGTTCTTCATTCATATGTTTAAATTCATCTAAACAAACATTGTTTTTTCTTTATTAACATTATTGTGACGTTGCAATTTTATTGCAAGTCACAAGCAATCGATTATCATTAGTTCAATAATTTATTAATATTTGGTTTAATAGATTTTCAATTTAAAGATTTAATTTCACTGATCAGAATCCGCAAGCTGCACGGTTTTCCAAGACTTGGGTTTAGTTAATTTAGTTCCTTTATTATTGAAAATTGATTTCGCCTGTTTTTCCTTTTTATTTATGTATTTTTCGAGTAATCCGACTATCCTGAAGAATCCTCATCCATCCTGACCTGACGAGAAACTTCAAGAAGCATTTGGGACGCCTTTTATCGATTGGAGTTACTAAAATCCTTTGAAATTTCCCACCCAACCTACTGCTGTGTACCAACCTATTCCTATCCTTCTAGTCGTACCTCAAAACTTGTTGAATATTTTTGGAATGCTGTTGGGATTATTACCGCCCAAACGAAAAAAAATTTGTCGACGCCTTCTTTCATAAAAACTTGCGCGACCAAATTCGTTCTCTCGTGGAACAGAGTTTAGAGCGTTTGAAAAGGAACAACTTTGCTGTGATAAACTTTGATCGAATCACGAATATTTTTTTTCAACAGGAGCATTTTTCATATTCAGACAAAAATAACAGCAAGTTTGTTAATTTTAAACATGAAAAAAATAATTTTTTTTGCAAATCTTGGAAAAATGTGAAATCTCTGACTAGAATAGAATAATTAGTCAACGTAGGTGCTGTGCGCCTACAAAAAAGTGTTTTCGCAGCCTATTAATTCACTACTTTTCCTCCTATCATTTGCCCTATCCCCACCCCTCATTTCCCTCACTTCCCCTAATTCGGCTCACCTCACTTTGTCTGTTTTTTCTCCTATTATTTCTCCTCATTTCTCAAATTTCCCTTCTTGGAAAAAAATACGAAGCACGGACGGACACCCGACCGAAACTATAAGGTTTCTGAACAGCGCTATGAAACCCTAAACAGTTTAAACACCTTCATTCATTGAAAAATAAAGCGCATCAATCAAATTTTCCAACATTTAGGATAAAATGTATAATTCGCATTTTATGCCATCTAATTTCATAAAGGAATATTATAACTTCAAGTGAAAATTTTCAACAAAAAAAAGCGGTACTTTCCCTCAACGAATTTTTGGTCAAACAGAAGAACATATTGGTAAATTAAATAGTATCAAAATTAATTTTAAACTTGCCATACGGCAATAAATAATAAATAGTAGTGTAGCCTATGCAAAAAAGTATGTATAATTTTTTTACCGAAATTATGTACGACTACTATACGAAAAATTATTTATTTAAAATTTTATGTAAATTTTTATGGAGAAAAATTTTGCTCAGATGCCGAAACTTTTTTAAGGAAGGATTTCGTTGATTCTCCGTTGTTTACAAGTGACGCGGACAGAGTTGTTAATATTGCAAAGTGTTAAAATCTTCCTATGAAAAATGAATTTTAAATTTTGTAAAGAATAGGTATACATTTATTTTATAGTGGTTATGTATAATCAATTTTCGAAAATTATGCACAAGTTTTCCTTGAGTACTCAGTTCATTACTGTCCATGTGCAGGTAGCTTTTTATCGCCAACCGATATTTTGACTGCAGCTCAATGTTTTTTTAATCATACGGCAACATACGAAGTTCTATCAAATTTAGAATATACAGGGTGTCCCAGACTCCAGTGTCTGGACTTATATGGCTGCATAAAAATAAAAAAAAAATCTAAAATTCCTTCACTAAAAATCAGTTGAAGTTTTAGTTTTTGAGTATTTCAATATTCAAGCTGGACCAATCAGGAACGCTGTACAAACAGTCATGCGTACGTGAGCGGGAGTCGAACGTAGTGTAGTGACTGCTGTTCTCCCCTCGCTAACCCCACCTCGACGCTCGCTTCAATAACACTGCGTTGGACTACCGTTCACGTACGCACGATAGTTTATACCGTGCTCCTGATTGGTCCAGCTTAAATATTTAATAACTCTAAGACTAAAACTTCAACTGATTTTTGGAAAAGGAATTTTCGACTTTTTTTTTTAAATTTTTATATAGCTATATCCCAGCAGACACTGTTATATAACTGTGATGTAACAGTTCTAGAACACAAGAGAATATGTTCTGTAACAGGAGTAGAACATACTTAGATCATGGTCTAAGTAATGTCATCCCCAAATGGACATAGCAGTTCTGTAGCGCTGTTACAGAACCATGTTCTGTCAGAGATCTATAACAATTCTGGAACAGTGTTATATGTAACAAAAATATTTTTACTGTTTCGAGATCTACACCTTCTTCGTCGAAGAGGGCCATTCTTAGACACTTATCCATAAATATGATAAATAGCCATCCGTCAGACCGCATAAAAAACGGACATCATCGGATACAATCCGGATTGATCGAATCTGTCAGACCGTACGACTTTCGGATTCTACCAGACAATATTCAGATTAATTTTTTTTTTCGTGCTATCTCATCCGAACAATTTGCAAATACAACCGAATAGTATCCGGATGTCGTCCCTTACAACACTGGACAAATTTGGGAATCGGGAATTTTTCCGACATTTTTAGCAGGGAACGGAATCAACTGTACCGATGCCGTGCTGATCGCATCCGTCGACCGTATACAAAACAGGGATACAATCCAATTTGATAGCATCCGTCAGACCGTACGAAATACGGACTCAACCAGATTTAACTCGGACTAATCGAATCCGTCAGACCGTACAACTTTCAGATTCTACCGGATGATATTCTGATTTATATCCGTGCTCCTTCGGTCGGACAAATTTCGGACACGACTGGATCACTTTTCGGACAATTTCGGACAAATTTAAGAATCTGGGATTTGTCCGAAATTTGTTCGGAATTTTTAGCAAGGTGGAATTTCAAACTCCAGGGCTATCACACTCCGGGACTTTCAAACTAAGGGACTTTCAAGCTCCCAATTATTCAAACTCCGGGACTTTCAAACTCCGAAATATTCAAACTAAGGGATTTTTAAATTGCGGGACTTTCAAACTCTGGGACCTTTAAACTCCAGGACTTTCAAACTCCAGGTCTATTAAACTCCGGGACTTTCAATCTAAGGGACTTTCAAACTTCGGGGCTTTCAGAACTCCGGGAGATTCAAACTCTGGGACTTTCAAAATCCAGGACCTTCAAACTCCGGGAGATTCAAAATGAGGGAGTATTAAACTAAGGGATTTTCTAACTCCCAGATATTCAAACCCCAGGACTTTTAAACTCCGGGAGATTCAAGCTGAGGAAGTATCAAACTGAGGGACTTTTAAACTCCCAGATATTCAAACTCCGGAACTTCTAAACTCCGAGATATTTAAACTAAGGGCGTTTCAAACTGCGGGACTTTTAAGCTCTGGGACTTTCAAACTACAGGACTCTCAAACTCCGGAACTTTCAAACTCCAACACTATTAAACTCCGGGACTTTTAAAGTTCAGGACTTTCAAACTCCAGGAGTTTCAAAATCCGGGACTTTCAAATTGTGGGACTTTTAAACTTCAGGACTTTCAAACTCCGGGACTTTCAATCTCTGGAACTCTCAATCTCAGGGACTTTCAAACTCCAAAACATTTAAACTGAGGAAGTTTCAAATGCCAGGATTTTTAAACTCTGGGAGATTCAAACTTAGTTCATTTTTCAATATTGAAGGAAATGTTGCAGCTTGACATCTATTTATCCAAACTAAATTTGAAATGGGCTATTATAATCTGTCTGGCTGTTAAATAAATGAAATACAAATAGTATATAGACTACCCTGCAGATTAATTGGAATCAATCTTGAGCTTAGTGTCTCTATTCTAAAAATTACTTTAAAATCGAAATGAAATCTACTTTCTCATGAATAATTTTATGCACGGAGGTTAAAAAAAATCATGAATCAAAATTAGATTTTCAAACTACCTCCTTTCTGGCTCATTAGAGACAAACATACAACAAAAGAGAAAATAAGGAAAGTTTACTATTATATTATTGGTTCAGAATTCATCTCTTTTGGCTGAAAATTGATTTATTTTGTTAAAAATTTATCTATTGTGTCAAAAATTTATCTTTTTTAGTTCAAAATTCGACTGCTTGGATTAACAATTGTTACATAAGTACTTTCCTTCTCGACTTTTGCTCAAAATTTGTACACGTTGTTTTCTTTATTTTTGGATAAAAAAATATTGTATTTGTATTTTAATAAAATTGATGTTCTTATTTATTTCGAAAATTTCTTATGATTGTAACATTCACTATGATTTTCAATATTTTACGCTAGACGTAGAGAGGATGCACTTCATCGACACGCCTGCACCGTGCGTGGCACGGTGCGCACATATTGTTATCTGGGTTTACACTGCACGTGACATAGCACTTGACCGTGTAAACTGTGTCGCATCCCAGCACTGTCAATTTCACCTATTATTTCTTATCTGGCAAAGTTATTTAGTCATTTATGTTAAATCGTTTATTCCTCTTTTATTTCAAATACTATCGAATCTCCAAACCAAACAATAGTTCCAGGTAGCATGATTTCGCTTAAATAATTTAGATGTATAAGAATTAACAAAATTTTTACATTTATTTTAATACATTACTGGTATAAAATAATTTCAATGCGATTTTCAGAAATAATTTAATTTTTATAATAAAAATTTCTTACATTTAAAAAGTGTGATTGGACATAAGGCGTTCTATTTATTATCTAAGTCTCACTTCTTATACACTTTATTCCTCATCCTACAGCACGAAAATTCTCCCAGGGACCCCTCTTTAGATTACCCAAACTACTGACCACAGTAAATGATGTATGAACGCTGATATTTCTGATATGAGCAGTAGTGATTTCTATGTATTTCTAGGTTATGTTAACCCCTAATATGGTTGTGTTAATGCCACTCGACTCCAAATTCTTCAAAGTACACACCACAGCGGAACCCCACTCCAAATTCTCCATAGTACACATCATGGCGGAATTCCCACACCAAAGTCTCCATAGTACACACCATGGCGGAGCCCCACTCCAAATCCCCCATAGTACACAACATGGCGGACATGAGGTGGAAAAGAGAGAGGAAAGAGAGAGGAGACATGAGGTGGAAAAGAAATTAAATAAACAAAGTTGTGATGAGAATGTGCCCACTTATCGGGATGATTTTTTCACTGTTAATGTACTTTCTTACGAATAAAAAAAACCTATAGATTCTATCAAAAAGTGGCCAATAACAAATTTGTAGAACTTTTTTGAGTGCACGATTTTTGTTTCTTCATCAGTTGTCGTATCTTGCTTAGTTTGACCGTAAAATTAAATTTTTGATTATTCATTATCATTTGTGCAATAGAAATGAGAATTTTCGATTTTTCAAGAAAATTTAAACAGTCTTTATGATATTCTTGTAGGGGGTGTAGAAAGAAACATTTTGCTTGTCTTGACTTTTTTTCTTGTCGTGCGTTGTTTGGCTGAAAATGTTAATTTTCGTTTCCGCTTTTGGATATTGAAAATGCTGTAAGTCTAAAAATTTTAATTTTATCAAATAATGTGTAAGAATAAATTGTTTGAATTTTCGTGTACTATAAACAGCCGCACATTTAATTTCAAAATTTTGAAAAAACATGGTTACACAAATTTTCAAAATGCTCTAACTATTCGAATTTTCATCGAAAATGGCTGACTAACAAACTTGACCTTCATTTTAGGACACTTGAAGAGTATACCAAAGCCCAATCAAGTCTGTAAATTCTTTCGAAAGTTATCGTGCTGACAGACTAAAAATCTACACACATGCATACATAAATGCAAACATACATGCAAACATACATGCACACATATATACACACAGTCATACACACATTCGCGAAAAACTGTGAAAGATGAGATTCGGAATATACATATGCATACATATATATATATATATATATATATATATAGCGCGTCAAAATACATAAGGATAAAGTGGTCTTGTCAAATAGTCCTCACCTTTTTTTTTGTAAACCAGTGTTATTCAACTAAAAAGTTTTTTATAATTTCGTATTTTCATTACAGTACGATTTTCAAGGGAGCAAAATTTCACTTTTACAGATATCCTCATCATAACAGAAGAATTCATTAACTAACATTATTTCTCTTATACACAAAAAACTGTGTTGAAGACTTCTTCGACTGCAATGTTTTCTGACAACTTTAAAAAAATTGGTTTATAAATTTCTTAAAAATATTTTCTACTGCATTGTAATTCTTTTTTTATCAATAATTGTGCTTCGTTAGAAAAATTTTCTTTAAAAATTACGCAAGCTATAATAATAGTTATCAATAAAATCAAATGAAATTAAAATTTTTAATTAAAGAATGTATATAATTTTACAACTGACATATTAACCAAAGAATAATACTTCCAATTATAAAACTGCGTACCTACAAGACATTACGTACTTTTCGCAGGTTTAATAAAACTCACTGATGAGGGCCACCATTGTGCGACGAAACGTTTGAAACAACTTCATTGTTTTCAATTCATCTGACCCTAAAGCCAACAATGTATGTACATCAAAAATTTCTACAAAATTTATTTTTGAGGTTCAATACAATCTCACAGCGATTATCAAGTAATTATTATTTTTAATAATATTCTCTTTGAATAATGTTAGAAAGTTGCGGTTTTTTTCTGAAATTTTCAACAATTGTACTAATAAAAAAACAATAGATAAAAATTTGAATCACCTGATTATAGTAAAAGGACCTGGGAGCTTACGAAAATTTAAACTTGAAATAGCAACTGTTGAGAATATACGTATATTGTCTCTAGAGGGAATCTAACATCGAGGGCTTGGATCCACTTCAAATCCAGTGAGGGGTAGTGTCGTTGCACACTGGAAGGGGAAGGGTACACAAGTAGGTGTGGAGGAAAAGACGATCGCGCAAAATAAGAGAAACATGTTGCTAATAGAATAGAACTTTTATAGTCAAAGCCATGGCTTTATTGTATTCGTCCCAATTTTGGGTAACCAAAATTTTTCCGAAAATGGGTTTAATGCATGAAAAATTCTTAAAAAATGTAATAGGTACGAATTTGTTTGAATTCTTATTTCTCTTCACAAAAATTAAGAAAATAAAAATTAAATTTTAGTTAGAATTTTGGCCGACTCTAAACTTCCAGAAAGTCCCTACGTTTTTAACCTGCTCGAGTCTAAATGTACGGATCTGTCAAGAAGAAGGGGAAGCTGGAAAAGGGAAGGGGGCGTGATTTGTGTGCGGACGTATAAACACTACTTATCAATGGTGCAGCGCGTCCCCAAAAACGAAAATATTGACACACAAAGAGTTGCATACATTTTTTATTTTGTAATAGAAAAAAAGAAAGTACTTTCGAGCTATTACTCAGCTCTATTGAATGGTGAAAAAATCAGGTAAAAATAAGTAATCACTTAAAAAAAAAGAAATACCAAGCATGGATTTTGAGGTATGTTAAGCTGGCACAACACAATTGGCCCGCCGGATGCAAGAACCAGCCCGATGCTCGAAAACGCGTAAAAGTATTGTCCGATAGTCTCAAAAAAAAAAAAATTTCAAAATCAATTTTTTGAAAATGTAGAATTGTAGAGGATAAGGATATGAAACTTTTTCCCATTAGAATTTTAGTTGCCAAATGTTTATTTTTAATAATAAAAACAAAATATTCAAGAAAAGTTTCTCCCTGATTTAATTAAGTTTTAAAACTTAAATCGTTCTAACTCGGCCAGATATTATTGAAATGAGTTCCTTCCACGTTTCAGAAGTCATGGGTTACATTAAAAGTATCTTAAAAATGGAAACACAGAAGTCTTTTCATGGATCTGGCGTCATCGTTAAGGATTACTACCGCCTCTGCATACAAGTTACCGATTATGTGGAAAACAGCCGATTGCAAAAGGCTGTTCCCGTGAAAGTGCGCGGAGAAATGGACAAAAGATGTGAGTGAATATTAGGCTGAATTACCTACTTTCCGCAGTCCATAGCAATTGAAGACTTTTTCAATACTTTTGAATATTTTATTTTTAGAAGTTTAGGAATGTAAAAGAGAAAAATTATTTTTAGCTGGAGGGGTTTTGAAGATAAAGGACATGGATGACATCGACATCATAGAAGAAGCGCTCACGAGCGATGAAGATTTACGACTCAGTTACAGGCGTCTTGATTGTACGAAACGTCACAAATCAAATGACATAGAGGCACAAAAGTAACTCAGAAGCTTGCCATCATTTTTCTTCCATATATGCACTGGAAGTGAATATGAAGTACTGCATGCTTGTGGAAAAGTATAAACCAAAAATTATTATAGGGTCTGGTCACGCTGAGCGGCTCACAAATAAATTTTTTTTTTCAAAACAATCCATGCATTCTTCCTACTAAAGATGACTGGGACAGACAATTGGGAACGAAATTGAATCTTTAAAATCTATCATTTTTCCCCTAAAACATTATAGGAAGCTCAATTGATTCATAATACAATTTTTCACATTTTCATTATAAACTTACTGAAAAGATGTTTTAAAATACGAAAAAAATCAGAAAAAATACGCTTCGGCTAACTTTCGTTCCTCACTGTCTTTCCAATTCCTCAATTATTTTTTCTATATTCTTTTCAACATCATTTCTTGAATAGTAAATTACTAATTTAGATCTTTTTCCATATTAGAATTACCAACATCGTAACAGATTTCAGATGAAAATTTTGATTTTTTGTTTTATTATCGGAAAAACTACGTTTTTCTTTTCGCGCGTCTACTTTCTCGGAAAACCCTTCTTAATGCACACCCACTCAGCGTGGACAGACCTTTCAATAACAATTGATGCGTAAACTCATTACAAAATGATACTGATATTCTTTTTAGTTTTAAATATAATTAGATCAAGACTATAAAGATAAATATAATTCAAGAGAATTATATTTTTTTACTTATTTTCGTTAAACGTTTCAATTATGTCAGAGCTAAAACTTTTTCTTTCCGAAGTGTAGAATGTTCTCAAAATTACGTATAAAATAAGCCCAAGATGAAGCCTATTTGTCTATTTTGCCACAGCCTATGAGTTTAAGTCTAAAAGAAAATTCAAGCACACTGCAAGAACTTAAAGTTGTAACTAAAATGTTTGATAAATGGCAATATTCTTTGTGTCAAATTTTCAAACTTTTTAGTTACAATTTTAAGTTCTTTCAATGTAATACAATTTTTTTATACTTGTAATTATAAGCTATTGCGATACTGTGGAAAAGTAGCTTTCAAATTCGCCCAAGAACATTAAAATATGTTAATTAGTTCAGAAGTTATTGAACATTTAAGAAAACATTGAAATTTACACTATTTTGGCAACATCTACTGAAAAAATAGACAAATTGGCTTCATCCTGGGCTCATTTTATACAAAATTCTAAGAGCTTTGAATTATTTCATTTTTCATTCATCTTGCGTGTGGGTTTTCGAAATATTTAATTTTTTCTATGTCCTCAATACTATTTGTAACAATTAAAACAATGAAATAACCATCATTAATGCTCATGGTACTTGAAAATTCCTATTTTTACATTCTCATCCAGAGAAGGTGTTAGATTTGTTTTTTAGATGACAGTTGCTCCCAGTGGGACCCTGCGGTGGTTGTTAACCTTTAGTTTTTAATTATATATAGTATATATCTACAGTATATATCTGTGGCACACTGAAAGACATTTTGGAAATCTAAGAAAATATTAAAAGATCAAAGAGCGAATCTACTATGAGAGGAGCGACCAGAAGGGGTAGACAACTGCCAGGTAGGTGCCTTTCCATACTTGATCTATTAAAGTAACTTAAACTCTCGCGTTTCAACGTCGTGTGCTGAACGTATCATAGGCCCCCGCTAGTTCGGTAAATTCTGATTAAAAATTATAAACACGTGAATTGTTCGAGTGGTCATTTGGACCATTCCATAAAATTGTATTCGGTAGCAAAATGGCGGTTAAGTGTCCTGCATGTTGCGGATGCCGTTGTGTCACCTCAAGTTTTGAAGTAGGCCGGATGCCCACCTTTTGTTAAGTTAACATCTGAAAAAATTTGTACCATGATTCTTCATAAATTTTATTCAATTATAGTATTGTGTAGCAGTAGCATGAATTCTTTTCTGTCGAAATCATCCTTCTGAGTTACTCCTCACCTAGCCACTCCATTGGGGCTATTGGGCAATTGAGAAAATTGAACTATCTTTGAAGTTCAGTCTTTCGATAATTTTGAGTTAGAAAAACTATCTGGCGCCCTTCAGGCATTATCTTTCAAAAATTAGATAAATTATTTAAGGGGTAAAGATTGAGTACAGTAATCAAAATAAAATAGCTAGCGAAAAGCCAGTTATATGAAGACACCTGCCCACCCAAGTCTTGGACGTGAGTCTTGCAAGTCTTCTTACAAAGATTCCGCTGGGATTCCGACGGTTTGTGTTGAGTAGGCATATAGTAGTATTTATGTTTTATTTGTTTAAGAATCATCCGATTCTTACAAATAGGTTACAGTTCAATTCTAAAACTAACTGTTATTCTAATAAATAAGAACAAAAACTAAAATTAAAGGTTGACCGTAAACATTACCGCAGAGGAGATAAACCGTACTTGCAAGAAAAGCAAATAAAAAACCTTGAACTATATAATTAACTATAATGCTCAGTCGTGAAACATATTAACGAACATAATAATTTTTTTGATAGAATCTTTTTCTGGGTTATCTAGAATATTCAGCCAGGCATTTCTTATCTCACACATATCCCTATTTTCGCTTATACATGAAAACCTTACAGTTAAAAAATTGACATTCTACTAAAAGGTCGTACACAGGTTCTGTATTTAAACTATTCTCATAAGAGTAGATACAATAACTATTTACATTCTTGACAGAGTTAAATATTTCTGAGGTCCATCTCGCAAGATTAATTGAGGATAAAGTATTAGAGCAGATGACGATTAGTTTCTCTGTAAATCTTCTAGATATAATATTTTACCATAAGCTCTTATCCATGCCGATTTATTCTTTTGTAGAGAGGCAAGTGAAAGGAATTCCTAATCGCCCTCCATCCCAATTTTTTAAATATGCTTCTAACCTGGCGATCCCAGTTGTATTTCTCTAAGGTTGACAAATCATCTTTTAATCTATCCAGTTTTCTTGATCTTAAATGACATTTTTTCGGGTATCGATCGTCGGACATATTGAGAATTTTCTCTATCCAATTGAGAATTGACTCGAAAACTCTAACTGCAAGTTGGGATGCATCTATTTCTAATCTAACAGCATATCCAGCACTATTTTGCGAAACATTCAGGATTCTCTCATAAAAAGTGGTTTGAACTTTTTCTATAAAATCTAAATACCTGAGTCTCCATATGTGCGCACCATACATTAAAACGCTGGATACAAGACTATAAATCTAGATTTTTTAAAAATCCTTTCAAGTTTTAAATTATTTTTCAATCATCCCAAAACTTAAATATCTCTTAAATTTCCTCGAATTTTTGTAAATTAATAATTGTTGCATTTTCATTTATTCATCAAATTTTTTTTCTTTTTTTTCTAATCATTTTAAATATTCTCTTAAAATTATTTTTTTTTTCAAAATAAAACATCATTTGAAATTTTCCCAGGAATTTCAAGTAATTGTTTTTATTATCTTAAAACATTTCAAAATTCTTGAATGGCATCACAAATTTATGTTGTAATCTTCAAAAATTTACATTTTGTTTTAAATGTTTTGAAATCTTTTTAAGTTTTAATTCAAGTTGAAATATTTTGAATACTTCTAAATATCTCTTAGACTTACTCGAATTTGAAAAAATTAATAATATTTTCATTGTTATTTATACATCAAAATTCAACAGTTTTACTTACAAATTAAAAAACTTATAAATAGAACAACAGTGAAGCATTTCTATATATTAGAAATGGTTCTTCATCTTAATTAAAATTTTCTAAATTTCAGTCTAAATTGAATTGGTTTTAAACTTGAATATTTCAGATAGCTAGATTTTTCTTCTAAAAATTTCTAAAATTCCCGATCCAAAAATAAATTCACTGTCATTTTGCCGGTTTTTCCCGGTCTCAAAAAATTCCCGGTCACTTCCGGGTTTCTCGGTTTCCCTGTTCAACGGCCATCCTGAATAGGAATATTCTTAAATTGCAAAATAAAAAAAGAGAATAGAAAATATTAAACGATTTCAAAACAACTTTTTTCTCTGTATTCGTAAGCCAGTTCGAATGCCAACTCATAAATTTTGTCCCCTCTCTTCAAAGATTCGACTAATAGTACTCTTAATGTTCAACATCACATCGCAAAAGTTTATTAGCGGAAATTAAATTTATCTTACAATTTATTCATATTTGTTATAAATACTTATGATATTTATTATAATCTTATGACTCATGATCTAATCACAAAATTTTGAAATAATAATTTTACCGCATATTCTAATTTAGTTTTCATAACAATACAAAATATTAACATTGTTTAAAATGGCTGTAAATAAAGTTAAAGTATCAGCAAAGACTGTAAAATATATAAAGCGTTATTCTTCATTAAATTTTATGTAATAAACAATATCTTAGTAAAATGAAATAAAAATATTCTTACCAGAAATAAATAAGGTTTACAACATTTATCGCAGACCTTCCTCCATATTAGTACTTTATCATGACCTTCTTTTAAAAGAAAATCTTTAAAACCAACTCTGTTCTCAATTCCGTTTAAGGTCTTAAAATATATATGTATGAAATTTGAGATAAAAATAATAAATTTTTGGGCATTAAAATTTTGGCAACAAATCAAATTTCGAATTCATACAATCTTGATCTTTTCTGATTACATTTCGCCTATCGATTTCAGACGTTTCCAATTGCCATTATGATTATGCTGTAATTTTGAACGTTTAACTTAAAATTGAGTTAAGTTATTAAGTTATTGAAGTGAAGTTATTCAACTTTTAAAGTTTCCACTTTAAAAGAACATTGTGAACTGTTGAACGCAATGCAAATCAAAATTATTAAATTTTAAAGCAAGAGCGGTACAAAATTGAATTAAAATTTAAATAAATTTAGAATTTCTTTTAATTAGAATTTATGTACAATTTTAATTTATTCAAAAAGAATACTTTTGAATGGATTATAATGTATAAAGTTTATAACAAGTGTGAATGAGACATTAATTCAAAGAGACATAAGAAGCCATAGGAACACGAGAGCTTGCATGAAAAAATGCATGGACATACTTGGACAGGAGCGTCTGCGAGGAGTTGGGTGGTCCTTTGGACGTGACAGAGGAGGTGGAAGTGTCCGTCAAGAAGATGGACATCGAAGAAATGGATGCCAAACTCTCAGAGACGTATAATCTCTTTGAAGAGCTACGAGGCACAATAAAAGAAATGGTGAAATTCAGCAGCACGAAGAGGAATATGTGGTTGCCAATTTGGGATGGGCTGGAACGAGCGGAGCGACTCGTTGACGAACTGCGCGAGCACTCTATGACGACCGAAGGGCTTCATAGGGATTTGATCCAGAATGTTTGACGAACTGCCAGAACGAGAGCGACGACCCGTAAGGAGAAGGCACTGAAGAACACAGACGAAAGCTGCACTCAGACTGACGAAGCCGTGGCAGCTCCTTGATAGGAAGCGAGAGAGGGAGACCACCCTGAGTCCAGTAGAGAAGAGTCCTTCCAAGCCGAGGAGCAAAAGTCCGAGGACCCGTCTTGCTGTGGTGACGACCACAACACGTAAGAAGGACGAGGAAGGGATGCCTACACAGGCAATCCAAGCGACAAAGAAGAAGGAGAGAAAGAGGCGAGCTAGACCCGAGGCAGTTATTATAAGACCTGTCGAGGGTTTAAGCTACGCAGAGGTCCTTGAGGACCTTAAACGTAAGGTGAAACCTGATACCCTTGGTGTTAAAATTAAGGGTGTCAGAAAAACCAGGAACGTCGATGTTCTTGTGGACGTAGGACCTGCAGCGGACGGCAGATTAAAGCTATTCGATGCCATTGAAGAGGCCATCGGTAAAGGGGGTAGTGTGAGGGAGATTGTTCCTCGCACTGAGGTCGAAATCTTAGACCTAGACACCACAACTGTTGCGGAGGAGGTTGAGGCTGCGGTCAGGAAATGCCTCGGAGCAGAATCACTTGAACAGATGAGAGTCACTCTCACGAAAAAGGCCTTCAGAGGAACGCTGAAGGCATCCGTGGGAGTGAAAGAAGAACAGACGCGAGAAATATTACACGCAGGACACCTGAAGGTGGGGTGGGTATCCTGTCGTGTGCATAAGAAGGCGGAGGCGATTAGGTGCTACCGCTGTCTAGGCATCGGCCACATGGCAGTGAACTGCGAGGGTCCACATAGGGCCAAATCATGCTGGCGATGCAGCAAAGAGTGGCATAAAGCTGCAGTATGCGAAAGCACACCGCAGTGCTACCTCTGCGCCGCAAAGGAAGGTAAGCCCCGGACAGACCATTGCTTGGGTACAAGGAGTTGCTTGGCGTTCAGAGAGGCAGCCTCGCTGAGGAAGCCTCCTGGACGTGCAAGCTCACATCGTAGCTACGCAGGTCCACTAGAAGCCCATAACAACAGGTCAAGACCAAGCTGGCACAAAAGACGAAGGCCGAAGCACGGCCAACGAACGGCACCCCCTAAAGTAATGCGAAAGCGGTTCCGGGGGAATCATGCCAAGCAGAAAGGGTGATGGTTTTTAGTCGGTGGTTGGTAGCATCACTATAATGATCGAATTAAGATCTATGTGTATAGGGCGCGGACCCTTCTCGGTGTGTGTTAGCACATTTTCCAACTTCCCTCGTAAAAAAAATAGGCTAATATAGACTATAGCCTAAGGGCGTCCTGCCATGTAGTCAATGCGGGCGATTTTTGGGAAATTTATACATTGAACACGGGACGCATTCTGTCTTGCCCATCCAAGCTTTCTGTTCAGTTGATGCAAGCGTCTTTTGGTATTTTGATCCATCTTCGGTATGAGCCTTCGATTTGAATCAGCCAAAGCTCTCGCAGCACCATAAACTGAGCAATTGATGGTCCAGAGATCGGACTCTTATCTGTAGATCTGTCCAGCCGTACATTTCTTTGCACTCAGTTAGGTGGACAATCCATTGATTGACGGTGAAGGCTGGATTCTCACCATCAAATTTATTTGTTGTCCCCTCTACGTCCCTCAGCTGAATAGTGTGTTCTCGTACGGCGGGGGTGGTATTGGTGGATACTCTCAGTTGTTCTTGTAGCTCGTCAATCTGCCGTTGCAACTCCCATTCCCGTTCTGTAGCCATAGCTGCTTCTCGAATTGTATTGTCAAGTACACAGACGTCTTCGTTCTCTTCGTTCCTTCCTTCTTCTTTTCCTTCGATTGAAGGGAGGCTCTCTGTAAGGGAGGGCCTAAAGTAACCCCCACTACTCTCACCAATGCTGCTTCTCGAAGTTTCGTCGTGGCCCGAGTCTTCTGAAGTACTCGAGGCGCTCGCTCCCTCTCCTCTCACGTCTTCTTTCCTTGTCGCACTCAGCGGCTTCTCTATTACTCTTGTGCTTACGTCTTCCGTTTTTGCTTCTGGCGTCTGAATCTCCGTTGCCTCTTCGGCACCCTTGCACTGCAATGTTGAGGAACGAGTATGTACCATGCCACCTAACGTCGTAATCACTCTTCGTAATCTCAACGTCGTAACTTATTCGTATGAGCTTCTTAATTCTTCGTCGTAACTTTGTGCTTCATTATCTTGTAACTTCTTGTGGTAGCTGGAGATGCTCGTTCTGCTTCATTAGTTGTTCAAGGCTTCTTTCGTACTTCGTCGCTTCGTCCTGGCGTCACTTCACAATCACATATTATATTTCTCTGTTCACCAGAAAAACTCACTGAAATCCGTCCTGTTCGTCAGTTACACTCATACATAGTCATTGTTTATCACTCACTTCGCATTTGCACATTATCACCATCTTGAGCACTAAAATGCGTCTAAATCCTTCTCACTTCCGCGGCGTCGCGTCGTTTCATAGATTCCTTTTGTTATTTCCGCGGAAACTACGTCCTAATCGCGACACGTTTTTTGTCCCTCATCCCGGACGAGCCCCCAAAATTTGTGGGAGCGAGGGTTAAATAAAATAATGCCGAGATCCAATTAACAAATATATTCTCAACAAAAGACAAATATTGTTTACATCATTACGTGACTACTGTAACGTGACCGGACGAAGACTGACCCATGCCCGTCCCCTGGGTCTGCCGGGGGTCGCAATCCCCAAACTCCCCTCTCCTACGCATCTCCTTATTCTAGGTCCTTATGTCGCACTTCCGCCTAGTTTATTCTACTTGCTAACTAAATACTACCCATCCTACAACGTTACGCTAAGGGCCTACTTTCCTACACATATATATTTGACCCTATGAAAAATCGAAAGAAATTCTGCGGCGGGATTCGAGCTACTTAACACCTATATTTAACGCAGCAAACTCAACTTACCCCTAACAACTAATCCCCACGGCTAACCTAACACATAAAATATTTTGCACAGATCCCAGCAAAGAGCCGAAGCACGTCACTGCAGGGCCGTGTAAAAAATACCTGGCCCCCGTTTCAACGCATGAAAATTAAATTTCATAAAATAAAATCCCTTTTTATGTTGAAAGCTCTACGCAAGCGTCCAATGTGGCTGTCACTGTGCATATATAGATAACGTAGCCGACAGTCAGAGAATTCTTCGCCAACTCGTAAATCAGTTATTCGTTTCTGTGCTGGGAGTTATTGTATTTAAAATCTTTTGGAATCTGGAGGAATTTTTACAGAATATTGAATGCTTGCCTAGAGCTTTATCAAAACCTGCTGAATACAAATTCGAGAACTGATGTTCCTTGATTGTATTCCATTAATTCTATGACTTGCAATCTATAAAATAATTGGTAAAGTCTACAAAAAATGCCTAGAAATCTCTTTATTTATTCTGTAATGAATAAAAAATAAATTATATCTTGATAAATAACAAACTTTTCAGTAGCAAGATTTCTTCTAAGCGAGATGTTCCTTTCACAATAGACTAAAAGATTTAAATTACTTTTCGCATTTCAATAAAATAAATGTTTTAAAAGAAAAAAAAATTCATTCAAGGTTCTCGTGAGAAATTCAAGGAGAATTCCAGGTTTTCAATATCGCTGGACAGTCTGATATATGCGTTAATGAGAAAATAATACATATTGTACTTACTATCCTAACCAAAAACATATACCCAAATTTTTGTAAAAACCTGTATACCGTAGGACCTGTCGAATCGGAACTCGTCGCATCGAAATCCTCGGAGGGCTGTAGTCCCCACTCTTCAACCTCTCCACTAGCCATGATAGGTACGCGCATACGCACAGAGTCACTGCAGACACCACCCGATGGACGTCAGTGCTGTAGGTACAAAAATATAACGGCCTGTAACGGCCGGTCAAAGATTAAAGCCCTGAACAGTAAAGATACGTCACTGCCAGGAGGTGAAGCTAAGATTTGTTTCTGCGACCTGCGTAATCGAAAGTGGAGACCCGGTCCGTCCCGATCCGACGAGTTCTACTATATTTAGCTAACACAGGAGTTGGCGCTCGAGCATGAGGCGCGACCCCTTGGTTGGAAATTAAAGTACAACTATAATATAAACCATTTTTCCATTTTCCTAGATATTCATCTAGCGGATTTGTGTTCAAATTTTTGTAAAACGCGGTTTAATAGTGTAAGCTCCAGGTAGTTTGAATGACTAAAAAATCGATTTTTTTTACAATTAAAAAGTATATTAAAATCATTGATCCAAACAGTAGAATAGTGCAGGCTCCGGGTGCAGGGATCACAGCGCACAAAGAGCTCAAAAAAGTAGAAATAGGGGAAGAATTTTTTCCCGAAAAAGGGGAAGCATAGTGGACAGATTAAATATTTATTTTTGAAGTTAGAAATAAGAAACAATCTTTTTATGAGAAATTGTATGTTTTTGTATATTTAATAAATATAATTTAGATAATTAAATAATATATTGTATAATTTGTTATTTCATATTTAACATAACTACCAATACTTTGAATATAAATTAGAATAACACTCTTCAATGCTCTAAAAAGCAAATGGAAAATAGTTCAAGTTTGTGCAACTAAAATATATCCTATAAAATATCCATAATAACAAATTTTTAAATATCGAGAGTTCTACACATTTTTTAAACGAAATTTCTTGATATTATTTGGAATTTTTGGAAATAACTGAAAATCTTTAAAATCCTTTAAAATTGTCGAACTCCTTCATATCCCCTGAAACTGTCGAAATCCGTAGAAATCCCTTGAAATCAAATTTAATTTATTCCCTAAAGTTCTCTAGAAATTCATAAAAATACCTCAAAATTTAAAATACCTCGAATTCCTTGGATATAAATTAAATTTACATTATTTATTAAATTTCTCTAAAAAAACGATTGAATGAGGTATTTAAAAATCCATAAGAACGAATTTGTAACTATTATGTTTTTAATTAATGACAGACTGGCGTAGGGTAGCGAAGGAATCATGTTCGGTTATGTTAAAGTCAACGAAAATGAACAAAAATGATCCTTAACTTCTAAATACCTTGTATCGATTTAATCCGGAATACGAGTCCCATAGCCTATCCAACAAAGCACTCATTTTGTGCCCAAAAAAAGGTTTTGGTTGTTTTGGAAAATTGGCAAAGATGTAGCCTCCGGAAGCTACGATTCCCAAAGTTTACTTCTATTTACCTTGTCAAATGCTTTTTCTAGGTCAACAAGTGCACAGAAAACTTTCTTTCCTAGTCTTAAGCTTTTTTCTGTGATCTTTCTTAAGCTAAATATCTGTTAAACTCTTGAAACTGCCTTAGAATCCTTTGACCCTTGGAGAACATTATGGGTCACGCATACTCAAATATGAGCAAAATAACTTTTTAAAATGATTTTTGAGAATTTTCTCAAGTTGGTTGGATCAGTAATTGTGAAATGGTAGACAATTGAAAAATGTGTAGCGTCACATTGACCCAGAGTGTTCTGCTTCATCGAAAAGATGGATGTGTTTTTCGAGGTCAAAAACATTCTAATATTTCCAATACTCCGGAATATTTTGAAATCCCAGAAATTTTTTAAAGCTCTTGAAAATTCCATGGAATTTTTCAAAATGCCCTAAAATATTTAAAATTCTCAGAAATTTCTTGAAATCTATTGAAATTGATTAGATTTCTTTTTAAATCCAAATCTTTTGAAATACCTTGAAGTATTGAGAATCTCTTTAAATATTTGAAATCCCTTATAATCCCTCAATTCTTGTGAATAAATTACTTGAGATTTCATTAAAACATTATAAAATCCATTAAAACTCTGTCGAAAGATACATTAAATCTGATAATATTCCTTGAAATTACATGACATTTTTTTTTAAATATCTTGAAGCTTCCTTGGAATCCTTCAAGATACCTTAAAATATTTACAAACCTTTAATATCTTTTGAAATTCCTTAAAATTTTTTATAGCTCTTGAAAATGACTAAAAATATTATAAAATCTCATAAAATCCTGCGAGGTTACATGAAATCTGATATTTCTTGAAATTCCTTGAAAGCTCTATTGAAAGCCTTTAAAATCCCTTAAAATTACTGAAATAAATAAATTCTTTGAAATCTTTGAAAATATCGTAAGACATTTTAGGGCCTATTAAATCCTTCCAAATATTCCAAAATTCTAGGAAATTCAGCATGCACATTTTTTAAAGCCTTTTAAATCATTAAAGTCCTTGAACATTCCCTAAAATCTTTAAAATCCTGTGAAGTCTTTTGAAATCTCTTCAAATTTTTGACATCTATTGAGATCCCTTCGACTATTTTAAAGTATCCTAAAATCTTGAGAATTATTTTAAATCTTTCAAATTTTTTAAAATATTTGAAAATCTCTTCAAATCTTTGAAATCCTTTGAAATCCATCAATTCTTGTAAATAAAATCTTTAAAATTTAATTGGAATATTATAAAATCCCTTGAAATCCTATCAAATAACGTGAAACCTGATGATATTCCTTGAAATCCCTTGAATCTTTTGAAGTTTCATGAAATTCTTTTAGATCCTGAAAAATGCATTAAGATCCCTTATCTAGAGTCGTCAAAAATTGAAATATTGGTAAGTCTTGGAAATACTCTGAAATCCCTTGGAATCTTTTCAAATATCTTAGCTTAACCCGATAAACTTGAAAAAAATATGTGGAATGATTTTGCGGATAGTAGTAATTTAAAAAAATGTGAAAAAACTTTGTTTTTATGAATCTTCTTTTACTGAATGATGGAAAGAAATGTTAATATAACTAATCCAATATGAAGTCTTTATAGCAGTATTACAATCTTTTATTGTCAAATTACTAAACTTTCACTTAAATTTCATTCAGAAAAAAGATCTTCTCCTTTCACTCCTTTCACTTATGGAGTGAAAGGAGAAGATTTTTTTTCTGAATGAAATTTAATTAAAAATGTTTATTCTCCATCTTGTCTGAAATGACGTTAAAATATTTTCTGTATAGGAGAATATAACTTGGGGTTTCTATTGGAACCAATTTTTGGTTCCAAGGGAGCTGCAACAAAAAGGAACCTCTCTTGCTGAAAAGGAACCCAAACTGATAAATGTTTTCTAAGTGAACCTAAAGTATGGATTGAAACGGTTCCAATGGAGCCCTTTTTCACTTCAGGCAGGGTTCTACTTTCGAACGCGAGCAAAAATGCTATTTTTGTAAATTTTTTTTTTTTTTAATTAAGAAAAATGTTTGTTTTTTACCGCTTCCCTCGCAGAAATTTTGCCGTCGCCCCGATCGGGGCTGGTTTGGTCAAATGGGGCACAGATCGGGAAGCCAGGTCGGATGAGACCCGTGATGAAACGCACGGCCCAGTGTGGGCCGAACTTGTTAGCCCGATCGGTGTGCCAGGTCAGTGTCAAGTCGGTACCCAATCAAGTCCCGATTTAATTATATTAAAAATTATGGGGCATTTTTAATCTAAATAATTAATAGTACACAAGATAAATTGAACTGTATGATTTAATAATTAGAAATTATGATAATATACTTCAAGTTTTTCGTTGTTTGCGATTGCCACCCCAATCTTTAGCATTGCTAAATATTTGTGCTCATGTGGGAAAGCACTTCCTCCTCTATGGCCTTGAAATTGGCACAAGCTACATCTAAAAATACTATGAAATTTTTGTTTTAGTAAAGAGCTTAAATATTATTTAAATTTTATTCAAATTGTATGATGTAATTTTCATTTTGAGGTTAAGTTTCACTAATTTACTTACTTTCCCTCGACACGTCACGTGTATATGGCAATCCGGCTATCGTACGGTGCTTCCGCACACGCAATTTGCACTTTTTACACTCTGGCATAATTTTATTGAACTAAATTAATATTTGATAAACATCAAAAGTTTACACTGAAATTCATGTGTCAATGAAGTAAAAAACAGTACCACTCTGATACAAAATTCAGCTCTTCCCTTAACATGTACTAGGTGGCGTTGCAAAACGGTTAACCCTATATGGCACGACTCTGGGCCATGAAATTAGCCCTACCCGGGCCAGATCATGTCAGCCCGACCGGGGCCAGATGGGTAATATGGAAACTATATGGCGGTTTCTGCGAGGGTTGTTAAAAAAATCTCCGAATCGATTGGTCTGACATTTTTACAACATATTCTATACATATACATCAACCGGTGGTGGCAGATTTATATGAAAATTTTTATTTTTACTAATGTTATTTTGCAAAAAATAGGCACAAAAATTTGATTTTTTTCAATTGCCGCCATTTTGTTTTGTTTTTTGCATGAAAATTCAAAAATCTGCTGCCACAGGTTGATGTATATGTATAGAATATGTGGTATAAATTTCAGACTAGTCGATTCGGTAGTTTCGGAGATTTTTTTAACAAGCGATAAAAAACGTGGTTTCGAGAAAGTGCCACTTAAATGTATATAGAGCGCATAAAATAAACTAATTTGTTTTTATAGTATTTTAAGAGCATGTTTATTAAGCATAACAAACCCTACATGAATATCTTTCTAAATGTTTTTTAAACAAATTTACAAAAATAGCATTTTTTTCGGACATTCGAAAGTAGAATCCTGCCTTCAGCCTTGAGTCACTACGGAGATTTTCCGCGTTTATGGTGTACAATTTACTTTGTAATTCGATTTAAATAATATTAGACTGGGAAAAATTTAATGAAGAAACTACAATTATAGATATTAGTCATTCTTGAAAGGAATTTGCTTTAAAAAATAATAACAAATGTTCGTTAATATTTATCTGTATGATTATTCATAGTCTTTATTGATTTCAAATAGGCTCGCGCTTTTCGGCACATGCGCAGTAATTTTTCTTTTGTGTGGTAACAGGAATTGATTACTGACATTAATATTATATCATTTAATATTAGCTATGATCTGTAAATTCAAAGTTTATTTATGTTACATACCGCTATTACAATTGAGTATTCTAGCATGACGTCATGGTTTTGGTAGGATAGGTGGAAATGCCAGGAAGGTTAGCGTAGTTGGTACAATTTTAGTAGGAATTTGTTTGGTAAAGAAATTTGATCGAATAAATAGTTATTCGAAAACTGAGTAAATGAGAAAACTGAATGAAAAAGTTAGCGCGCGCTTGCGCGCCCACATAATGGTCTATTATATAAGAAAACGCGTAACCTCCATCGTGATTCTTTTCTGTTTTTAAATTTAGATCTTGCGTCTCATTATGTGTTATGTTCGATACGAAGGAAAGTCGGAATAAGAAAAATGTTTCTTCTTGCACGTCCTACAAGAGTATCATAACGACTTTTTGGATTTTCTTGAAAAATCGAAAATTCACATTTTATTACACAAATAATAATAAATAATCGAAAATGTAATTTTATGGTCAAACTATGCAAGATGCGACAAATGACGATTCAACAAAGATTGTGCACTCAAAAAAGATCTACAGATTTGTTATGGATCACTTTTTGACAGGATGTATAGTTTTTGTTTTATACGTAACAAATAACATTAACAGTGAAAAAATCTGCCCGAGTAGTGGGCGCATTCTCATCAAAACTTTGCATATTTCATTTCTTATTCATCTCGTGTGTGGTTTTTCAATATATTTAATTGTTTTAGGTTCTCAATATTATTTCTAATTAGTAAAAGAATAAAATAACCATCATTATTGCTCACGGTACTTGAAAATTTGTATTTTTACATTCACATCCAGAGAAGGTATTAGATTTGTGTAAAATTTGCCCCCCCCCCTCCCACCGGTTTTTGTCAAATGGCCACGTTTTGATACATCCTGAACCCAAAGAACAGGTTTTTACGAATGTGTCTGTCTATTAGTCTGTCTGTAGATTTTTAGTTTGTTAGCACGATAACTTTCGACATGATTGATCGATTCGATTTTCCTTAGATATACTCTTTAAGTCTCCTAAACTAAAGGTCAAGTTCGTCAGCCAGCAAGTTGAAATAAAAATGCGAAAAATTAGAGCATTTTGAAAATTTTTGAGACCATTTTTTTCAAAATTTGAAAATAACATGTGCGGCTGTCCATAGTACTAAAAACTTTACACAATTTATTACAATTACATCTTTCAAAAAAATAAAAATTTCCAAAGTTACAGCATTTTCAAAATCCAAAAAAAGAAACAAAATTAACATTTTCAGCCAAACAACGCACGATACGAAAAAAAGTCGTGATAAGAAAAATATTCCTTTTTGCACGTCCGACAAGAGTAAAATAACTACTCTCCCCATTTTTATTTAAAAATCAAAAATTCACATTTTTATCACACAAATAATAACGAAGAATCAAAAATTTAATTTCATGGTTAAACTATGCAAGGTACGACAAATGATTATTCAACAAAAATTGTGTACTCAAAAAAGATCTACAAATTTGTTTTTTGATCACTTTTTGATAGGATGTATAGTTTTTGTTTTATTCGTAAAAAATAATATAAACAGTGAAAAAAACTGCCCGAGTAATGGGCAGATTCTCATCAAAACTTTGCTGATTTTATTTCTTTTTTATCTCGTGTGTGGTTTTTCAATATGTTTAATTGTTTTTAGGTTCTCAATACTATTTCTAACTAATAAAACAATAAAATAACCATCATTAATGCTCATGGTACTTGAAAATTTGTATTTTTACATTCTCATCCAGAGAAGGTCACTGAGGTTCATGAACAGACCAAAAAGTAGTAGAAAAAATTATTCCGGGACGAGCCTGACCATACCTGAAAAGTGAACAAAAAGTTTGCCGACCACTGCCTTAAACCTATATACCTATCTACCCTTCACCTGTATACCCATCACCCATCACTACTTTCCAACCGAGCAGTTCACGCCTACACCGAAAGGGAAACGGCTTAATGATATAATAATAATAATAATTAATAATTTGTTATATAGTAAACAAATTATTATTTTTTATTATCAGAGAAGCCCGTAAAACGCTCAAGATTCGTCGTATCAATTGATTATTTGCCTTAATATTGATGATTATTATTTGGGTGCAAACGTTACTTGCTTTAATAATCATTATAATGTTAATGATATCATATTTTGAGTAAATAATGACATACAATGACATTATTATCGATTGACGAAATGTGATGGCAAAGAGTCATTGGAAGTTGATTCCAACATGAAAAATGGACTTTCAGTTTACAAGATAAGATAATACGACAAGAAAACTTTATTTATAAAATCGTTGATAACAATAATAATTGTTAGTCATTGCCCAAGAGTTCTAACAACGGTTGAAATTTAGTTATTTGCAGTTAATTATATTGTAAAAATTAACTCTATATCTCAAAACATAGCCAAAGAGCTAGTATGTTGAATAAGTTTGTTCAAACAATTATTAAACCATAATTACAGGATAATTTAGGGTCGTTTGCATACAAAAATGGTATTTATTTTCTTATAAATAGAGGAAACGGATATTTGTTCGTAAAATTTGTTTACTATATAACAAATTATTTATTAATTTTGATTAATCCAACTCACAAACCCCTTTTGTCTATACATTGTAAAAATGTAGTTAAAATTAAGTGATCAAACATTGCTAATTCTCACGAAATTATTTTTATCCACTTATTTGTTCATAACAATTTCAATAAATGTTTAAACTTCTACAGTTCCATTGAAAAACATTTCTACTATCTGTCCAAAAAGTTTAGGCAGCTCGATTTTCGTGCAGATTTTCATGAAAATCTCAGTAAAAAAAAAATCTAAAAATATAAGACAACATGCATGTTGCAGGTGAAGGTTTTTGCAATACTGATACTGAGTTTCAAAATTTTCTGATGATTAGCGAATATTTCCGGGCGATTGAAATGCGAAAAAGCATAATAATCCTATGATTATTTCAGAATACTTAACTTTGAATGGCTGTGAGTGACTGAAAAAAACTGTGAAAAATCTGCCAAAAATATATGGGGTTCGTTGAAACTTTCTGTGCCCAGTGGTGATATTTAGAATCAGAAATAATTATTTGATAATAAGTTATTGGCAAAAGAGTGGAGAGGTGTCATCTCCGAAACTAAGGGACGTACAGAAATGATTCTTGAAGAAAATTACACATTTTTGGATTCTAAAAATGTTGTGCGTAGTACCAATGAGCAAAAAGTTGCACTTTAATGTTTAAAAAATTATTTTCTTTTCGGGAAAATACAAAAGGCTTAACGATAATCGAGGCTACCAAACACACAGAATGGGACCTTTCAGGCGCTACTGCTACACGTGCAACACGACCTTCTCTCACGCTCACACAGTTGCACAGCCAAGCCTTGATGCAAAAAAGAGGGATATGGTTGTCTCGATTACCATAAAGTCTTTTGTATTTTTCCAAGAAGAAAATAATTTTTTAAACATTCAAGTGCAAATTTTTGCTCATTGGTAATACGCACAACATTGTGAGAAGCCAAAAATGTGTAATTTTCTTCAAAAATCATTTCTGTACGTTCCTTAGTTCCGGAGATGACACCTCCCCACTGACGCGTGCATTTAGCAGGCAGGTTGGTCTCCAGCCCGTCGGGCCGATCACGTGCCGGCACGTATTGTTATCTGGGTCTAAATCTGAATCAGTGAAAACTCACTAATTGTCAGTGAAATCTCACTGATTCAAATAGCTAGAATCCAAATAATTCTTCTGGCTTAAAAAATTATTTAGCCCGCATAAAGCTGATAGGATGGCTTTCTTTCTATTAGCAGAAACTTTAAAAAAATACTGGAAAAAATAAAGAATGTGGTGTTTTCCAGAAAATATTTTTTTCTTGTTTTCAAAATTAGAAAGATTTTCTGGTAACCCCCACCTTTTTTATTTTCACGTATATTTTTTTAAGTTTCTGCTTATATAAGGAAGATATCCTATCAGTTCTATTTGGGCTAAACCATTTTTGAGGCCGGGAGAATATTTTTCCTAAAAATATAATTTCTCGTAAACGATACAAGATATCTCAAAAGAGCAAGAGAGGTATTTTTCGTATGACTTTTTTATACTCAACACTTTCATTTCAATATTTTTTTCGCTTTTTTCGTTGTTGCCGAGAAAAATGAGGAAATTCGATTTTATGAAAAAAAATTCACCTAGCCATAGAAGTTATTTAGCCGACAAAAAACTTACAAGATGCCTTCCTTATGAAAGTGCACATTCAACAAGAAATTGGTCAAAATAAAGGTTATAGACGTTTAAAAAAATCTTTTTCTCAAACAAAGCACAATATTCAAACACGCAGAAGTTCGTACAAAATTTTGTTTCACAAATCATAAAAATACATATCGCCTAATTTCTTCTAAAAAACAACATATTTTTTCCCAAGAGATTCTGCGTGTTCAAGTGTAGAATCTGCCTGCTTTGAAATGGATTCGGTTAATTATATTTGTATTAATTATTTATTATCATTCACTATTATTTACGTAAATGATTATAAATACAAATTATTCTTGAAATATTTAAGAATTACCTACTCTGCAATATTTCAATTGAAATTCGTCAATTTAGTCAACAATAACAATTAAATAGTGGCAGTAAAGAAGTAGATAACTAACATTTTTTCGAAAAGATTAAAAGTATCAAAACATTAAAGCATTAAAAGCATAAAAAATTTCTAAAAAATCAAATACGCGTTGTGAAAAAAGGATTTATTCGAATTCTCATGTTTTAATACAGTAATAAAAAAAAGTAATTTCAATTTTAATTAAAATTTTAGCGTAGTATTTTAGCGTAGTAATAATTTTTTTCTTCCCTCTACAATTTTTTTTGAAATTATTATTGTTTATTGACAAAAAATTCTTTTTATATTCTTTTCACCGAATAATCGTCTATCTCAGTGCAATACCGTGACTATAAATTTTGGTTTCATTTGGAAAAGATTAATTTTTTTGTATCAAATATTTGTTATTCTTATTCAGCGTCCGCATATCTCAGAAGCAATTTTTTATTTTTGTGCAAAATTGAAAATTCGATTTTCAATCGCTACCGAAAACCGATTTTCAAGAACTGTTGTATTTTAACCTCAAAATTCTTGGACGATTCACTCGAAATTAGTTCACTTTTTTCGATCGAAAGGTTTTTACTCTTATTCAGAAACTCAATATCTCGGTAGTAAGTTTTTATTTCTTATTTAAACTAAAGATTACATTCTTTATCGCAATCCACAGCCGAGTCATTTCCGTATTGTGGTCAGTGTGACTTTGAAATTGTCAGCTGACACGTCTATTTTCTCGAAAATGAGTAACTGTTTCTCAGGGGCGGTCAACTGCCGTGGGTCGAAGCGGCCACGTATTATTATGATTATATTTAGTTCGCAGACCAATTGTACGTTTGTAAAATCAAAATCACTAATTAAAGACGAAACAAAAGTCTACTCCCAAGCTGAAATGCTGCTGAACTGAGGCATGATAAAGTTTGATCAAAAAATTTATCCACGTGGAGAAAAGAAAGAAAAAAAAATTAATTAGGCAAATTAAAAAAAAATGTGAGAAAAATTCGAACCTTTTTAAAAGACATTTATCTAAAAGGTTTTAAGTTTTGTGCAAAGATGAAAAACGAAATTAAAAATTTGAAAACATTTCAACGATTTTTTGACAAAATGCAGATTTTTGAAGATTTAGAAAAAATTTTAGAAAAGCTTTAAAAATTTTGAAAGGATTTGAGAGAATAAAAATTGTTCTTAAGATTCATGAGAAAATTTAGAAAGATTTTTTATTTTTTTTTTTAATTAATTTAAAGAGAATATTTAAAAATATTTCACAACATTGAAAAAGATTTCTAACATTGTCCAAAAGACTTCTGAAGATTGTAAGGTAATTATTTTAATTACGCAAATTTCAAAAAAAAAAAATATATATATATATACGAAGAATTCGAATCATTTTAAAAGATATTCACCTAGAACGTTTTGAGTTTTTGAACAGATTCAAAAATATTTAAAAATTTAAAAACGTTTCAACAATTGTTTGACAAAATGTAGATTTTTGAAGATTTAATAACAAATTTAGAAACGTTTTAAGATGTTTGAAAGGATTTGAGAGACTAAAAATTGTTCTTATGATTCAGGAGAACATTTATAACGATTTTCTATTTTAAAAAAAATTCATTTAAAGAGAATATTGAAACATATTTCGAAACATGTAAAGAGATTTCTAACATTGTTGTAAAGAATTCTGAAGTTTGCAAGGTGATTATTTTAATTATGCAAATTAACAAAAAACAAGAAAAATTCGAATCATTTTAAAAAATAGACGGTATTAAGTTCTTGAACAGATTAAAAATATTTAAAAATTTGAAAACGTTTCAACAATTGTTTGACAAAATGTAGATTTTTGAAGATTTAAAAACAAATTTAGAAACGTTTTAAGATGTTTGAAAGGTTTTAAAAGAATAGAAATTTGTTCTTAAGATTCATGAGAAAATTTAGAACGACTTTTTATTTCAAATCATGAAATCTAAGATAAAATTAAAAAAGATTTCAAAACATTTCAAAACATTTCCAAACAAAAAAGGCATTTGTAGATTTTAAGGCAATTTTTGTAATTTAACAAAATATCTTTAAAAATGTTAGAAAAAATTAATATGATTTTAAACGATATTTATGAATTATAGAACTTTGAAGAGATTAAAAATATTTTAAAACTTTCAAAGATTTCCGAAACTTTATAAAATATTTTTTTATTACTTCCAAACTTGTAACTTGTAACCTACGCAGCCACTCATTCTACTCATCGAGTTTTCTTATAATAGAAATAGACCATAAGAGGAGGAAATTCCTCAAATTGATCAGGTATAACCAGGTATAGGGACTATAGGCAAAGATACAGGAGGTCCATACTAGATTCTAGCTAGAACAATGCTTTACAGGTTTTTCCCCCATTTAAATGAGGGATTTAAACTTTAAAAGGCCTTAAATTTAAGACCATTTTGCAGAACCGTTTGCAGTTTAATACCTAAGAATTTACAGTCGTGTATGTTACATTCAAATATTTAGTACTTATATAATCGTTTTCGTCTATTTTATTTGAATAATTGTTCAATTTAATGCAGTATTTTTTTGTATGTATGATACCTTAAATTTTATTTTCAAACACTATAAATCACTAAAAATATATATGTATATCAGCTACAGATTGTATTAATTAATACAATCTGTAACTTCAAATTTTGCATATTAGTTGAGATAAACGCAAAAAACCATGATTTTCATGGTTTTTTCACGATTTCACCATGAAAATCGCCCAGTCGCTAATTTTCACTATCATTTTCGTAATCAGCGCATCAAAATACATACATATACATAGTATGAAAGAAATCGTCGGTTTACGGCTTTCGGAAGTTTATCCATTTTATGTGTTTTTATCGATAGAGAACAAAATGCGTTTTTTTCCACAGTCAAATTAATGCCTTATTATAATCAAGTAATTACAAGGAACGAAGAACAGAGTCTAGGTTTTTTTGATTGCAACTCGCACAAAAAAAATCTATGAAATATCTACTAAAAAGCATCTGAAAGTTTAAAGTCTTCCGAATGCAGCGATATGTGCTCCCAGAAGGAGGGCGACGTTAGGAAAAATGTGAAAAAATTCACAGATATTCTTCGAACATTTCTGAATACAATGCATTTTTCAAAATGCTGAAGTATGCAATAGTTTACTTTATACGATGATTTATTTACAAAAACTTTATCTTGCGACCGAATGAAGATAGGAAGCCGTTTAATGGCTCCAAATGTGGAGTTTTGTCATGCAATTTCAGTGGAATAATTAAATTGATGATAAAATCATTCTTACTCGAGTGGCAGCAAAAAAGTACCCTTTGTATCACAATAGTAATTCCAGAAGCAATCCAAATGGCCGAAAAAGATGTGCTTGAACGAAGCAGGGCCGTCTAAACGTCTTGATATTAACCCGATTAAAAATATTTTCGATATAAAAAAATTTGTAATAACAAATCTCTTCTAACACTCCTGCAATCCTGGATATCTCTCTGAATTACTTCGACTTTTTTTGTGAAATTCACGTTATTTTCTGAAGTTTCAGAAATCTTCACAAATATTTATGGAAGCGTGACTTTTCAAGATGAAAAATTATTAGGAATTTTCTCCAGAATGTTTACGACATTTTTATATTGTTCTGAAACCTTTGAAAATACTAAACAATTTTTTTCAAATTTAACAAAATCTATATTTCGTTTTACATCATTAAAAACCTTTTCAAAACTCAACTTATTTAACAAATATTTTCAGAACTTCTAAATATATTTTCACATCACCATTATATATAACCATATATCAATTACCATTGTAATGTCCCCATGAATCTGCAGAAAATTTTTTTATTGTTTTTCAAAATATGAAAATTCTCGAAAAGCTTCTAAATTTTATTTTGAAATCTAAAAAAATTTATAATTTTTTAAGAATTTCTTGAAATATTTCCAAACTGTAAATAATTTTACCATTTTTTTCAGAACTTTTTTTTTAATCCTGGAAAATAAAGAAAGTGACTTTACATTTTACAGATTCTTTTTCCAGATTTTGGAAAATCTTTTCTCTTCGAAACTATCGAAATCGTCAAAAATTTTGCAACTTTTATTTCAAAATATTAAAAAATATATAATTTGCTTACAATTTTAAGAATTTTTAGAATATTTTAAAACTGTAAATAATTTTGGAATTTTCTTTAGAACTTCTAGATATCTTCTTGAATGATTCGAATTGTTACAAACTTTTTTTTTTAATCCTGCAAAATGAAGAAATTGACTGAATTTTTTACACTCTTTTTCGAGAATTTGGAAAATCTTTTCGAATGTTTAATTTTTTTTATTTTATCTTTTGAAATTCATTAGTGGAAAAAAATCATTTCAATTTCCGTAGAAGTGTTAGGAACATATTTTTATTCTCTTCAAACAGATCGAAGTTGTCAAAAAGCGTGAAAATTTTATTTCGAAATCTAAAAAAATATATAATTTGCTTACAATGTTTTAAAAAACTATTTAAGAATTTTGAATGGTTTGAAGAGAATATTCTTAAGAATCATAGGAAAATTTGAAAGGATGTTTTGTTTTAAAAAATTAATTTTTAGAAAAAATAGTGATTAAGAGTAGTTACATTTTCAACCAACAAACAACGAATTTTACAAAAAGAGTTGAATTTTCCATCAAAAAGATGAATCTTTAACCAAGTAGTTAAATTTTCGATACGAAAGATAAATTTTCAAGCAAGAAGATTTATGTTCTACCAAAAAACAACGAATTAAGGAAAAATGTTACATTTTCATTCATCACATTTTTTTGTTTTCCACCATTTTTCACCGTAATATACCAAAATAATCATTCAGACTCTTTTTCGGGATTCTTAATTTTTTCTCATTTTGAAATGTTTAAAAATGTTTTAAATTATTTATGAATTTTCTTTAAAAATTATTTTTCCAAATATAAAAAAAAAAGCATTAAAAACTAACACAGGAAGCTTGAGAAAAAAATGTTATTCTCTTGAAACCCTTCAAAATTCTTAAAAAGGTTTCAAACTTTTAATCCAAAATCTTCAAAAATCGAATCTTCTTAATATTTAAATTATTTTTTAACGATTTTTTTAAATCCGCTGAGAGCTCATTCAATTCTGGTTCAAAATTAGTTTAGTAGTTCAGTATAGTTCAATGAATGAGAGCCAAGATAGCGTGTGAGGCAAACAATCGCAACTCCTGGCAGTTTGAAAGTAAATTATAAAAAACATTCGATATTCCTTATTCTATAAAGATTCAACTGATTCAAGCGATGTTGAAAAGAAACAGCTATCAATGATTTCTTCAACGAATAAATTAATATTTTGTATGTGATAAAAATTGTCATCGAAATTCTGTGAAAATATTTCAGTTTCATTAATCATAATTTTTAACAAAAATTAATAGAATTTTATACAGTTTCAGAATTGAAAAAAAGACTTGCAGATTATCCTAATAACATTTTTAATTTGGATGGAAATTGAAACAGTCATATACTTTTCAATAGTATGTTGAAAACGAAGTCAAATGATTTTTAATATATTTCTTAAACTGACTACTAATTGTTGTAGAGTTCACTTAGAACCGAACTTTAAACGAACTTAATTGAAGCCTATAATAATTATATTGAAAAACAAACTTGCTTCTTATATTCCGTTCCATTTTGTCTACATTGTTTTCTTCTTTAAAGAAAACCGTCTGTATAACTTATATATTGAGCGCGAAGTGCGAGTATCGCAATAAGAAAAACAACATAAGCTACAATAGAATGTTTCATAACATAATTGTTTGCCTAAAATAGATCTAAAAATCCTCTTTTGACCTTTTTTGATAGCACGCGCACTTTTTTTCAATCATAAAAAGAAGACAATAAAAGTAGGTATGTTTCAATATCAATGCACATTATGAATTGTAATAAAATACTTTTCTTGAAATTATACATTTATCGGGGTAGCTGCGGATAAAGATCAATGCTAAATAAGGAATAAATATTCAAGTTAGTATGAACAATAAATATACTATCGAGCACGAAACGCGAGATCCAACAGTCACACGCCACTTGCGAGCCGCCCGTTCATCGCGCCATGAGAATATCCCGGGTGGAAATTTTGGTCGGGGGCTGTCCAGTAACCGACTGGAGAGCCCGGCTTTAAGCCGGGAGCTGTCCAGGGAGCCCCACTTCAAGTCGGGCTGTGGCCGGGGTTTCTGGTCGGAATCCGGCCAGCATCGTCACGCTGCACTGGCCAGCGTCCGGCCATGAAGCAAGGCCGTGATATGGCCGGGCTGCCCGACCGTGGCCCGGCCGGGATCAGTTGGCATTTGATTGAATCCGCGAAAGTCATTTTTCACATAAAACCAATACCTTCTCATTGAGATGAGAATGTAAAAAACTAATTTTCAACCTAAAGATTTTTCAGTCAATAAAGAAAAAAAGTCATCAAAAATTTTGAATTTTCAGGGCAAAAAGAACTGTCTACAAAGCAGTTGAATTTTCAACCAAGTAATTGAATTTGCAACCAAAAAGATGACTTTTCAACATCAATTTGTAACCAAATACTTGAATTTTCAACCAAAAGATTAATTTTATACCAAAATTGAAGAATTTTCCAGTTGAGGTTTCTACCAACTTGTACAATATTCAATCCAAAAAGACTATTTCTACAAAAATGTTGAATTTCCAGCCCGAAAATATGAATTTTTCAACAAAAAAGTTCATTTTTAATCAAACACTTGTATTTTCAACCAAAATGTTAAATTGTCTGCCATGTACAAATAACCCTTGCGTTTGTCCATTTTTTGGGCCTTATTTTTGGGGCAGATGACAATTTCCGTCCAAACTATGCGTATGGTTCCCCCACCACGCAGCTTTCCCTCACTCCGCCAAGCTGCTGCCGCTGTGCCTGGTCAGCGAGAGTCCTTTGTACCTAATGAGGACTGAAATGTGGAATATACATTTTTTTTAATTTAGCACATGGTAATTTATAAATATAACATTCGAAATCTGCGAAATATAACAATTTCAATGATATGTTATTTGAATTGAAAAATTGAAAATTGAAGAATAAATGTTTAAGTTTATGTGAAATTTTATGGTAAATTTTTCAATTCAGTCCAATTTTTCAAATTCACAAATCAAAATTATATTTCCAAACTACAGATATGAATAATAGGAACTTGCTGTAACTGAAATTCACATAATTTTGTCATTCTCTGTTCGGATTCGTTTAATTTTTAACACTGAAGCACTTTTAAATGACAAAGGTAACTTTAATTTCAGGTACTGGTAACTACAAGTAATTCCTGTACTTTTAACTGAAAATATATTTATAAAAATCCTTTTTATTCTGCTTTCTATGTGTTAAAATAGTATTTTTAATTAGCTTTCATAAACGAATTGCATAATATTCATCATGGTATCCCAGGCGGAAAAGTTATAAATAGTGGAAAATATTATGTATAATTTTCATTTGTTTTATTTATTTTTTGTATAAAACAAAAACAAACTTTATGGGGCAAACCATTAAAAGGATAATTTTGAGCAATGTGATTGGTTAAGCAATAAACAAAATTTATGGTTGTTAATGAGTTTCCAAATTGGGCTAGGAATGAGACTAAGCATACTTTTGCATTTTCGTAGTTGATTTGAGTAAAATATGCTGAAAAATTATCCATAAACTTGAACATTTGTTCTTTAATTTTTAACTTTTCAAGTCAAATAAAATAAAGTTGGAATCGTTATAATTTAAATATTTCGAATATTGTATTTGTAAATTACTAAGAGCTAAGTTTAAAATTTTTTATAATCCGCATTTTAGTACTCACTAGGTACAAAGGACTCCGCTGACCAGGCTCGGCAGCAGCAGTTCGACTGAGTGAGGGGAAGCCGCGTAGTGGGGGAACCGTACGCAGGTAGCTGGGGCGAAATTGACCATCGCCCTTTTTTTATTGTATTCCTATATTTTGGGACTTATTGTTTGGGACTGAAGAACATTGTTTTATTTATTAATAGTTTTATTTTCAATCTTTTGAAATCATCAATTTTTCACACTAATAATTATGAATAAGAATATATTATTATATCATTAAGCCGTTTCCCTTTCGGGGTAGGCGTGAATTGCTCGGTGGTAGAGTAGTGATGTGTGGATTCCTAGGGAAATAGAGTCAATTGTCGAGAATGAGAAGTGTCGGATATACTGGAACTTCATATTCTCGACAATTGTTTATGTTGCGCAAGCGAGGCCTGACATAGTTCTTCTGGATTTCGAGAAAGGAAACATGTTCGTTATCGAATTTTCGGCACCAGTTGACAAAAACATCATAGCTAAGGAGAATGGAAAGAAAGAGAGGTATAAATACCTTATAAGGGAGTTGCGACGGTTATAACCGTAATATTCTGTTGAGCTCATCGTCCTGATCATCGGCGCTCTTGGAGGTGCCAAGGTTTCACTTGCTAATAGCCTGAAAAGCATCCCTGCGTGTCAATAAAATGTTGTGGCACTTGCGTGGAAAATGCAGAAGGCGGTCGTCCTTGGGTCGCTCCGTGTCCTCAGGGTACAGGAGACTTTTGCCGGATCATCGTATTGAATTCGTCGCAGACTGGCCACCCATCTCACGTTCGTGAGACGTGGTCACAGGTGCAATTTTGCCGCGATTTCGCTGGGAGCGGGTGCAATTTTTAAGACTAGCACCTGCTCCCGGCGAAATCCTGCGCTTGTCCATATGACAAACTTTTAACTATATATATATATATATATTCCTTTGGAATAGAACTGAAGGGCCTATGACAAAGCCACCGAACGTGTCCTCGGGTGTCGGATAGAGGGTTCCTGTACCAAGGGTTTCTGCTGAATATGGTTACAATAATTAATAAGCAGTCGCGGACAATTGTTCAGGGATGGTCCTGAAGGAATAACCCCTAAGCGGAGGCGTGACAACTGTGTCCAAAGCTGAATGGCACCTGGGTGAGGTGTCTTAAACGGTGACTCTGGGATACCGGGCAACCTCTTAGAGTATGCAGCCTCATCCTTGCATGCGGGGCTCTACAAGGATGGACCAACCCTTTCCCTAGCTGCTCGTGGAAACAACAATGGCGCCACCAAAAAGTTGTAGATGTGGTTCAAAACTGAGGATCTTGAATCGCATACTAAACAAGTCAAAGCTGCTGACAATCCAGCAGCATATTGTTAACAAAATACGGCTGTTATCTGACGCAAGGAGGAGAATACAGAAGAGGGATGAATGAATTAGGGGAATCAAAACTTTCTCACTCACCCATCTCGCCTCTTCACTGAGCACCCTGCTTGTGTCAAAAATCCACCCAAGCCCAACGAGGTAGAGACTTTTTGGAGAGCGGTATACAAGATCCCAAAAATACTAAAGTTGAAAGAAGATACTGACAATATCGTCCGCTTTAAGAAATTTCGCGACCTCATAAAATATGAGGAGGAATGCCCATCACTCACTGCCGAAGAGGTGAAAAAAGCACTTAGAGGCACAAAGAACTGTTTCGGTGCTAGACCAGATTGTATGAAGAACTTCTGGTGAAAGAAGTTTACTTCCACACACCAATATTTGGCCGGCATATTCACCTCATATTTGATGTCGGAGACGCCCATTCCGCAGTCATTCGTGTTACGACGCACTATACTTCCACCGAAAAAAGGCGACTTGTCCATACCAGAGAATTACAGGCCAATAACTTGTTTGTACACACTGTATAAGATCTTGACAGCTGTCCTAAACAACAGGATTGTTCGGCGAATTGAGCCTGCAGGGCGTGAGATGTTCGAAGAACGTGGCTCGAAAAAAGGTGTAGCAGGCTGCCGAGAGAACCTGATAATTGACAGATGTGTCTGTTAAGACGCTGCAGTCCATCAAAGCAACCTGTCAATGGTCTAGATTGACTACCGGAAAGCTTTTGATTCAACCTCTCATAGACTTATCATCTGTCTGTTGGAAAGCTTGAAGGTACATCATTTCAAAACCATCAATTTCGAATTCTGAAATTTCAAAAAGAGGCCCTCTGTAAATTTATTTATAAATTCCAAGTTTGCCAAGTCGCCCATCTGCTTTTTTTTGATATTACAAAATTTTCCACATCATAACTCCAACATTACAAAACTGAAGTGTCCACTTTTCTTGATAAATTATAAAATTTATCAAGTCGCCCAGCAATAAATTTCAGAATCATCAATTTCGAATTCTGAAATTCCAAAAAGAGGCCCTCTGCAAATTTATTGATAAACTCCAAGTATTTGAAGTCGCCCATCTGTTTTTTCTTGGTATTACAAAATTTTCCACATCATAATTCCAACATTACAAAACTGGCAAGTGTCCACTTTTCTTTGAAAATTATAAAAATTTATCAAGTCATCCAGCAATAAATTTCAAAACAATCAATTTCGAATTCTAAAATTTCGAAATAAGGCCCTCTGCAAGTTTAGTTATAAAGTCCAAGTTTTGCAAGTCGCCCATCTGTTTTTTTTTGTGATATTACAAAATTTTGCACATCATAACTCCAACATTACAAAACTGAAAAGTGTCCACTTTTCTGTATAAATTATAAAAATTTATCAAGTCACCCAGCAATAAATTTCAAAGCCATCAACTTCAAATTCTGAAGTTTTGAAATTAGGCCCTCTGCAAATTTATTTATAAATTCCAGGTTTATCAAATCGCCCAAAAATAAATTACGATATTAAGAAATTTTCCACATCATAACCTCAACATTACAAAACTGGCAAGTGTCCACTTTTCTTGATGAAATATAAAATTTATCAAGTTTTCCAGCAATAAATTTCAAAACCATCAATTTCGAATTCTGAAATTTCAAAAAGAGGCCCTCTGTAAATTTATTTATAAATTCCAAGTTTTGCAAGTCGCCCATCTGTGTTTTTTGTGATATTACAAAATTTTCCACATCATAACTCCAACATTACAAAACTGAAGTGTCCACTTTTCTTTATAAATCATAAAAATTTATCAAGTCACCCAGCAATAAATTTCAAAGCCATCAACTTCGAATTCGGAAATTTTCAAATTAGGCCCTCTGCAAATTTATTTATAAATTCCAGGTTTATCAAATCGCCCAAAAATAAATTACGATATTACGAAATTTTCCACATTCATAATTCCAACATCACAAAAATGGCAAGTGTCCACTTTTCTTGATAAATTATAAAATTTACCAAGTCGCCCAGCAATAAATTTCAGAACCATCAATTTCGAATTCTGAAATTCCAAAAAGAGGCCCTCTGCAAATTTATTGATAAATTCCAAGTTTTTCAAGTCGCCCATCTGTTTTTTCTTGGTATTACAAAATTTTCCACATTCATAATTCCAACCTCACAAAAATGGCAAGTGTCCACTTTTCTTGATAAATTATAAAATTTACCAAGTCGCCCAGTAAGTAATTTCAGAACCATCAATTTCGAATGCTGAAATTCCAAAAAGAGGCCCTCTGCAAATTTATTTATTAATTCCAAGTTTTTCAAGTCGCCCATCTGTTTTTTTTTGATATTACAAAATTTTCCACATCATAACTCCAACATTACAAAACTGGCAAGTGCCCACTTTTCTTTGCAAATTATAAAAATCTATCAAGTCACCAAGCAATAATTTTCAAAACCATCAATTTCGAATTCTAAAATTTCCAAATTAGGCCCTCTGCAACTTTAGTTATAAATTCCAAGGTTTTCAAGTCGCCCATCTGTTTTTTCTTGATATTACAAAATTTGCCACATCATAATTCCAAAATTACAAAACTGGCAAGTGTCCGCCTTCCTTTATAAATTATAAAAATTTGTGAAATGAAGAAATAGCGTACTTTGCAGAAGGGAGACTGTCGGGTATAGCAATACCATTTTTTCAAATATAAAGATTAATTCTTCCATGTTCTCATTTTCGGGTTGCAGAGTATGTGTAGCGGGCGTAAAATTTTATGTAGCGGGCGTAAAGTTTCATGTAGCAAGCGTAAAGTTTCATGTTGGCCCGGCAGCGGAGTGCGCATGTGCAAGCGTCACTGAGCTGGAAGCGGCCACATTACGTCTGCTTCACGTGCATGCAATAGCGCGTTTTCAAGGGGGGTCGGACAAAAAAAGTATTATAGGGGTCGTTGCTAAAAAATTGTGAAATTTAAGTTCCAGCCATTTTACCCATTTCCATGATTGAATCCCCTAATTTCACCTCACTACCCTACTTCTAATTTTTTACTTTGAATTTATTTTATTGATTTATTTTGAAGAAGGTACCTTGGCCATAAAACTTCTCTGATTCAACATGTCCAACACTAAGACGCGTGGTTTCTTTTTGGATAATTTTCTATTAAAATATACTTGAAAGGATTCTCTTAACTTTACTGCGCAATTTCGTGTTCTATTCCTTTGAAGAAGACCAGCAAGTAAACTTTGAGGTTATAGCCTAAAAATATTAACACTTATTTTTATGAATTTATTCTCATTCGTAATTATAATTTCCCATTTCAAACACTTTTGAAGCAATTCTCTTTATTTATTAGGATGGTCCTAATTACATAGGCTGAACAATAACTCAATAAATAGGGTTTCGAATAATATTGATCAATGCCTGTTTTGTATTTTCGCGCGTTTGGTGCCTGTCAGTAAACTTTGCTTTGATTGATAAGAAAACATTTATTTGATGTTGCTCATGTCTGGAATAATTTTCTTTGTTATTTGATACTTTCAAGAATTATTATATGGTGAATTTTTTATTATACATCGTTCATACTCTTGAAATAAACCGACAGTAATATTACGGTATGAGGTTTTTGAGTTTTAATTAAAAAAGTTTAATATTTTCTCAATTTATATTCTAAATTTACATTGTTATAATTATAAATTATTATATATGAATAATACAATATTCAAAATTTCAACGGTACAGGCGTTTTATATTTTTAATCAAAATATAGCAGTGCTTTTTGAAGTAGCTCAAAATTCACTCAAAACCGGGGAAAGAGGTGATTTTTCGCGAAAATAGGGGAATAATAGGAGCGCGAATTCTTTCGAATAAAATTAATGTAAATTAATGTAATTGAAAAGTTCATTTTCAACCAAGAAAGATACATTTTGATACAAGAAAGATGACTTTTCTACCGTAAAAGATTATTTTTCAATCCATAGGTCGAAATTTTAACAAATTAGGTGAATTTTCATCCAGAAAGTGTGACATTATCAAAATAGTTGTACCTTCAAAGGTACATTGTCAACCAAATTGGCGAAATTTTCAAACAAAAAATGATCAAATTTAACCAAAAACAGTTGATTTTTCATGCCAAAAATACAACAATTTTAGAAGACTGTTGAATTTCCAATCGGAAAAGTTGAATTTTCAACAAAAGAGTCTATTTTAAACTCTGAAAGATGAATTTTCTAACATAAATGACCAATTTTCTACGATTCAAACAAATAGAGCAATTTTCAAGCAAGAAAGATGAATTTCAAACCAAATAGTTGAATTTTCAACTAAAAAACATTTTTTTTAAATTGAAGAATCGAGTAACAAATTTTCATTATTAATTAATAGAAATCTGTATTGTCATCGGAGAAGGTAACGAATCGAGAAGAAAAATCCACACATAAAATGGAAATCTACAATATCGACCAAAGTTATATTTCATCTACTTTTCCTTCTCCTCCATCTAGTTCTTCTTTATCTATATGTCCTTCACCTTCATCCTCTCCATCTCTTTCATCCCATTGATTTCCTTCATCTTCTTTATCTACTTTACCTCCTTCTGCTTCTCAGTCAATCCTTCATCAATTTCTTCTTCTAATGCATGCCCCTCATCTCCTCTATATACTTTTCCTCAATCTCATTCTTAATTTACTTCTGCTTCATCTTATTCATCTCCTTCATCTACTTCATCTCCTTCTCCTTTATTTCCTTTACCTCTCTTATCTTTCCTATCTTATTTATTTACTCACCTTTCACCTGTATCCCCTCCATAACATTTATACAATGTATACCATTCATCTACTTCATCTACTTGATCGCCTTCATCTACATCATCTCTTTCTCCGTCGCCTTCTCCTTCTTTCTCTTCTTCATTTACTTCTTCTTCTCCTCCATCTTCTTATTCTTCATCCCTTTATGACCTCCATCTAGTTTATCTTCTTCTGCTTCATTTTCTTCAGCTCATTCATGCCCTTGATTTCCTTGATATCCTTGATCTCTTTGATCTCAAAACCAGCGAAATGAGACCTGGAAACGGCTAGACGAGTTGACATGGAGGTAGAGGGGCACAAATTCCTCGAAACCAGTGAAAAGAGAGCTCGAAACGGCGAGGCGAGCTGACTTGGAGATCAGGGGGGGGGGATTTCCTTTTCTCTTCCCCGGCTTGTTCTTCATCTGGTTCATTTCCTCAATCAACTTCTTCCTCTCCTCCTCCGTCATCTCATTCGTCTTCTCCATCTACTTCTGCTTCACTCCCTTCATCTCTTTCATTTTCTCTTCCTTCTCCTTCATCTACTTTATCTTTCTCTCCTTCACTCCGTTCATCTTCTTCATCTCTTTTATCCCTTTCATCTTCTACATCGCTTTCATCTACTTATCCTTCCTTCTCTTTATTTCTTCGTTCCCTTTATTGCCTTCATTCACTTCATCTCTCTCATCTAATACTCCGTCTCCTTGATCTGCAGCATCATTTTCTCCTTTATCCCTCATATCAGCTTAATTTCCTTCATTCCCTTCATATCTTTCATCTCCTTCATCCACTTCTTTCTCATTCAATTTTCCTTGTACCTACTTTATCATCTCCTTTATTTACGTCTTCTTTTCTTCTTTTCTTCTTTTCTCACCTGTTCTCACCTTTTCACTTATTCCCTTCTCCTTTTCCTCTACCTCTTCGCTTCTTTTCTCCACTTTTTTATTAATATTCTGTCCTTATTACTTTCTTTTTACATCGCTCATTACCTCATTACCTTAATAACTAATCTAACTTATTCTCTTATTGGATACACATCATTTCTAACTCTTGAAAGTTTAGTATGCCGGAGCGAACAAACGAACGAGTGATCGAGTGTTAAAGCATACGAGCTTAATCCTACTTTATAATTATAGCTGCTCTTATGCTTGTATGCGCATTCCGTTTACTTCTCTCTTCCTTTCCTTCACACTCATTCTTCCCACTCTCTCTCCACTACACCTTGTAATTCATTTTCTTTGACTCATCTAGCTTCTTTTAACACCTTCATCTATTCTGCTTGCAGTCCCTACTTCCCTTACATTTTTTTAACATTTCCTTGTCCTACTTCCCTATCCTCCTTTCTTCTCACATAACCATTTAACACATGTTGCCGTGTCTCTTCTACCCATTCGCATACTCTACACTTTCTCTTTTCATCCTTCTTCCAATAGAATAATTCTTTTACTTTCTTTTCCAGCTTCCATCTAGATATTCTTGTCCATCTTTTGCTCTCCATTCTCTTTCCAGATATTTTGTATTTAAAATTGACTCTCTAATGATACTCATTTAACATTTATAGTGTTTTCTCTTCAATCTTATTTAATAATTGTAATTTCCATCCGATATATTAATAAACAATAGCTCCATTTGTTTATCGGAATATTTTGTACAATTGTGAGCTATTGTTTATTAACAAATTCTACATTTTTTGGAAAATTCAAATAAAAGGATTTAAAATCAACGACTCTAGAAACGTATCATATTTACAAGATTTCATTTTAATCGGATATTTTTTTCAGCATTTTCATTGCGGTCTAGGATCCGACATTTTGTTTTTGATAAATTAAAAAACGGATATCAAATCAGGGACTCAAAAAAACCCATAAAAATATTGTTCTGAAATGAAAACATTTTTGGTGTTTCTTACAACTTCACATGGCACCAGTCCACAGCGAGGCGGCCATGCTTAAAGTTGTCGCATCCCCACCACCTCGACGATTGTCTTGAAACAGAAATTTTAACCCGGAAACCTTTTTTCCGTCGAAACGAGTCTTGCGACAAAATTTGTCCAGGTGGTGGGGATAAGAGAAAGTTGAGCAGGACCGTCGCGCTGCTGATTGGAACCATAAAAAGTTGTCAAAAATTCCAAACACGGTTCCCCTTCATTTGCTTAAATTTTGATAACGATAGAATGGAAAACAAATGCGAAGAAAGAAAACATTTTGTAAAGAACGCTAACTGCACACACCAGAAACAAAACGAAACAGTGTTGGGTCAGGACTTCTTTTGATTCACTGGTTACAGTTACTCTACTTTGCCGAAAAAGGTAAGTACAGTTATTAAAAAAAGTAACTTCAAGTTAACTAAAAAGTTACTTTTTCCACTTCCTTAATTTTATAGTTTGAAAATCAAAATAACGAAGTTGATAACTCATGAAAACTTAACTAAACAGAAATAGGCATTAGTTAAAGTAAGATTTGCCACTCATATTTTTCAACTAAACATTTGTATTCTTACCCAAAAAATATGAAATTTTTTTTGAACGAAAAAATTGATTTTCAAGCAAAAAAAAAACGACTTTTCAACAAAAAAGTTACTTTTCAACTAAATTTGAACTTTCTACCAAAAATGTTAACTTTTTAACAAAATACATGAATTTTCAAAAAAATGGTTGAATTTTCATACCGAATTAATTTTCAACAAAAAAGTTAATTTTTGACAAAATATGGACGTTTCACCGAAATACTTGAAATTTCAACAAAATACATGAATTTTCAACCAAATTTTTTGAATTTTCGTACAAAAAGAATAATTTTCATCAAAAAAGTTAATTTTCAACTGAATAGCTTAATTTTTTACTATTTTCGAACCAAAAACACGAATTTCCAACAAAAAAACTTGATTTTCAACCAAATAGTTGAGTTTTTCAACAAAATATTTGAACTTTCCACCATCAAAAAAAAACAATTGGAAAGAAAATAGTTAATTTTTCTACGAGAGATGAATTTTCAACCTAAATGATAAAACTTTAATCAAACAACTAATTTTTTAAGAAAGTAGGCATACTTTCAAACAAGCAGTTACATTTTCTACCAGAAAATACGAATTTTCAAAAAAATAGCTGAACCCTCTTCGAAAATTTGTTTACCAAAACATGTAAGTTTCCCTTGAAAAATCGATATTTTACAAAAGAACAAAGACGAGTTTTGTACAAAACAGTTGCATTTTCAACCCGAAAATATGATTTTCTCATAAACAAGTTACTTTTCAACGAAAACAGATGAATTCTCAACGAAAAATATAAAAGTTGATATTATTTCAATCAAAACAGATTTTAATTTGAGATCAAACACATTGTGTTTTAAGGTCTCAAAACGTGGACATTTGACAAAAACCGGGGCGGTCAAATTTTACACAAATCTAACACCTTCTCTGGATGAGAATGTAAAAATTCATTTTTGTGGGAGTTATGGAGGGGGAAATAATAAAAAAATGTTGTCCACTTTTCAATTAGCGAGGTGATAATTATTGGAAGTTAACAAACATACTTATTCAAACAATTGAATATTGATTATAACTATCTTCTTAGTAGTTATGAACAAATAATAAGTGAACCTCAACAAGAATCATTTTTTATATAGTATTGTACTTCTTTGAGTGAACTATTATTGGCCTTTTCCCAATGTTTAAACAAAACAATTTAAACAAAAAAGCTATCTTTCACAAGAGTCAAAAACAAAGAATGGCATAATTAGTAGTAGGTGGAAGGACTAGGTCTGCAAATGACTGGTAAGAGTCTCGTTATAAATTACAACAAGAAATTTATTGCAAAGCGTGAAAAAAAATGGAATTGAACATATTGTGATATCAGCACTCCCCCCCCCTTCAACAAAATATATTCACCAAAAAGAAAGAGATTGTTTAAAATATGTTTCTCTTTGATGTTGATTTATCATTCGTTCATAACTAAAAAGGCAAAGCAAAGTTACACATTTCAGCAAAAACTGAAACTTTCAAGCACTCATCTAAGAGAAGATAGTTATGAATAATAATAAATTGTGTAAAAAACTATTTTTATTGACTTGCATTAATTATTACCTCACTAAGTGAAAAGTAGAAAAAAGTTAAAAATTTCAGTAAAACAAGCGCAACTATTTGGCATTAATATAAAATAAGATAGTTATTAACAATAATAATTGGTTTGAGCAATTATTTTGGCTTAACTCAAATAATTGTTAAGTCATTCCAAGTGAAAAATAGACAAATAGGTAAAAATTTCAGAAAAAAACTGCAACTTTCTACCATCAAGCAAAGAGAATATTATTAAGAATAATGATAAATTGTTTAAACCATTATTTTTGGTAACATCAGTGAACTATTTCCTCTCTAATTGAAAATTTAAGAAAAAGTGACAAGTTTTCGAATCAACTTTTCTCATATTTAAATTTCGCAACCTTATGGGAACGAGCCAGAAACTATTCGAGATTTAGAGTTGACATTTGGAACTGGAGAAAAAAATCTAATAAATGTAGGTTGATTATTCATTTTATTATAAATCTGTTAAGATCATTCGGGTTTCACTGCAATACTTTTGGTTCTACTGGTGATTATTCGCTTGGTACTTTGAAACCCATTTGCTGAAGAATATTTAGGCTAATAGGAGTTTGCCCTTTAGAGGACCATTTCTTTATTTGTTGTGTGACAGGCATGTGTTTCGGTCCAGGACCATATATTGGAGTCTTTTGGCCAAGATCGTCGTATATTCCAAAGTACCAAGCACCACCGCTTATAATTAGTTTACTTATATCCGTGACTGGGAGATAGCTGTCGCCATCTCTGTAGAAAAGAAAAGGTTCGTTTGAAGATTTTTGTTTATTTGCCGGTGGGTTGATCGGTAACAGAGGCCCTTTTCCTCCTCTTCTCCCATAATTTGTAGATGAACCTAATTCTGCACGAAAAAATATAAATTTATGAATTTTAATACTTGAGATATGAATTACAAGGACTAAATGTAAAAGCGGATTGAAAACAAAATAATGGAGGAAATCGCAATCAATACCATCCTCGTGAACTATTCTGGTAACTGACCTAGGTAACGCGCGAACAAAGCAGATTATTATATATATATATATATAATTAAAAACTAAAGGTTAACAACCACCACAGGGTCCCACTGGGAGCAACTGTCATCTAACGTTACAAAAAATCAAACTTTAGTATTTTAAATTTTGTTTGTTTCCAAAATTCTGGGAGACACGACTTTCCTCTACTGAAATCAAAATCTGCCGAAAATATATCTTAATGTAAATAATTCGTTAAATAATTGTGTAAATAATGTATTAAATATTTCAAACTTCTTTGAAATATCTAGCACATCGGGATTGATAAAATAATTTATAATTATTAAAAACATTCATTCATTAATTTACTAATTAATGAAATTTAAATTTCGCAAATTAAAAAATTTAAGTTAGTTTAATAATGCGTTAATTGAATAATTTTGAAATGATAGAATTCGATAAATTTGGATTTCTGAAATATTAAAATTCGGGCATTTATTATTCAGTACTTTTATTTTTCATCAATTTTTCTACCTAAAATTGATTTTTTCTTATATTTTTTACGTGCCTTAATATTTTACTGCAATGTAAAATTTTATTTCTTTACATTAACTTTAAATAAAAATCATAAAAATTCTGGGAAATTGTTTTAAATATTTTCAGAGTGTTTGCTGAAATCTAAGGGTTTCTTTTCACAGAGCAAAGTTCAAAATTCAAAAAATGACCTCTACAAAATTATAACTCCTACCGGCTAATTTTGTAATTTTTCTTCGTGAAAAGTTACCCTAAAAAAAATTCCCGGCTATTCAAGTTTTCAATGTTCAAAACTTTTAATTTAAAGTATTTTCTAACCAAACTAAAATTCTTCAATGTAGAATTACAAATAGGCATATCTGTTTGTACAATTTTAAATAGAATATTCAAGGAAATATTATAAGAAGTCAAAATGGAATAAAAGTGAAGGGAATCAAGTCTAAATTAATTTTTTACTGATGCAACATTTTAGTTTTGAATACAAAACTTTATTATGAAATCGCTAAATAATTTCCTTACAATTGTAATAACAAATTATAGAATTTATTTCAATAATTATTCAAGTAAGTAAATTCGCGAAAAAAAAAGATCCATTACCAAAAAAAGAAGAAAGTTTAGAAATAAAAAATAAAATTTTAATACGTACCTGCTTCAAAAAATACTTGTTTCTTAAGCATCTCCACTGACGTTATAATTTTTTCTTTTCAATAATCTTTGAAAACCTTTATAAGGATTTATGCGATAACTAACGATAAATCCTAATTTATTAAATTAATTATTTATGTAGAGACTAATAAAAAGTGAAGAGATAATAAATACACAAATGAACGGGTTCCGAAAATATAATTTCATGAATTATAAAATCTCTGAATTTTAAAATGACAGTATTTTAAATTTACCACAAAACTAAAAATCTGAATAATATCCGAAATTAAAATTTACGGAACTATATATAATTGTCCAATTATTAAATTCTACAAGTTTTGTTAATTCCCGAAATTTAATATTGACAACAACAAAAAATTATTATTCAACATTTCTTTAACAACTAATTGTTTATTTTCGTCAAATCTTAAATTTCGAAAATTTGCAAATTTTATGGAAATTTAATATTCCGTTAATTTAATAATTAAAAACGGTATAATTCAAAAATTATATAATTCGTTAAATTATAATTTCGGATATTTTTAAATTGGGGATTTTTCTTTTTCAACAATTAAAAATTTTGTATCGTTATATTATAGCCCTGAAATTTTATTATTCGTCACTTTGTATTTTGAAAATTTCTCACGTTGATTTGGGTACTCGGCATCTAATTTTGAATTATTTGTTATTATTCATCATACTTTTTGTACTAATTCTAATTCTAATATTTAATGAGAAAAATTAAAAGATGTGCAATTTATTGTCCAATGGTAAAATTGTCCTAATTAGGTAGACATTCAAACTGCGAACTTAAATCTGCAAGAAGAAACAGCTTGGATTAGTTTTTTTTCAGCATGTTTACATTTGATGAGTTTCTTGTGGCAAGTCACGCAGGTAAACTTTGTTACCTGCCGGTTACAAATCCGGAGCTCTATCGTCTGATCTGACGGGCGGTCGAAAGAATTTCACATAGCAGTCTATATAACCTTCGTGGATTTGTTAAAGATTTGCTTTCGGGTGTGCCAGATAAAAGTTTGTTCTTATTTAAATACATTATTAGTTTAAAAATGATCCATCCCTGAGAGGGGTATGAATCCGAACACAATTGTAGAGGCCACACAAAAAAAATTCAACTTTGATGGGAACATGTTATTTGGTCCAGAGAATATGTAGAGAGAAATTTTGTTTCCACTGGCGGCGCACTTTCTTTCAACTTTCGACAATGATCAAAAGTTCAATTTCCGGTTTGAGAAAAGTGAGAATCCGCTTCTATCGATCAAGTTGCCGAATCGAGAGAAATTTTGGATAAAAAAATTTTATTTGGTTTCCAGAATATGGAGAGGAGTTTTTATTTCGCTCGCGGGGCACGTTTGAGCATGTTACAAGAAATCAAAATTTAAATTACAAAAAGGTAATAATTTTCTTCAGGCCCTTACGGCAAACTTACAAAAACAAAACTAAGAAATGAAATTATAAAAAAGTTCTTTCGTCAGTATGTGTGTTGGATTTTTTTTTGGTTTTTTGAGCTAATCGTAAAGGGTAACCATTCCTCATTCTATTGCTTCATTAAATGTATTCTATAGTCGTTATCTCATAAATTGTATTGAAGCTTTTCATTCTGAGGAAATTATATTTATATTTCATTGAGCAGTCCAAGCAAAGAAATCTGATTACCTCAAAAGAGGTTAATTAAGGAAAAATAAAGGTATTTTTAAGATATCGCTACGATAATAATCTATATACTAACAATGAGATTTCTGTTGAAATATAAAATAAGTTACGTTTTGATTTAACAGATTAATTTTCAATTGTGAATATTTCAAAATATATCTAAAAGGAATCTGGATGATTTTAAGACGCATTTTAAAATTTTGCATGATTCTCAAAACGCCTACGGAAACTTTGAAATATTCTACAAGATATTTAGAAGTTTTTGAAAAATTCACAAATAATTTAAATCTCGAAAAGATTTAAAAAAATTTTAACTAATTTGTAGATTGTTAAAGGTTTTGAAAGAAGAGGCTTTATAAGAGTTTTGAATTGTTTCAAGACATTAAAGAAATGTTTCGGAAACTCCTGACCAATTTGTGTTTGTTGAAAAATCAAATTTTTTGTTTTAAAGTTGAACTACATAGTGAAAAATTTATTTTTTGGGTTAAAGATAGCATAATCACCAATAGAATTAAGGGTGACAATCAAGGCGAACGCCACAGTACATACGATCCTCATTTTATACAATTCGGAGAAAAAATTATTATTTTGTTGATTAATAATCTGTTTGACAGTGTAACTAGTAATAATTCTATTGCGTTATTGGGTGTATCCTATAGTCATTACGACGTAGATAATTGATAAGCTTGTCCTTCTGAGATATTCATATTTATATTTATTTTCTCATTTGTTTACAAATTTAATTACTTTGTTGAAAATACTACTATTATGTTAAAGAGTGATCCTTTTAGGTCTAGAATTCAACAACTGGGTCAAGAGTTAAACCACTTTGGAAAAAATTAATTTGTTGTTGATTAACCAATTCTTTTTTCATAATACTGTTTGTAAATGAAACTTAATACACACCTTCAGAAAGATGTCCAAAATATTTGTTAAAGGGTTAATATAAATTATGATTAACAATTTTAGAATTGTTAATTTTTAAACGATTTAAATTAACTTTGAATAATTTAAATTTCCAAGGGTTTGAGTATAAAAGTTGTAATATCACAATTCTTCAGTTTTATATGAATTTCGTATTCGTTTAATATCCGAAGTTTTGTTGAAAATGTAACTATTTTGTTGACAATTAATTGTTGTGCTAAACATTCATAACTTTTGGTTTAAAATTTAACTATTTGATTGAAAATTAACTATTTGGTTATCAATTCAACTATTTCGTGAAGAATAAACTTTTTTGTTAAAAAATCATATTTTCAGGTAAAATTTCAAACACGGTATTGGAATGACGAAATTGCAACACATGTATTGTAAGTTCATGGAATTTACAGAATTCACGGAATGCATGAAATGTACAGAATTCACGGAATTCACAGAATTCACTGAATTTATGAAATTTACAGAATTCATGGAATTCATAGAACTTATGAAATTCACGGAATTCACAGAATTTATGGAATTTACGAAATTTGCAAAATTCATGAAATTAAAGGAATTCTCGAAATTGTTGGAATTCACGGAATTCATGAAATTCACGGAATTCGAGGAATTCATGAAATTCATGGAATTCATGAAATTAAAAGAATTGACGGAATTTACTGAATTTATGGAATTCCAGGAATTCATTGAATTCCCAGAATTCACGACATTCATGGAATTCACAGAATTGACGAAATTCATTAAATTTACAGAATTCACGGAATTCACTGAATTTGTGAAGTTCACGGCATTCATGGAATTTATTAAATTTACGTAGTTCGCAGAATTCATGGAATTAAAGGAATTCACGAAATTGATGAAATTCGCGGAATTTATAAAATTAACAGGATTCACAGAATTAATGAAATTAATAGAATTCATAGAATTCACTGTATTTATGAAATTCATGGAATTCATTAAATTTACGTAATTCGCAGAATTCATGGAATTGAAGGAATTCACGAAATTGAAGGAATTCACGAAATTGATGGAATTCACGGAATTCATGAAATTCACGGAATTAATGGAATTAATAGAACGCACGGAATGCACAGAATGTATGGAATTCACCGAATAAATGTAATTCAATGAATTCACGAAATTGACTAAATTCATAGAATTCACGGAATACACTCAGTTTAAGGAATTCACAGAATTCATGGAATTCACGTAATTCACTGAATTTATGGAATTTACGGAATTGATGAAATGCATCAAATTCACGAGATTGATGGAATTCAAGGAATTCATTAAATTTACGGAATTCACTGAATTTATGAAATTCACGGAAATCACTGAATTGAAGAAATTCACGGAATTTATGAAATTCGCGGAATTAACGGAATTCAAGAAATTCAAGGAATGCACTGAAATCACGGAATTCATGAAATTTACTGAATTTAAGGAATTAATAGAATTCGCGGAATTTATGGAATTTACGGAATTCATGGAATTCAAGGAATTCACGGAGTTCATGGAATTCATGGAATTAACGAAGTTCAAGGAATTCAAAGCATTCAAGGAATTCACAGAATTCATGGAATTCACTGAAGTCAAGGAATTCGCTGAATTCGCGAAATTAACTGAATTTACGGAATTCACATTTCATGAATTCTTTGAATTCCGTGAATTCATTGAATGCCGTGAATTTATCGAATTTCATGAATTCTTTGAATTCCGTCAATTCATTGAATTTCTTGAATTTCTTGAATTTACAACTGAGTGACTGTTTCGATATTGTGCAAGGCGTTAAACAAGGATGCGTTATGTCCTCATGGCTATTTATTATATTTGGACAGCTCAACGTTCGGAAAGAAATCGGAAGCAAAGGTCCCATACAATTCGGAAAGGATCGGAACGGAACCTCTTTTCGAACTCTTTCTGAACCCTTTCCGAAATCTTTCCGACGCCGTCTTTCCGAACCTTTCCGTTTCTTCCGCTAGGGTTATACTTCTGTACTGCAATACTACAAATAAAGGCAAATTGAAGTGAATGAAAACGTAAAATGGGAAATAGAATGATAATTATCTTTAATTTCATATTTTTTGATTCTTATTTGCTTAATTTTGTCTTTATTCTTCTTTTTTTGTTGAATTATTTTAGTATTCAACACATGTAAGGAAGCGGAATATTTATATATAAGGACCAACACATGCACGCGTCTGTAGTTTTCGGGCTCATCGCAGATGGCGCTGAATTTGGCCATTTCTCTGCACGGGAGTTGACCGAGCCTGGAAAAAGTGAACTGCAATGTTCACGAAATGTCGGCAAGTTTCGTAGTTTTGCACACGATTGAAAAATGAAAAAGCTTTAAATTTATCATTTTTCAAGTTAATTGAAAAGCTTTTAAAAAATAAAAATGGTTACTAATCTGTCGAAAATGAAAGCTTGATCTCTAAAAAACTTTGTTTTTATTATTTTCTAGGAATAATTATGTGATTACTGAATTTTTCTGAATTTAGGAAATTGTTTTCAATACAGAATTAATGAAAATGATCTATTTTCTATCGAAATACGTTGTTACGGTTGTAAAAAAAGAATTTGTGTTTTTCAAAAAATAATAATAGTTATTAAATTGTTGATAATTTCGATAAATCATATTATTATATTTAGAAAGCAAAGCAATATTATTTCTTTCTAATTTTTAGTCTTCAAACTATAATCAAAAATTCATTAATTTTAATTTTAAAAAATTAGTTGACATCTTTTTTAATGGGTTAAATATTTTCAAATTAAAAATTTTTTCAAAACTTCTAAACATCTTTTAAAATAATTCGAATTTTTCCTTTAAAAAATCCAGCAAAATTAAAGAAATTGACTCGAAGTTTTGCAGATTTTTTTTTACAATTTTGGAAATCTTTTGAAATTAAAAAAACAACATTTTTACATAATTTTTTAACACAAAAAATGATTTCAAATTTTCCCAGAAATCTGAAGAACATGTTTTTCGTTAAAAGTTATACAAATTTTGTTGAATTTATTTTTGCTAGAAAATTGCTATTTTCAGTTGGAAATTCACTTACTTTGTTGAAAACTCGTATTTTTTATTCGAAAATTCAATTTTTTTGGTAGAAAATGCACATTTTTCGTTTGTAAATTCAATTTATTTTTCAAAAATTCGTCTTTCTGACTTAAAAACTCAACATTTAGGATATGATTTTTCTTTATTGATTTAAAAATCTTTCTTGTTTGAAAATTTAACTCTTTTGTTGACAATTTTTATTTTTTGTTACATTTAACAGTTTTTATTAAAAATTAAAACGTTTTTTGGTGGAAATCTCAACTACATATTACAATTTTTGTGGAGAATTGATTTTTTATTTTATCAAAGATTCATCAGTTTGGTTATAAATTTATCTATTCTGTTGAAAATTAATTATTTTAACCGAAAATGTAATAATAAAATTGAGGAAAAGCAACAACAATGCTTTCGAATTTTTCTTTCACGTAAAATTGTGAAATAAAAATAATATTGCAAGTCTTTGATTTTTTATTTCCTAAAATTAAAATTATAAACAATTTGAAAATACATTATTAAACAGATTTTAAAATATTGAGTTTACAAAATCTTTGAAACAATAATTTGTAATTTTGAATTGAATGCGTTTGAAATTAAAAAAAAAATTAAAACTGCGCAACTTGAAATCCAGAATTTATCAAGTATGAAATAATTTTAATTGAAGCTATTAAAATTTAATTTTTATTAACTGCAGAAGAACTGAAGGTGCGACTTTCTTTCACGTGACATTGACTATATATCCAGAAAGAAAGAAAGAAAAAAGGTAATAATCAATAATCATAATTATTGTTTTCCTCACGTTTCTTGGTATTTCAATTTAATTGTCACCTGAAATCGAAACACCTGTAAATCCCTTGTGACCTTTTCTCGATAACAAGAGTATTTTGAGTATTGGTGGCTGGTTAGGAAACTTTCATTTCGAAGAAGATGAGAAGTTCTCTATCATAATGTCGTCAAATCACGTTTTTACAAAACTTTTGTTTTGTGCTGAGCATAAACGTTTCCTTCACGCGGGTCCACATTTCTTTTAGCTACTACTAGAGATCGGTTTTGGCCAAAAGTAGGTAAAAATTTAGCTAGACAAATTGTACATAAATGCGTTATATGTTCGAGAGCTAATCCAAGATCATTCAATCCATTAATGGATCATTTACCGGAGAGTCGTGTTACATCAGTTCCTCCTTTTTATGACTATGAGGTGGACTATGGAGGTCCTTTTTTTATTAAATAGCGAAAGGGAATAGGTTCGAATTTTAGGAAGTATTATACAGTCAAACCTGGAATTAGTGATCCTGCATTTAATGTTTCCAGGAATTCACGCCACGCTGCGGAGATGGGTGAGCCTACCTATCTAACGGCGTCATGACGTTGCGACAGTTTACTCGAAGCACAATGGCGAGCTCGCTTCGACCAACAGTGGGGCTTTGATGTCTAAATAAGCCAACTGAAGCCGATGTGGTTGATCGGATTATTTCGTGTGATCTAATGAGCAATGTTCATGAAAAAGATCAGTGAATATCGATTAATTTTAATCAAAAATGTTATACTACGGTTTGAAATTAAATATTTACTATAAGAGTTCTTGTTAGTACTTAACTGAAATTCAAATTTCTTCTGAATTGGTGGCACTGTCGTAGATACCAATATCCTAAAATCTGATAAATCCTGTATAAAATCCTTCTAAATATTCCAAAATTCAAGGCAAGTATTTAAAAATACATGCGATTTTGGAAAAACTGTGAAATCCCCTGAAATATTAAAAACTTACGTCAAATCTTCGAAATCTTGAGAAAACCCTCAATTATTTTGGAATTTTTTGAATGTTATAGAAATATTATAAAATATTTAGAAATTTTTTATATATTTTTTTGAAATCTTTGAAATAATATTAAATCCCAGTCCGCTTCTGTGAATATTATGTAGAAACTAAGGGCGCAAAAAACCAATCAAAAACTAATTTTATTCTGATAATTATGTTTTTAATTATTTCTATTTGGAAGAATAATAATAATGCAATATCAATAACAAAATATATTTAATATTTAATAACAAATATCGTAAATGGTTCATAACAAAAGATTGCTATTAAATACAAAAAATTATAATTATAAAATGAGAGCGTACTTCTTGACTGGAAAATTATTATTTTTATCGTTATTGCAATCAATATGAAGAGAAGACATTCGAATATGCGGATTGATTTTATTTTCAATATGGTACTTTCAAATTTGATATGATAATTAATTTTATTATCAGATTTGATTATTTATTAAAATAAATATAATGATATAACATTCGTGTTTTATACTTTAGAGATATTTTTTATCTTTATCGGAATCAACTCTGTTTTTAAACATTTTTTTATTTTATTTTTTACAGTTAAAAAAAGTTAAAAGCGACGTACTTTAGGTTGGCTGTTATCAGTTATATATGTGTATAAGAGACAGTCTTTATACAAACCACAGAAGCTCTGCAAGAAAGGAATAGATGATATTTGCTCACCCAAAACAGAGCTACAAACTCGCCACAAATAATTTTTTTATAGGACGCGTAATTTTTGTTTTGTTCAGACAAAATAATATGAAAAATGATTTCTTTTTTGAAAAACGACAGAAGGTACGAAAAAAATTAATACACAGGAGTTTTTTACCCATGAAGCATCTACAAAAATTGTTAATAATAATTTTTAGATATAAAGATTAGCTTTTCTAATGATCATAAAAAATAAGATTGAAACTAAAAAACTAATTTTTGTGAGAACGGCATAAGACACGAAAAAAAAATAGTAACACAAAAATTGTTTGACCAAAAAAGATCTAAAAATATGTTATAAACTTGTTTTATAAAAATGAATTCAAACAAAAAAAAATAGCCTTTTGGAAAAATGTCATAAGCCGCAAGTACATTCTATTTATTGAAATTTTTTTCCTAAAAAATATCGACAAATTTTCTTAAAATCACTTCACTTCAGATGCGATGTTTTTTTAAAGCGTGAACAATTACATTTTAAATAAACGAATTGATTTTATGAAAAACGACACAAGATGCGATAAAATGTTTGATAACAAAATTGTTTGTTCCATAGAAAGCGCACTTCTTCAATTATAAACAGTGTTTAACAGTGTTAAATATGATGTGGAAGAGTTCACATTTCGGACAAAATCGAGTGCGATGCACGAGAAATGTGATGAGAATGTTTTCGTTAAAGCCAAAGGAGATTTAACAAAAACACGCAGTGCGCGTCGCGAATGTGCCTGTGCAGCGGTCAGATTTTTTCTTAATGGGTATAATCATTCAAAAATCCTAATTTTTAAAAAATTTTCTTATGAATATTTGTCATCTTAGGTAGAAATAGAACAACCTTTTATTTGCAAAACCTGTGAATTCCTGTAGATTCTTGTGGTTGATTTTTTTTGTATATTCTTGTAGAAACTTAAAACTACCGTCAAATATTATTTCTTATTTAATTATTTATATTTGTGGAGATATGCAAAAAAATTGGTTATGAACAAGAAATAATCATCCATTCCACTAAATCTATTATCTGTATTACGAATCTAAATTATTTTCAGATTTTGGGAAATTTTCTTCGCATACCTCCTTACATCAGAACAAGTGAAAACAACCTGGGAATAAAAAATACTAATTTCAGTTAGACGATTCTCTCTCATTCTGTATAGTTCTGCATTATGATCTTTCCTTTTTATTGAAAATGAATTTTTTTGTGGAAATAGGCCAATGAGCGATGAGCGACCTCTAAATATTATTCGATTTATTTAATTGTTCACGTGGTTCATCTGTAACACCAAGTCAACAAAAAAATCGAAAATGCTAGTAGAGATTGAGGCCTCCTTTCCTTTTAACCTTCCTATTCATGAACAGAAGAATTAATTAGGAATCTTTAATAAACACCTTTTTTGGTGCTCTAGCAAAACAAGTTTGAACAAATTCTCATTTTCCCAATTTTAATATTATCATGCATTTCGATTTGTTACATAGTCTGGAGATCTAAACAGTCTCCACATATTGCTTCTTATCTGATGATGGGTTTTCATAGGCAAATAATGTCAAATTTCAAATAGTTATATTTTTAATATCCTTGATTCAAAATTTTTAATATTTTGCACATCTTACATTTACAATCAATACATTAAAAATTGTTTAATTTCAAGTTACTGAATTTGAGACTATGAAATTACGAATTCAAAATAGTTCAATTTCATACTTCAAAACAGCAGTACATAGTATTTTCAATTTATCATTCCTCATTTTCTCTCACCTATTTCATCTTTCTGCAATTCCCTCTATATTCCCTTCTCTTTTCCCCTTATCACCCCTTATAACCTTCCTATATTTCTCCTTACTTCCTCTACTTTCTGTCAATTCATTTCCCATCACTGCTTCTACTTCCCCACCCTTCATTGCCCATTACTCTCCCTACTTTGCCTGCATTTATTTTTCTTCACTTTCTCTACATTCCCGTCCCTCGATATCTCTTATTTTCTCTTCTTTCCATCCCTTCATCTACCTTCACTTGCCTTATCTCCCATCCCCTGATTTCTTCTACTGTCCTTCCATTATTTCCCCTACTTTCAATTCCCTCATTTTAACTCACTTCTCCTACTTTGCACCTTATTTCCCACACTTGCCTCAACTTCTCTTTCCTCATTTCTCACACTTCTCTTACCTTCTCTTTTCTTATTTTTCCTCACCTATTCTATCTTTCTGCATTTTCCTTTATATTCCCTTCTCCTTTCCCCTCATCATCCCTCATACCCTTCCTATATTTTCCATTACCTCCTCTACTTTCTGTTCATTTATTTTCCATCAATTCTTCCACTTCCCTACCCTTTATTTCCCATCACTCTTCCTACTTTTCCTGCCTTCATTTTCCTTCCCTTTCCCTACTTCCTCACCCCTCAATACCCTTTATTTTCTCTACTTTATGTTCCTTTATTTACCTGCACTTGCCTCATCTTGTTTCCCCTAATTTATCCTACTGTCTCTCTCCGTATATCCTCTACTTCCTATTCTCTAATTTCACCTCACTTCTCCTACTTCGCCCCTTATTTCCTACACTTCCTTCAACTTCTCTTTCCTTATTTCTCAGACTTCCCTTACCATCTCTTTCCTCATTTTCTCTCACCTATTTTATCTTACTGAAATTCCTCTTATATTCCCTCCCCACCCCTTATTCTCCCTTATTTCATTTCCCTCACTTCCTCTACTTCCTATCCATATATTTCGCGTCACTTCTCCTATTTCCCCACCCTTCATTTCCTATCACTTTCCCTGCTTTCATTTTCCTTCACTTTCTCTACTTTTCATCCCCTCAATACCCCTCATTTTCTCTACTTTATATTCCTTCATTTAGCTTCACTTGCCTTATCTCTCCTCCCCTGATTTCTCCTACTGCCTCTGCCCTAATTTCTCCTACTGTTCCTTCCCTCATTTACCCTACTTCCTATTTCCTCATTTTACCTCTCTTCTTCTACTTCGCCCCTTATTTTCTACACTTCCCTCAACTTCTCTCCCTCGTTTCCCACACATCCCTCAACTTCTCTTTCCTCATTTCCCACACTTTCCCTTACCTTCCTATTCCTTGTTTTCTCTCACCTTTTTCATTTTTCTGCAATTTCTCTTATATTCCCTTCTTCCTCCCCTCATTCCACTACTTCCTCTATTTCCTATCCATTTATTTCCCATCACTTCTTCTTCTTCCCCACCCTTGATTTCCCATCACTTTCCATGCCTTAATTTTCCTTCACTCTTCCTCCTTCCCCTCCCCTCACTACCCCTTATTTTCTCTACTTTCTATCCCTTCATTTACCTTCACTTGCCTTATCTCCCCTACCCTTATTTCCCCAACTGTCCCTACCCTTATTTCCTTCATTTCCTCTACTTCCAATTCCTTAATTTCACCTTACTTCTCCTACTTCGCCCCTTATTTCCTACACTTCCCTCAACTTCTCTTTCCTTATTATTTCGTTCAAAATTCAACAATATTGTTGATAAGTCATCATTTTTGGTTAAAAGTTTGTTATTTCAGTTGTAAATTCATCTCTTCGATTAAAACTTTACATATTTTCTAAAATCCTTTAGGCACCAGATGTCTTTTATATAACAAAATAATTTCACCAAAATTCAATAAAATTTGTTTCACAGTTCAATTAATTATTTTTTATACATTAGGATTTCAAATTAATGGTAATCTATTGTAGGATCATTATCTACTGCAGGGTGGCTTCTCTTACGTAATTTTTGAAAATTCGCAAATAAAATAATAACTTGCAGTAATTGTACAGAAATTTAATATTAATTTAACATACGCGACAAAGAAACCTGGTGAATGAAAAACGAACCTAGCCAACGACAATTAAAAAGACAATTTGAAATTTAAATTTGAAATTTTTTTATTCTGTTTATAAAAGATTTTATGTTAAAATGTTACAGGATAAAAATGCTTGTCTTTAAATTTTAATGGTCAGGGAAAATGAAAAATTAGTCAGGGGAAAATTAGAGAATTTTTAAAATGAAGTTTTGTCATTAATTTATTTGCCTTGTATTTATATTAAAAATTTTTTTTCTTGCAGTTGCTTTCTCGTGAAGATTATCTTTTTGGTTATAAAATTTATTATTTGTTCGATAATTCAACAATTTTATTAAAAAGTAATTCTTTTTGTTAGGAAATTCAATGGTTTTATAAAAAATTCGTCTTTTTGGTTTGAAAATTTAACTATTTTCGTAAAAAAAGTACTTCTCATTTAAAACTTACATTTTCATTTTGAAAAGTCGAACTGAAATCTTTTTTGGATGAAAATGTAAACATTTTTTTTTAAATTTGTCTTTTTAGTTTAAAAATTCATCTATTTTAGTAGAAATTGCATTTTTCTTGGATAAAAATGCAACTGTTTGGCTAAAAATTGAACAATTTTGTTAAGAAGTCATCCTTTTTAGTCGAAAAGTAATCCGTTTGGGTTGAAAATTCAACTGTTTTGTTGAAAATTGGTCTTTTTGGGTTAAAAATTCAAGTACCTTTGTGGAAAATTTATTTCTCATATAAAACTCATATTTTGGTATTGAAAGTCAAACTGAAATCTTTTTTGGTTAAGAATTCATCTATTTTAGTAGAAATTGAATTTTTCTTGGATAAAAATGCAATTGTTTGGTTGAAAATTAATCTTCTTTGCTTGAGGATTGAAATATTTCGTTTGAAAATTTTGGTTGAACCACTTCCTTAAGAAATCGTTTTTTGTTGAAGATTCATTTTTTGAATGCAAATTCATCTCTTTGGTTGATAGTTCAACTATTTTACTTGAAACTGATCTTTTTTAATTGAAATTTCAACTGCTTCGGTAAAAGTTGAACTACTTTGTTGAATTTTTTTTTTTTTTTTTTTGAATGAAGGTTTATCTCTTTTGTTAAAAATTTTGATTTTGGATTGAAAATTATTTTTTTTTTGCTGAAATACCCTATTTTCTGGTTTAAAATTAAATTTTTGTAGAGAAAATTCATCTTTTCGCTTGAAGGTTCAACAATTTAGGTGGACTTTTTTTTCTTTCATGAATGAAAAATCTTTATTGGTTGAAAATTTGTCTTTATGGGTTTAAAATTAATTTTTTTAATGAAAGTCAATTTTTTGTGGTTAAAATATCAATTATTACACTTTTATGTTGAGAAAACATCTTTTTGGGTTGAAAATTCAATTATCTTGTTAAAAATTTAAGTATTTCGTTAAAAAAGTCATCTTTTATGGTGAAGAAGACATTTTTTTGTTTAAAATAAATAAATAAATTTAACAATGCTTGATTTGTATCTGAAATATTGTTTCATTCCGTTCATAAAATGTTATATTTTAAAAATATTACAAGATTAAGATGTTGGTATTTGAATGTTGATGATCAGGTACAATACAAAATTGTAATTAGCCCCTGGGAAAAAGCAGAGAAAAATAAAAGTAGGAAGGGATGGCCAAGTGGCTTTTTCTTCCCTCTTTTTTATTCAAGTTTTTGAAATATGTTTAATGCAGGAATTGTCATGTGCGCTGGTCCAAATTTGGTCGCTTTATTCTGGAAATTTAAATTTTACAAGATCTCAGATTTATTTTATTGTAATTTCTCACTCAAATGAAATTTCTCACTCAGACGAAAGCAACTAGGATTTATACTGAGACGTATACTTTTTATAAGCTCAAACGTGCTTTTCCAAATTAAAGATATTTTCAGAGATCATTGAAGATTGATCATTGGAAAATCATTAAAGAAAATCGTTACACAAAAAAAAAATTTGTAGGATAATTGGCATTTAAATGAATAATATGAAAATATTGAAAGAATTATTGTAAAAAGTAAAGAAATTACAAGGAACGATTCACTTTAAACCATTTATAATCTGATACGAATGTGCAGGAAAGTATCGATTCTGATTAAATAAATTTTACCTAGCACAAATTTGTGAATTTCTTTCATATATCTTAAATCTCTTAAACTTTTATTTTGATCCATATTAAAAGATTTTTGATCGTCATAAACTTTCTCAATACCATTGTGCATATTTTCTAATCCATAAAGTTTAAAAAGACTGTTAAAATGTATTGAAATGTTTCAAATCCCCTAAAATCTTTAAAATGATTGGAGGTCCTATAATTTTATATCTGCTCTGCTTAAATTTTGGAAATGTGTCGAAATCACTATATCTAAAATTTAACTTATTTTGTAAAGTATTTATAATTTGGAAGCCATTGAATATCATTTGAATTAAACTTATTTTGTAAAGTTGTTTTTAGAATTCGTCTAAATTCCTGGTAATTTCTGAAATCCCTTGAAATCCGTGGAGGTTTAATACAATCCTTGAATCATTGAGAATTCCTCAAAATACCCTAAACGTGCCTATAATCTGTGGAATTTGTTAAGAATCCCTTAAAAATCAATGGATGTATAGCTTTGGAAACATACACTGCCGTCCAGACTAAAAAGTTATGTAGGTACTCTCTGAGTTGAATGGAGATATTTAAGAAAAACCATTTGTGCTAAGAACTTTAGGATAGGAACATATTTTCAATAATGCAAGTACCCCTTTTTGGTAAAACGCATGTGCTCTTTCTGACTTTGCAATAGAAAGTTGAATGTTCAAACAATTTCTGTTAGAAAATGTACTTGCGTATTTTGCTGGAATGAAATCCCAGCTAAGAAATACGCAAAGTCGCTTGCGGAGTGAGTCAAAAACACTTCCCTAAAAAAAAATTACCTTCTCTCTCCGCATCGTAGATATAGCTAAAAATCACAAAAAACGAAGCACTTCTTTAAATTTGAACAGCAAAAAAATTTTTTCTTCTGATTTTAATTATCAATAAAAGTACATTTGAATAAATTTCCTCAGGTCTTATTGTCTATTTTTTAATAAAACATTCACTAAGTTGACATTTTGTTTTATTAGAATAATCAAATTAATACTACATAAGTTTCAACACTACTGTGTGTCTTTTGCAAGCATACCTAAATTAAAATAAAAAATATATATATGTATATAAGAATGTATATAAAAATAGACATATCTATGCCATTGTGGTGGATTTTTTAATAGCTTTTCCATCGGTTAATCACTCTCACATCTGGTCAAAACTATTTGTTATTGGGGTGAGCTCAAAAATAATAAGAATTCTAAAAAGTCTATATGAAAGAGCCTCAACTTGCATTAAAGTGGGGAACGAGTTCTCGGAGGAATTGCCGGTCACTGAGGGAGTTCTACAAAAATAGTTGAATTTTCAACCAAAAAGATGAATTTTCAACCAAGAAAGATGACTCTTGTGCCAAGAGACAAATTTTTAATCAGTTGAATAAACAAAAACAAGACCGAATTTTTAACAAAATAGTTGAATTCTCAGCCAAAACGATAAATTTTCAACAAAGAAGATTAATTTTCTGACCCAAAAGTTGAATTTTTATCAAAATACATGAATTTTCTACCAAACAGCTCAATTTTCAACTTGTAAAGTATAAATTTCCAATCAAAAACGGAATAGTTGAATTAGTAGATAGAGAGATTAATTTTCAACCACAAAAAAGAAAACAAATTTTTTACAAAAGAATTAAATCTTTAACTAAAAATATTGATTTTTCTACAGAGAGTTTCTACCAAACAATATGAATTTTTAAGAAAATACTTCAATTTTTAACAAAGTTGTTGAATTTCGAAGGAATAAAAGAGAATTATCTACAAAATAGTAGAATTTTCAACCCCAAAAGTTAAATTAAACTAAAAAAAAAACAAGTTTTTAACAAAAAAGTTTAATTTTCAACCAAAAATATGAATTTTCAACAAAAAAATTAAATTTTCAACCTAAAATATGTATTATTATTAATATTATTAAAAATGAACACCAATTTTCAACAAAAAATTTAAGTGTCTGCAAAATAGTTAAATTTTCCTCTAAATAATTAAATTTTTAACACCAAAATCTTAACTTTCAACTTAAATGATCAATCTTAAATCGAAAAAAATTAATTTATAACGAAGTAGTTCACATTTCAAACAGTCAGTTGAATTGTTGACCAATAAAGATGAATTCTCTACAGAAAATGTAATAGTTAATACTTCTACCAAAATAGTTTGGTTTGAAATAAAAGACAGTGGAATTCAAAAAAAAAGTAGAAATTTTCAATAAAACAGTTGCATTTTCAACCATGAAGGATGATTTTTCAACCAAGAAGATTAATTTTTGAAAAATGGAATAGTTAAATTTTGTACCAAACAGATGAATTTTTAACGAACAAAAAAAGAAAAGAAATATTGACAAAGTAGTTAAACTTTTCACCAATTAACTGAATTTTCATCCAAAAAAGATGACTTTTGTACCTGAAGACGAATTTTAAACTAGTTGAATTAAACGAAAACCAAATGAATTTTGAACGAAATAGTTCAATTTTCAACCGAAAAGATAAATTTTTAACAATAAAGATTGATTTTCTCACCAAAAAGACTAATTTTCATGAAAATACATGAATTTTCTACCAAATAATTGAATTTTCGACTTGTAAAGTATAAATTTTCAAACAAAAATGGAAATTTTACATTTAAAGACAAAAAATTAATTGTTAACCAAAAAAGAACTAATATTCAACAAAAGAATTAAATTTTCAACCAAGGAGATGAATCTTTAAAAAAAATTTCAACAAAGCAGTCTAACCAAGTGGTTGAATTTTCAATCAATATTACATTATTTCTGACTAAATAGTTAAATTTTCAACATAAAATATGTATTTTTTCAAAGAGATGATTAATGTCTCACTATAAAAGGACAATTTTCGAAACAATACATCAATGTACAACAAATCTGTTGTATTTAGAAGGAAAAACACGAATTATTTACAAAACAGTAGAATATTGAACTCGAAAATTTGAGTTTCTAAACACAAAAGTTGAATTTTCAACGAAAAAATTTCATTTTTAACTGAGAAAGATAATTTTTATACCAAAAAAGATCAATTTTCTACAAAAAGACAAATTTTCAACTCGTTGAATTGAATGAAGAAACAAGTTTTCAACTAAATATTTTAATTTTCAACCATAAATATGGATCTTTATATCTTTGTTTGAATTTTTTTTTTTTTTTTACAGAAAATTCGTCTTTTGGCTTTGAGGTTTAACAATTTAGGTGAACTTTTTTTCTTACGTGACTGCAAAATCTTTATATGTTAAAAATTCGTCTTTTTGATTTAAAAATTAATTTTTTTAAATGAAATTTCATCATTTTTGGTGCCATAAAATTTTTCAGACATTAAATTTACCCATATATTAATGGAAATAAAGAATAGAAGGAGGTGTGGTGTGAAAATTAACAATGATTTCATTAAATTAAATTTTTTTTTTCAAAATTATTGTACGATTTTCTTTTTGGTTAGAAATTTTATTATCTGATTCAAAATTGTATTATTTGGTTCAAAATTGAATTATTTAATTAAAAATTCAACAATTTTGTTGAATATTATATTATGTATATTATATTATATTATTATTATATTATATATATTATATTGGTTAAATATTTAACTGTTCTGTTGAAAATTCGTCTTTTTGGCTTGAAAATTCAACAATTTGATTGAAATTTTTTTCTCATTCTTGACTAACATTTTTTTTTTTTTGAAAATTCAACTATTTTGTTGAAAATTCATATTTTTTATTTGAAAATTGATCTCTTTCCGTGGAAATTTCATCTTTTTTTGGTTAAAAATTAATCTGTTTAGATTGAAAATTAACTGTTTTGTTGAAAATTAATATTTTCGGGTTGAAAATTCTACCATTTTTGTAGAAAATTTGTATATTCGTCTCGAAAATTCAACTATTTAGTAGAAACTTAAACTATTTGGTTAAAAGTTAATGTATTTAATTTAAAATAAATCTATTTTAGCTTAGAATTCAAGTAATTTGTTGAAAATACGTCTTTTTTGGTTAAATCTAACTGTTTTTTATTTTAAATTAAAATCTTTTTTTTTTTTGAAATATCAAAATCTATACATTCGTTGAAGATTCATCTTTTTAGGTTACAAATTCAACTCCTTGGTTGAAAGTTAAACTACTTTCTTAAAAGTTCATTTTTTTTAAGATTCATAATTTTAGTTGAAAATTCCTTTTTTTTTTGCGTTGAAAATTAAGTTTTTAACTGAAAATGTAACTATTTTGTTGCAAATTTAACTGTTCTATAGAAAATTCGTTTTTTTTTGCTTGAGAAATTCATAATTTAGTAGAAAATTTAACTAATTAGTTGAAAATTTATATATTTTCTTTTTCTTGTTTGAAAATTCAACTACCTAGTTGAAACTTGATATATTTGGTTAAAAATTCTAATTTTTCGTCAGAATATCAATTTTTTGGTTAAAAATGCAACAGTTTGAAAATTAATCTGTTCTAGATGAGAATTCAAGTATTTTGTTGAAAATATGTCTTGTTAAAACTTTTTAACAAAATAGTTGAATTTTCAACCAAATAATGAAATTTTCAACAAAATAATTAAATTCTGGACCAAAAATTAATTTTCAACCATAAAAGATGAATTTTCAATCTAAAGGGACGAATTTTCTATCCAAAAAGACGAATGTTCAACAAAACAGTTGAATTTTCGACAAAAATATTACTTTTTTAAAAAATAGTTGAATTTTCAACTTAATACCTAAATTTTCAACCAAATAATTGAAGAATCACGAAATTGAATTATTTCGGATTCAAATTTCGAAAATATGATAATGTCAAAACGTTAAAAATTGAATATTTTAAGATTAGAATTTTTGAAAATAGATCATTTAAAATTCAGAGGAATTCAAATTGTATTATTTATAATTTAAAACTAAATTGAATCTTTCAAAGTCAAAGCTTCTGAAATTCTAGAATTTTAAATTGTTATTACATAACAAATATTATATATTATATTATATAATATATAATTATTGAGAATTATAGAAATTCTTGAATTTTAAAAATCTCTAATGTGGAAAAATACAGAAAAAGTAATTACCGGAACAGATTATTTCCGAAAGAAGATAAAACTACCAAAAAAAATAATTTTTTTTTCAAAATTTAAGATTTTTCAATAATTTTGTAACCCCTCAAAATTGTAGAAATTTGAATCTTAAATCTTTAAAATTAAAAAATATTTGATTTACAAAATTTACAATTAAAAATTATGCAAGTTTTTAGTTTTTAATTAAAAATTCTGTAATTCTGAAGATTTAAATTCGAAATTTCTTCAATTTTGAGGATTTACAATTGAAAAATCTTCAACTTCAAAAATATATAAATAAAAATTCCTAAATTTGGATGAATTTGAAGATCAAAAGTTAATTTTTTAATTCTAAATTTTCCAAAATACAAAGGAACAGGAATTATTTACTAAAGTCATTAAAATTAATATGTCACAATTTATAAAATCTTTTATTTTTCATAAAAAAACCGGGTTTTACATTGGAAAAATAATAATAATTCTACAAAATATTTAACAACAATGTTCACGGTCCATTTAAAATTGAATTAAGTAAATTGTAAATATAATATATTATAAATTCATATTTATAGTAATTTATGTATAATAAATATTATTAAACAAAAAATATTATTATGTAAATTGATTTTTTTTCAGTTGAAATTTCATGTTTTAATATATATTCATGCATTCTTTATAAAATTCGTTTTTTTGATAGAAAATGATACTTCTTGCTTGAAAATTAACTTTTCTTTAAGGATTCCTCTTTTTTGGTTGAAAATGCAAGTTGAACTCACAATCAACCATGAACTACTTTATTAAAATTAATTTTTTTTTGGTTAAAGATTTTGCATTTTGCTTTAAAAATCATTTTTTTAAATGAAAATTTGACTGTCTTGATAAAAATTCATTTTTTTTCAAGTTGAAAATTAAAAATTAATTTTTTTTTTCTTGTTAAAGATTTATCATTTTGGTTAAATTTTTTTTTATTGAAACTTTGACTATCTTGGTGAAAATTAATTTTTTTTTTTTTCAAGTTGAAAATTGAAAATTAATTTTTTTTTTTTTCGATAAAGATTTATCATTTGGGTTTAAAATCATTTTTTTTAAATTGAAAATTTGACTATCATGATAAAAATTCATTTTTCTTCAAGTTGAAAATTAAAAATTATATTCTTTATTTGGTTACAGATTTATCATCTTGGTTGAAAAATCATGTTTTTTATTGAAAATTTGACTATCTTGATAAGAATTCATTTTTTCCCCCAAGTTGAATATTAAATTTTTTTTTCTTGTTGTAGAATTACTATTTTGGTTTAAAACTCATTTCTTTTTTATTTAAAATTTGACTATCTTGATAAAAAATTTTTTTCTTAAGTTGAAAATTAATTTTTTTTGTTTGTTAAAGATTTATCATTTTGGTTTAAAAATCATTTCTTTGGTTGAAAATTTGACTGTCTTGATAAAAAAAATTTTTTTCAAGTTGAAAACCAGAAATTATACATTTTTTTTTGGTTAAAGATTGATCATTTTGGTTTGATAATTATTTTTTTTTTTATTCAAAATTTGACTATCTTGATAAAAATTCATTTTTTTTTAAAGTTAAATATCAAAAATGAAATTTTTTTTTTTTTTTGGTTTAAGATTTATCATTTTGGTTTAAAAATCTTTTTTTTTATTGGAAATTTGACTATCTTGATAAAAATTCATTTTTTTTTCAAGTGGAAAATCAAAAATTATATATATTTTTGTTTGGTTGAAGATTCACCGGAAGTTCAGTGGAATGACTGTACAACAAGTGCTTCCACATCTTCCAGTAAGTTGAGCAATATTAAAATTTATGAAAAAAATTAATTCAGAATCAATCAAAATTTCAATCAGTCTTTAACGCCCATCATTCAAATTTACAGAGATCACAGTGAAAAACAAGCTCAAAAAAAAAGAAATAGGGTATTTTTTTACGAAAAAAAAAAACCCAGAAAAATCAGGAAAGATTAAACAATAATTTTTACGTGTAGGAAAGAAAAAAAATCTTTTTTCAAAGGAATGTTTTTATTTTTATAACTTTTTTTTTTATTAATTCTGCCATTGATCAGAGTTGGGATTTTTTTAAATTTTATAAATTCTTGTCAAAATTTTTGTTTTGTGGATTGAATGTTTATTGATTAAATTCTCATGTCGAATTCAACAGTAGAAAATTGAAGAAAAAGAATTAACTGTTGAAAACTCAACGTTCATTTTCTTTAATTTTCAATTTTCTTCAATTTTCAACAGTTAAAAATTCAATTTTCTTCAAATTTCAACAATAGAATTTAAATGAAAACATCAAATTTCTTCAATTTTCAACAGTTGAATTTTCTGCTGTCGAAGTTTCAATTATCACCAATTTTCAACTTTCTTCAAATTTCAACAGTCGAAAATTAAATTTGCAATTTTCTTAAATTTTAAACAATTGAAAATTAAATTTTTAACTTTGTTCAATTTTCAATGATTGCATTTTTAACTTAACACAATTCAATTTTCAATTTTCTTCAAGTTTCAACAGTTTAAAATTCAAGATTCAAATTTTTTCAATTTTAAACAGTTGAAAATTTAATTTTCAATTTTGTTCGATTTTCAATAATTGAATTTTTAATTTTACACAATTAAAATTTCAATTTTCTTGAATTTTCAACAGTTGAAAATTGAATTTTCAAATTTCTTAAATTTTAAACACCTGAAAATTCAGTTTTTAATTTTGTTCAATTTTATACTGTTTGAAATTTAAGAAAATAAAATATTCAATTTTGAACAGTTGAATTTTCTACTGCTAAAAATTAAATTATCAATTTTCTCAAACTTTCGAAAGTTTAAAATACAATTTTCAATTTTCTTCAAGTTTCAACAGTTGAAAATTCAATTTTTCAAATTTCCTAAATTTTAAACAGTTGAAAATTCAATTTTTAATGTTGTACAATATTCAAATGTTTAAAATTTAGAAAAATTGAATTATGAAGAGTTCAATTTTCTACTGTGGACAATTCAATTATCAATTTTCCCAAATTTTCAACAGTTGAAAATTCATTTTTCAATTTTCTTCAAGTTTCAACAGTTGAAAATTCAAGTTTTCAAATTTCTTAAATTTTAAACAGTTGAAAATTCAATTTTTAATTTTGGTCAATTTTCAACTGATTAAAATTTAGAAAATGGTATTTGAACAGTTTAATTTTCTACTGTTAAAAATTCAATCTTTAATTTTGTTCGATTTTCAATACATAATTGAATTTTTAATTTTACACAATTAAAATTTCAATTTTCTTCAATTTTCAATAGTTTAAAATTCAAGTTTCAAAATTCTTCAATTTTAAACAGTTGAAAATTCAATTTTCAAATTTCTTAAATTTTAAACAGTTGAAAATTCAATTTTTAAATCTTTTTAATTTCCAACTGTTTAAAATTTAGGAAAATTGAATTTTGAACAATTGACTTTTTTAATGTTAAAAATTCAACTATCAATTTTCTCCAATTTTAAACAGTTGAATTTTCTAATGTTGAAAATTTCATTATCACCAATTTTCTTCAATTGGCAACATTTGAAAATTCAATTGTCAATTAAAAATGAATTTTTAACCAAAAAATACGAATTTTCAATAAAATACATTAATGTTCAACCAAATAGTTGAATTTTCAAATAAAAAATGTAATTTTTCAACCTAAAATAGAAAAATTTAAATCTTCAGGAAAAAAATTAATTTTCAACACAGAATTTCAACCAAACTCTTAAATTCACAGCCAAAAAGATTAATTTGTAACTAAAATAATAAATTTTTAACCAAACAAATTAATTTTAAACAAAGTAGTTCTAATTTCAACATAGTAGTCGAATTTTCAACGAAAGAGATTAATTTTACACCAGAAGAAATGAATTTTCAACTGAAAAAGATCAATTTTTAAACCAAAAATGGAATAGTTAAATTATCACTTAAAAAAATTATTTTTCAACCAAAAAGATGAATTTTTAACCAAAAAGATTAATGTTTTACCGAAAACGACGAATTTTCAACTAAAAAATATCACTTTTCAACACAAAATCAAAATTAAATTGACAGTAAAAAAATTAATTTTCAACCAAAGAGATTAATTTTTAAATAAAATGATGAATCTTTAGCAACAACAAAAATGTAACCAAAGTAGTTTTAATTTCAACCTAGTAGTCGAATTTTCAACCAAAAAGATTAATTTTCTACCAAAAAAGATGAATTTTCAATTAAAATATAGAAATTTTTAAATCAAAAATGCAGTAGTTAAATTTTCACTTTAAACAATTAATTTTCAATTAAATAGTTCAAATTTTAACCAAATATCTTCTTTCACTACCTAAAAAGTTTAATTTTTCAGACGAAAAAGAAAAAAAATTTCAACCAAATTGTTAAATTTTTAAGCCAAAAAGACGAATTTTCTAAAAAATAGTTTTATTTTCGATCTAAAAATATGAATTTTCAACGAGAACGTTGAATCTTTAACATTGTATATGAATTTTCTACCAGAAAAAAAGAATTTAAAAAAAAAAAGACGAATTTTCAACGAAAAATGGAATTATCAAGAAAAAAATATTAATTCTCAACGAAAAAAGTAATCATTAATATTTCAACTAATAGAGATTTTGATTTTAAATTAAAACCGTGTTGAATTTAACAAGAAATAAGAAAAAAAAAATTTCCACAAATAGTTGAATTCTCAACAAAAACAGATTAATTTTCAACCAAGCGGTTGTATTTTTAACCAGAAAAGATTAAATTTCTACCAGAAGATATGAATTTTTAAACCGAAAAGACCAATTTACAACCAAATAGTTGATTTTTCTACCAAAACAGTTGAATTTTTAACTAAAAAGATCAATTTTCAACTTAAAATGGAATAATTATATTTTTTTTGACAAAAATTCATTTTAAAAAAACTTCAACAAAATAGTTAAATTTTTAACCAAAGAGATAAATCCTGAACCAAAACATTAATTTGATTAAAGTAGTTAAACTTTCAACAAATTAGTTGAATTCTCAACAAAAAATTTAATACTTGACATTTCAACCAAAAGAGATTTAGATTTAAAATAAAGACCGGGCTGAATTCGACCAAAAAAAAGCAAATTTTCAACTGAAAATATAAATTTGCAACTAAAATCATGAATTTTTGACAAAGTAGTTCAACTTTCAACACCAAAAAAACGAATTTTCAACAAAAAAGCTGATTTTCAACCAAATAATTGAATTTTCAACAGAAAGAGATAAATTTTCAATAAAACAGATGAATTTTCAACTAGAAAGGATGACTTTTTAACCAAATTGTTGAATTTTCTAGAAAAGAATTGGATTTCCAACTGAACTCTTAAATTTATTTTGAAACCCTTTTAATTCTTAAAATTTCCACAAAATAGTTAAATTTTTATAATTTTGGTAGAAGAATCCGAAAAAGTTGAAATTAGAATTTCACGTATTTCTTTCCAACCTATGTGATTAACTTTTTACGTTTTTGCGATACTAATAGATCGTAAATTCAGTCTCATTGCTACTGAATGCAAAGGAAGTATTGAAAGTTTAATATTTCTCAAAGTGTCTGACAAATTTTCTTTAGAATCGGCATCAATGGGAAGGACTAAATGATACTGTTGTTCTTTTCTTATTTCTTTAGCAAGTCCTTTCTCAAGTTGACAGAAATTAGGTAAAATACCACGTCTTGACAAAGCTCTTGATCCATTATCACGTGGGGAACCGTCAGTAGCAACAAAATAAGCGTAATTATCTTTACGCTTTGTTAATTGATCACGACATTCGACGACATTTTCTTGTGTATATGTTTATCCGTTCAATTGTGTATTCGAAGGAGGGGGTTCTGGAGGGGGTTTCTTTTCTTCTAATTTATCTTCATTTGTCTCTTGAAAATTTTCGGGATTGTTCACGTTCCTTCCTTCTGGAATTTTAATAAAATTTTTTGGTTCTGAAAGTTCTTGTATATTTTCTTCGTTAACGCAGTTTTCTTCATCTGGAAAATTTTGAAAATTTTCATCTTTTAGAACCTCATCTTCCGAAGTTGAGAAATTATCTTCATCTTCTTTTTCCTTTTGTTGTCCAGCCGGCTTTGCCTTGGATTTTTGGTAATTTTTCTTCTTCTTTTTCTTAATTTTCTTTCTTGAATGATCAAAATATTCCTTATCTGAATCAGATTCATCTTCAGATTCAAAGTTTGTGTGCGTATTCTGTTTTAAATTTAGAGACTCACCAGTGGTTGCCTCTTTTCTTGGTCTGCCTCTCTTTTTCAAGGCTTGCGGGTTGCTTGGTTTTGTGAGCACAGCTTTCTTGGGCCTACCTCGTGCTTTTTTAGCAGCAGTCGAGGGAGGTAAGTATTCTTCCTCACTATCATTATGTGACTTACCTTGATTTTCAATTTGTTCATTAATTTGTGCTTGCTCTTCATATTCTTCTTCTGTCCTCTTGTAACCACAGTGTTCCAAGATTGACGGAGAAGTTCGTTTTTCTTTATAATTTTGGGAATTAAAAGTAAAACTAAAAGGTACAGAAGTTTCTGTATTGGACTATCAAAAAATTCATTTTGTATTTCATTTAGTGATTCTTTACTTATTAGATTATTAAAATTTTCAGGAATTTTTCCATTTAAAAATTCGCCGTTTAATTTAATATTTTCTATGGAATCTGAATTTTTAAGATTCTCGAAGTTCAAGAATACCATTGAATTGATAGGGGTTTCTTCCTCAAATGTTGAGCTATTGTCCGAAACTATATTAATTCCTACGGTTTCATTGTTTTCTAGAACAGGGTTCAGGGTTCAGGGTGATCTTGAGACATACGAAATTGGTTGGTCTTGGTCTATTTTACCTTGCAAAAGTATTCCGCTTATGGCATAACCTGATGCATCTGTAGTTACAATGAAAGGTTTTGAAAAATCAGGTCGAATTAAAAGTGGTTCTTGTCATAATTTATCCTTAAAAATATCAAATGCTTGTTGTTGCTTTTCCGTCCAATTAAATGATATGTCTTTTTTAAGTAGCTGATTTATTGGGGCTGCTATCTTAGCAAAATTTTCTATGAATCTACGGTGATATCCTGCTAAAGCTAAGAATTGTTTAATATGCTTTTGGTTTTCAGGAGTTGGAAAATCTTTCACTGCCATGATTTTTGGATCAGGTCGAACTCCATCTTTATCTATTATATGTCCTAAATATCCTACTTCGTGTCGCAGAAATTCGCACTTGTCGGTTTGGAGAAGATGTGTTTTTTACACCTGGAGCATTGGCTGGATCTCGTGACCTCGAGGAACCCACTCTTAGTACCCTGAGGTAATGTAAAATCCAGACTTCTCTGGAGAAGAGGAGTTTTTTACACCTGGAGCATTGACTGGATCTCGTGTCCTCGAGGAACCCACTCTTAGTACCCTAAGGTAATTTATAACCCAGACTTCCCTGGAGAAGATGTGTTTTTCACACCTAGAACATTGGCTGGATCTCGCGACCTCGAGGAACCCATTCTTAGTACCCTACGGTAATGTAAAACCCAGACTTCCCTGAAGAAGATGTTTTTTTTACACCTAGAGCATTGGCTGGATCTCGTGACCTCGTGGAACCCACTCTTAGTACCATACGGTAATGTAAAACCCAGACTTCCTGGGAAAAGATGTGTTTTGTACACCTGGAGCATTGGCTGGATCTCGTGACTGCTAGGAACCCACTCTTAGTACCTTAAGGTAATGAAAACCCAGACTTCCCTGAAGAAGATATGTTTTTTACACATGGAGCATTGGCTGGATCTCATGACCTCGAGGAACCCACTGTTAGTACGCTAAGGTAATCTGAAACCCCGACTTCCCAAGAGAAGATGTATTTTTTACACCTGGATCATTGGCTGGATCTCGTGACCTCGAGGAACCCACTCTTAGTGCCCTAAGGTAATGTAAAACCCAGACTTCCTGGGAAAAGATGTGTTTTTCACACCTGGAGCACTGGCTGGATCTCGTGACCTCGAGGAACCCACTCTAAGTACCCTAAGGTAATTTATAACCGGACTTCCCTGGAGGAGATGTGTTTTCTACACCTGGATCATAGGGCTGAATCTCGTGACCTCGAAGATCCCACTCTTAGTACCCTAAGGTAATGTAAAACCCAGACTTCCCAGTAGAAGATGTGGTCTTTACACCTCGAGCATTGGCTGGATCTAATGACCTCGAGAAACCCACTCTTAGTACCATAAGGTGATGCAAAACCCAGACTTCCTTGGAAAAGATGTGTTTTTCAAACCTGGAGCATTCGCTGGATCTCGTGACCGCTAGGAACCCACCCTTAGTACCCTAAGGTAATGTAAAAGCCAGACTTCCCTGAAGAAGACATGTTTTTTACACCTGGAGCATTAGCTGGATCTCGCGACCTCGAGTAACCCACTCTTAGTACCCTAAGATAATGTAAAACCCAGACTTCCCGGTAGAAGATTTGATTTTCATACCTGGAGCATTGGCTGGATCTCTTGACCTCAATGAACCCACTCTTAGTACCCTAAGGTAATGTGAAACCCCGACTTCCCAAGAGAAGATGTATTTTTTACACCTGGAGCATTGGCTGGATCTCGTGACCTCGAGGAACCCACTCTTAGTCCCCTAAGGTAATGTAAAACCCAGACTTCCCTGGAAAAGATGCGTTTTTTTACACCTGGAGCATTGGCTGGATTTCGTGACCGCTAGGAACCCACTCTTGGTACCCTAAGGTGATGTAAAACCCAGACTTCCCTGAAGCAGATATGTTTTTTACACCTGGAGCATTGGCTGGATCTCGTGACCGCTAAGAACCCACTCTCAGTACCATAAGGTGATGTAAAACCCAGACTTCCCTGAAGAAGATATTTTTTTTACACCTGGAGCATTGGCTGGATCTCGTGACCTCGAGGAACCCACTCTTAATACCCTAAGGTAATGTAAAACCTAGACTTCCCTGGAGAAGATGTGTTTTTTACACCTGTAGCATTGGCTGGATCTTGTGACCTCGAGGAACCCACTCTTAGTACCCTAAGGTAATGTAAAACCCAGACTTCCCAGAAGAAGAGGCCAAACAAAATAGGTATTATAAAACTTCTAACCACTCATCCGACGATCTCGAAGCACACATACGAGCGCACACACGCACCGAGCGTCAGGACGAGCGTATGCGCGGGTCCAAGTTCGCAGATTATTTACGAAAATACATCAATATCCGCTGAATTTTTCTCATATCCAAAACCTAGCTACTAGTTCGTGACTTTTTCACGGATAAATTTTTTCCGAGGCCAAACAAAATAGGTATTATAAAACTTCTAACCACTCATCCGACGATCTCGAAGCACACATACGAGCGCACACAAGCACCGAGCGTCAGGGCGAGCGTATGCGCGGGTCAAAGTTCGCAGATTATTTACGAAAATACATCAATATCCGCGGAATTTTTCTCATATCCAAGACCTAGCTACTAGTTCGTGACTTTTTCACGGATAAATTTTTTCCGTGTGTAGATGACTGGACGTTAAGCCGCACTAAAATTAATTTGAAATCCATTTTAAGTAGAAGATCCTTGATATGGACAGACATATGTAAGGAATTACCTTTCGGTCTTTCAAGTAGAAAAGGATTAATATGATCAGCCGTTGTAAGAGTTGAAACCTAATTGACCCGCCGGATGCAAGAACCAGCCCGACGCTCGAAAACGCGTAAAAGTATGGTCCGATCGTCTCAAAAAAAGAAACTGTTCAAAATCAAAAAATCAATTTTTTGAAAATTTATAATTGTAAAGAATAAGGAAATCAAACTTTTTCCTATCAGAATTTTAGTTGCCAAATGTTCATTCTTAATAATAAAAACAAAATATTCAAAAAAAGTTTCTACCTGATTTAATTAGGTATTAAAACTTAAATCGTTCTAACTCGGTCAGATATTGTTGAAATGAGTTCATATTTGCAGGACATATTCAAAATACATCAGCGATGCCTAGGAAATCATAAAAAATTTAACAATCGTTTATTCCTAAATAATGTGTAATTGCAAAATCGATTTGTTGAAAATTGACTGAGATATTCAGATTTGGAAAAAGTACTCGACGTCTGCCCGCGCTGTTAGCTAATGCGTCGCGAGGACTGCTCTGTCCAACAGCGTTCTCGGAGTTCAGTTTGGATTTTTTGTTAATATTTTGAAAAGAGGTAGGAGAGAATTTAGTACTATATATATATTAAAAGAAAAAGTTATTTTGTAGACTATTGCGTAGTCCTCGCGTGCAAGATGCTGATGTTTACTAGGCAATTAACTCAAAAGAAAATAGAAAAAATTTTAAGTATGTTGAATGACCACTAAATGACCTTCAGCCTATGTTATCCTAAAAGCAGCCAAAAACAATGAATTTTACTTTAAAATAAAAATGATCATCGTATTTGTCACTTAAAAAGTGTTCACCTCGTGCAACATTATTTAATTACAGCTAAAGTAATAATTGAAATTAAGTTTCCAATTTAATTTTCACATTTTTGTGATGGAAAATGAATCGCAGGGTCCCTTCCAGGGAAGGAAACGAGCAAGGTTTGAAGAAACTTGGGCCAGAAATATTTTAAAAAAAATGTAAAAATGAATTACGTATAGTATGTATATATTTTTTGTTCCTTTTGACAATTTAAGGGCATGTGATACTTTACCATAAGAGCAATTTAGTTTTCCACGGTTTTTGTTCACAATTTTTACTTTTTCCAAAAAAAAGTAGTGTCTAGACGTCCGTATCCATTTTCTATACGTCTGGACACTATATTTATTTTGAAATATTGAAAATTGTGAAAAAAATCGTGAGAAAGTAAATGGCTCATATGATAATGTATCACATATCCTCGAAAATATGAACTTCTCCTTCTTTTCATTTCGCGGAGGTTGAGGTAGCGGGGCCTTGGCTGACAGTCCCCACCGCTCGGTTGCGACTCCGTTGTCGGTCTCGCAGCCAATCGGCGGGCTCGACGTTGTGCCCTCTACCGCAGGCGGCTTCGGGCGGAGGCAAGCGAGAGCTGAGAGCGACTCTCGTGAGGCAGTTCATTTTGAATTTTTCCGGAGGTCAGACGCACCAGCTCTGTCCTCCTCCGCTAGCCAACTTGAACGAAATAAAGAGTTCAACAGCATCTGGACGTATCATTCTCTCGCGCCGCGCCCTTGTGTTCTTTCCTTCTTTTCCTCTTTTGCCTTTTCGCTTCTCAAGAAGACCGTCGAATCCAGTGTACTATCCAGATCGTTTTCATGTGTGTTCTTCGTTCCACCGGGATCGCAGGAGTGTAGGAAGTGTAAAATTGACAGTTGGTTTTCGTGGGCCTCGATTCGCTCAAGCGAATCAAAGAGTACCATCCCCCAGTAATTCAGTGGTGCTCCTTTTCGAGTCGCCCCACAATCCACGAGCCGCCGGCTCTACCTGTCATTACCCAGCTTCGGTGTTGAGATACGTGGCTGAACACCAAAACCCTTGATGACAGGGAGTTCCCGATCACGTCCCCATTTTTGCACCCTCCAGCGACGGCTACAGCGTGCCGCCCAGGACAGCCGCCTGTCGGGAGGACAGCGTCGACTCGGACGTGATCCAGATCCATTGGCGGGAGGGTTCTTGCGTCGTAGTAGGAGTGAGGAGCGTCGGCGACAGGTTCAAGGAGAACACGACCGGAGGGTCGCCGCCTCCAGATTCAACGAGCATCGGCAGGCCAGAAGGGCCGCCTTCTACACTGACGAGTCGGCCAGGGGGGCCGCCGCCAGACACGCCGCCCGGGAGGGAGCGGCGCAACAAGGACACCGATATTCCACGCATCAACGAGGAAGAAACAGCGTTGCGATAGTAGGTCGCTGCCCTACGACGCGCAGTGCAGGAGCAGGCCGAGAGGGCCGCCACCGCGTCACACGCCGTTCAGGAGGGAGCGGCGATGAGTCCGATCTGAGTCTTCCCTGTCTAGGTCTCCGGACCACCTTCCTTTTCAGCAACCTTTCCCGCATACCTTTCTTTCCCCCACCACAAAAAAAAGACAACATACAAGATGCACTCACCGCTCACTTTTCCTCTCTCTGTCTCGACACGTGGACGGGCTGACGGCGTGGCAAAGGCTACTGAAACGGGACATAAAGCGCGTCGTGCTTCCCCCGCCCGCTAGTCCGCGTAACGTTCCGCGGGGTATGAGTGAGTTACACACGTGGCTTGCCAACCTCTGGTAAGCACTTCCCGACACCGCTCAGCGAATTACTACGCACTGCACTCTACCCCCTCCACAGGCTAACATAGCTGGGGTAGAAAACATGTAGTTGAAGATTCTCTAGTTGATCCAAAAGATGTTTTGATTCCACCCCTTCATATAAAGCTGGTCTTATGAAACAGTTTGTCAAAGCGCTTGGTAAAGATGGCGATTGCTTTGCGTATTTGGAAGATCAATTTCCACAACTTTCCGAAGCAAAATTGAAAGAGGGGATTTTCGACGGACCGCAGATGATAAAAATGTTGCAGGATCCAGAGTTCATTACAGAAATGTCTGACACTGAAAAAGATGCCTGGCTGTGTTTTAAAAATGTTGTCAAAAACTTGTTATGTAATAAAAAAAGTCCAGACTATCAAAATGTGGTTTCAGAAATGGTAACAAACTTCGTCAAACTAGGCTGCCTTATGAATTTGAAGCTACATTTTCTTCATTCGCATATAACTAAGTTTCCAGACAACCTGGGAGACTTTAAAATTTCTGTACAATTTTGTATACCACAATAATTAATTTCCAACACTTGAAATGCTTCATGAATGTGAAAAGTGCTTCGAGGGCGGTTTACCCCCTTCGAATTAGAATGGGGGTGCCTCATGCCGGTAGACAGCGATGTTTTCAATTTCCACAATTTAATTTTACATCTGAAAAGATAAAGAATTTAAAATTGGAAGACGTTAAAATTTAACCTAGGTGGAAATTCACGACTGACCCAGCACTGACCCAATACAGATTGCCGGAGTCTCAGTAATGGGCAAACTGCATGTCACATTGCAGCAACTCTCATATCGAAAAATATGAATGCCAAAAAAAGTTGGCAAAAATGCAGGAAGACACCCCTGTGATTAGTCACAAAAATAATGTAGTTCACATCTCTATCCCTTTCCAATGTCCCATGGGAGGTGGGAAGAAACCGCTTCGATTGGTCACATAAATAATTTAAGTGACCGTAATACCTTTGGCTAATTTTTTGTTGACTCCACATTTTTTTCTGAATGAAAGATGCCACAATATGACTCACCGTAATGTAAGTTACCGCAAATGAGACTTGTTAAATTTTTGCCAATTTGTTGTGAACAACGTGACTTGCCGCAATATTTATACTTGCCGGGGGTTCACATGATCCTGATTTCAAATATGATACTACAAATTTTTAATGGCGGATGTTAACTTGAAATTTGTATTCAATTTTTATAAAATAGTGTCTATACACGTTTTACGGGACACCGATTTCAAATATGATATTAAAGGATCGTAAATCTTAAATGTTAAAAGATTTATGCAATTTCTCTTAACGAGAGTTTTTTTAAAAACCGCACGTTAAAGCACACCCAAGTGTTTTCATTTTAAAGTACACACATGTAACAGCAAAACCTATATGGTTACCGATTGGAAGGATATGGATACATAAGATTTCTTGACCCCTCCCCTTTCTTACGTAATATTTAACTTAGAATTTTTCTAAATAGCGTTGAATAGTTACATATCATTAGATAGGATCGCAATTTTGAGCTCGCCTAGGGTGCGCGACTGTTGGTTCTCGCGCTTCGCGCTTGACGATGTATTTACCTCGCGCTGCGCGCTCGGTCTCTGTACTTCCCTCATATTCGTGCACAAATATTTTAAATTTGAAGGTCAAAGCATCGACAACTGTCATTTGGTGACTGTGAACTCTCTTTTTTTAAAGCTCCTTCGGCTTTAACGAACACATTCTCATCACGTGTCTCGTGCTTCGCACTCTATTTTGTCCAAAATGCAAACTTTTCTACATTAGGTTCAATGCTATTATATCAAATGTATATTATATTTGTTTTTGTTCTTCAGCCTGGGATTATTAATTCAGATATTGCAAAATAAAGTACAAATTTTATTTATCATGATAACTTTAATGATCTTTTTTGGTTGAACAACTTTTGTCAATTCATCTTTTTTCGTACCTTGCGTCGTTTTTCCAATTTTTACATTCTCATCCAGAGAAGGTGTTAGATTTGTGTAAAATTTGACCCCCCCGGTTTTTGTCAAAAGTTCACGTTTTGAGACCCCCCGAACCCAAAGAATAGGTTTTTACGAATGTGTCTGTCTGTCTGTATGTCTGTCTGTATGTATGTCTGCCTGTGAGCACGATAACTTTCGAAAGAGTTGACCTATTAGATTGGCTTTTGGTATACTTTTTTAGTCTCGCAAACGAAAGGTCAAGTTCGTTAGCCAGCCATTTTGGATGAAAATTTAAAAAGTGAGCGCATTTTGAAAATTTTTGAGGCCATTTTTTTCACAATTTGGAAACTATATGTGCGTCTGTTCATAGATTTGCTGTTAGCCAATTTTAATACGTCGTAATCCACTTGTAATCCAGGGAAATCTAGTTCTAATCTGTAATGATCCAGTTTTAATCCGACGTAATCCAATTGTAATCCAGGCCAATCAAAAGTAATCCACTTGCAATCCACAGTAATCTAGTTCTAATTTGCTGTTAGCCAATTTTAATACGTCGTAATCCACTTGTAATCCAGGGAAATCTAGTTCTAATCTGTAATGATCCTGTTTTAATCCGGCGTAATCCAATCGTAATCCAGGGTAATCAAAAGTAATCCAGTTGCAATCCAGAGTAATTCAGTTAAAATCTGTAGTGCTTTAGTTTCAATCCAAGATAATCCAATTGTAATCCAGGGTAATCAAAAGTAATCCACTTGTAATTCAGAGTACTCCAGTTATTATCTGTAGTGCTTTAGTTCTAATCCAAGGTAATCCACTTGCAATCCAGGATAATCTAGTTCTAATCTGTAATGATCCAGTTTTGATTCGACGTATTCCAATTGTAATCCAGGGTAATAAAAAGTAATCCACGTGTAATCCAGAGTAATCCAGTTCTAATCTGTAGTGACCCAGTCTTAATTCGACGTAATCCACTTGTAATTAGAATATTCTTCTACTTTGTACGAAAATCAACAATTGTGTAAAAAATTATTTGTTTTGTGGAAAATTAATCGTTTTCCTTGAAAACTCATCTTTTTGGTTAAAAATTGAAATATTATTTGGTACAAAATTTCACTAGTTGGCCGAAAATTCATTTTCTTTTGGTTTAAAATTAATCTGTTCAACTGAAAATTAAACTTCTGAATTTTTTATTGTAAATTAATATTTTTTGGTGAAAATTCAGCTATTTGGTTAGAAGTTACACTCTTTTGGTTGAAATATTTTCCTTTATATTTTTGGTTCAGAATTCGTCTCGTTTGATTGAAAATTCTACTGTTTTGTTGAAAATTTAATTATTTTATTAAAATCGCAACTATTTTTTTAAAAAGTCATATATTTGCTAAAAAATTCAACTACTTGGTTGAAACTTGACTTACTTGGTTAAAAATTTTTTTTTCAGTTAAAAATTCTTCTATTTGGTTGAAAATTGAACTATTTTATTAAAAATTATTGTCATTTTTGGTTGAAAATTCATCTTCTTTAGATGAAAATTCAAGTACTTGGTTGAAAATTTATGCATATTGCTTATAATTCATCTTTTTTTTTGAAAATAATTCATCTTGGTTAGCAAATCAGTTTTTTGATTTAAAAATCCGCTCTTTTTTTTTTAATGTTAAACTTTTTTCTAGAAAATTCATTTTTTTTCAAGATTTATAATTTAAGTTGAAAATTCGTCTCCTTGATTGAAAATTGACCTATTTTCCTGAAAATTAATTTTTCTTTTGGTTAAAGAATTTATTTTTCTTTACTAAGAATTTGTCTTCACTAAAAAATTCCATTTTTGGTTGAAAATTCATCTCTCTTGGCTGAAAATAACTCTTTTGTCCAAAAATTCAACTTTACTGTCAAAAATTCAACTTTTGGGTTGATAATTCAACATTGTTCTGAAAAATTTATCTTTTTGTATAGAAAATTCAAATATTTGTTTACAAATTTATGTATTTTGTTAAAAATTCGTCTTTTGGTATAAAATTCATCATTGTAGGTTAAAATTCATCTATTTGGTAGAAAATTTAACTATTTTGTTAAAAGTTTAATTATTTTATTGAAAATTAAACTATTCTGTTATATTCATATTTTTTGGTCAAAAATTAAACTGTTTTTTTTTTAAACTCGTCATTTTACATTCTCATCTCAATGAGAAGGTATTGGTTTTATGTACTCACCTAATCATATCAAATACTTATTATTACAGTCAATAACAAATCTATTTCGCTCAACGAATATTTCACAGTGTTAAGCAAATTTTTGATGTATTAAGCATAGCGTTCCTTAGATATAAACAAAACATTTCTTTAAAGTGAAGAAATATTTCTTCGGACACATTCTGCTCTAGCATTTGTTTGAATCCAAGAAATTTTTTTCTCAGTGTATATGTCAACTAGTGTCTCCTCTACACCACATCCTTTGAGAATTATCTTATTACTCACTTTGTCCATCAATGTTTTGCCGTATATCATGCCCAGAAACTTCATGTTGAACGCGTTAATTTTACTCGTATCCTTTTCCTTGTTGTTCCAGGTCTCGATATCGTACAGCACAGTCTGTATAAATATAGAATTAGGAATTGCCCTTCTAGCTTTACTTGATATATTTTTACTTCTTATAATGGGTCCTGCTCTACCGATAATCTTCTTACCCTCCTTTAAACGCCTATCTAACTCCTCATCTATCTTTAGGTCACTAGTGAATAGGCTACTAAGATATACGTACTTATCAACTTGTTCTATTCTCTCATCATTTCGGAGAATGTTGCATATTGTTTTCTCACCCTTTCCTTCGAACACCATCATTTTTGTTTTATTTACGGTAATTTTGAGGCCCATATTCTTCATGCTCGTATTCAGTTTGCTCAACATTTTTTGCAAGGCTTCGATTCACTCTGCCATAACAACCTTATCATCTGCGAACGCTAACCCACGTACCCTCACTTTCCCAAGCTCCACACCTTCTTCGTCGAAGAGGGCCATTTTTAGACACTTGTCCATGAATATAATAAACAGCTATGAGGACACAACGCATCCTTGTCTATCACCTTGCATAATGTCGAACCAATCACTCAGTTTCCCATTAACCCTTACACTCGCTTTTCTATCAGCATATATTGTTTTTATTGCTTGCAGCAGCCGTCTATTCATTCTATACTCTTTCAGTTCTTCCCAAAGTTTACTTCTATCCACCTTGTCAAACGCTTTTTCTAGGTCAACAAATGCACTGAAAACTTTTTTCGTTACTCTGGAACTTTTTTCTGTGATCTGTCTTAAGCTAAATATTTGATCCGTACATGATCTTGCTGGCATAAATCCACTTTGGACTTCCCATATCTTTTTTTCTGTTAGTTTCAGTACCCTACGAATAATTATTTTTGAATATATTTTACTTACGGTACTTAATAAGCTGATACCTCTGTAACTATTGAAGTTGCTTTTATCTCCCTTTCCTTTGTATATTGGTATGATAATCGCTTTTTTCCAGCCATCTGGAACTTCCCCCATCTCGATACATAAATGTATCAATTCGCACAACCTGTGAGGTATTTAGTCGCCACCATATTTCAACATTTCAGCGTTAATACTGTCTATATCAGCGTCCAGCAGCCTTACTATTTTTTAAGTTCTTAATTATATCCCTAACCTCAGAGGCACAGACTCTCTCAATTTGGGTTTTCTAACGTATAGTGTTTTATATCGCAGTTGCGCTGCCTTACAACTTCACCTCCTAATTATATTATTATATCATTAAGCCGTTTCCCTTTCGGGGTAGGCGTGAATTGCTTGGTTGGATAGTAGTAATGTGTGGAATCCACACATTACTACTATATAGGTATAGGGTGGATAGGTATATAGGTGTAAAGGTATAATCTTGTTGTAACGTCAGTCTCACCAAAACTTCTGATACTGGAAGGGGGTGAGGAGGAAACCGAGATTCGCAATTGGTTGATGTTTTATGCTGAGAAGGTCACCAGTCTTCAGCAGCGTTGTATTAGATTAAGCCTTCTGAAAGTTTAACAACTCTAATAAAAAATGTATAAAGGTTATACATAAATGTAAAAGGTTAAATACATTCTAAATGTATTTATATTCTTATTGCTGAACACATGAAATTAAAAAATACATACATACTACTTAAGGTACATGCCAGAAATGATTGCAGTATTTCAAACTGAAACTCCAGCCATGTAAAACTAAGTAATTAATGTTGAAAGTGCTAAATTTATTAAAAAATGTACTTATCTCATTCATTTGAATCAAATAATCTCAAAAATTATAGAATAGAATTTCAAATAAACTGCTGAAATCCAGCCATTTTCTCCCAATAGTCGTCTGCTACTAACAGTCAGATGTACATTTCCGATATATTTTCCATTTTCTAGATCGTTCCAGATACTCAAATGTGGACATTATCGGAATAACAGGTTTATCTGTGTAGTGCAACTATTTTTATTACCAAGATACATTCCATTTATAAGAAATTAGAGAATGACCAGCCCTGCTCGCTTGTACTCTGTCATGACTAGGGTTGTAAAGTTTCATGAAACTTTGACCAAATGAAAAGTTTCATGAAACTTTGAAAACGTTTCAAGGTTTCCAAAGTTTCAAACATTAGGGCGGGAAAATTCAAAAAATAAAAAATACTATTAAGTAATAAATATAAACATTTAATAGTATCCTTCGTGTTTCAAAGCAAATCACTTCAACTAATTTAAATAAATAAATCACGTGGTAATTGTTAATAACATGTAATTTTTGTAATATTTTGTTTCAATAAAATGAAAATGAATGTCGTATTTAATACAGATTTATTTTTTAGAATGTTTCATTTTTGAAACGATTTCATTAAAAATGTAGAAACTTCGAATAGAAATGATTAAAATAGCATGCTGATATTTCATTAAACTACATCAATATTTTTAATAAATATTTGATATAGAAATACATATTTGCATAAGAAAGATCAGCTCAATCAGGATTAGCAGTACACGTTTCTGTACTCATTTCATGTTTAACTATTGCCGGGTACTTTTTCCATAAATCTTTTATATGAAGAGTCATTCTCGTCGTATTTCTAACATTCGTCAACGTGTAAAAATTGCATTCAACTTTCACAACACGCCTTTCACTAACGTGCTGCGTAAAGTACTTGTGTTCACAGTGCTTGGTAGTTCCGATCAAAGTTTATCTTTCACCTAGTGTATCTCGGTTCTGAGTGACTTTTTCGAATGAATCTTTTCATTGTGTAATCCAGCTGCACGATATATCGGGAGCAGCTTTTTATTTTTATTTTAAGTTTTCAATGTGATTTTTTAGTGTTTTTCATTTCTCCTTAACAATTTCGTTTTGTTCAGTCAGGCCGTTATGATTTGACATCCCGTAACTTACAATGTAACTTCAGCGGTCTCAAAATGTAGTCCCTGTCAAACTGCGCAAGCTTCGCGAAATGCAACACTATTGGTTCGGTCAATTGACTCTAGGGGAGACGCAATATTTCTTCTAGAGCCGACTGTCTAAGCCAATAACCTGGACTGTACCACACATGCGCAGTAGCGTAGGGGCTACATTTTGGGAGCACTGGTTAGCTTCCCAGCAGTGATGGGTAAGTAAAATACCCCAGGTAATTTACGTTGTTTTTTACGGTAAATTACTAGGTATTTTACGTCACTAGTTTCTTACACGATGTAAATTACGCGTATATGGGACTATCACTTTTTGTCGTTCTGAGCCCGTGGTCCCCGTCTCTCGCCTCAAGCATAACTTTTAAAACTTGTGATTATCTATATCATCTAGATATTATTTTTATCGTTTGTATTAAAAAAATACCGGATTCGGATTCAGCGACCCCAAAAACATATAGATATGCTGGTTAAGTCCACCGGGCATGAAGATCTTTTTTTTTGCAAAAATATACCAGAAGAATCGCTGTTTTCGTCGATTTTATGTCTATTTTTGCGTTTTTTGGAAAAATACGAGCTAAGTTGATATTTGGACTCCGGATTCGGATTCAGCGACCCTAAAAACACATAGGTATGCTGGTTAAGTCCACAGGGCATAAAGATATTTTTTTTGTAAAAATATAAAAGAAAAATCGCTGTTTTCATCAATTTTACGTCTATTTTTGCGTTTTTTGGAAAAATACCCAAAAACATATAGATATGCCGGTGTAGTCCGCCGGGCAGACCACTTTTTTGTGTGTGTCGGTGTCATTTATTTTGCATGAAATGGGTTTGTACTAATAAATTATCTTTTTCTAGCCGAGCAATTAACGGATCCGGGATCTCGATTTAATAATAAATTTCCACCCCCTGATAGGGTCAATATCCTCGGCATAATCACATATTTTAATTTTTTTATTATGGGGCATAAATGTTGAGTCATGATAGTCAAGTGATCGATTCGAGCTTCTCCGAACGGGTAAAATGCATTGACATTAGATCCGGCTATAATTAAATTACATGATTTGTAAAAGGACTTAAATACAATATCGATATTCACTTACAACATTAAAACAGTATTCAGTTAGCAAAACTTAATGTTTCTTTTCAAAGCTCAGTAACGAAATTTAATGTAATTCGATTGAGAACGCCCACTTGAAAAAGTCGGCGTACAAAATAACGTAAAAAAGTACGTATAAAAGGACGTAAAAAAGTACATATAAAAGGACGTACAAAGGGACGTACTAAAGGAAGTACCAAAGGACGTCATTTTGTATCTGAATTTGGGACGTCCTTTGGTACGTCCTTTCGTACGTACTTTTGTACGTCCTTTTATACGTATTTTTTTACTTTCTTATGTACGTGCACTTTTTCAAGTGAGCGACATTCAAGGAATTATATACTAATACTAAAAGAAAACGAATTAAGTCACCCTCACTGACGAGGATGATTATTTCGCTGACCCGGCCATCCACGAAAATGTAATTTTATGGGCTCAAACTTTAGTGCAGAACTTGTGTAAATTTGTGCAGCACCGGAAGTACCATCTATTTCACTTACTGAGAGGTATTTAATATACATTTATATAATTATTTTTTTCTTAAAAAAATAATTCATATGAAGCAACTTGTCAATACAGCGTCTATTCATACCGAAAAAGGCCCGCTATTTGTACCGAAATGTCGGTACATGTAGCAACGACCTTTTGAAAAATATTAATTACACATGTTTATATAAATTTTTTTTAAGAATATAAAAATAATTGAAATGTATATGAAAGATATAGCAGTGAGTGGAATAGATGATTGATCCTTCTTTACAACAATTTTCTTCAACTATCTCGTTAATTATGCATAATGTAATTAAAAATTATGAACAAAAAATGCTCACTTTAATTGAGACGCATCTTTTAAAATTTCTATAATTTTGCGATATTTAATCCAAAAGGGACAAACAAATCGAAAATGAAAGTTGATATTCAAAATTGATGGTCAACCCATTACATATGCCTCCCGCAAACATACCCGTGGAGAAATTGCCTAATTTGATCCCTTTCCCGACGTGGCCCCGATCGGGTTAGCTTAATGTGGCCCCGATCATGGCTCCTGCTGTGGTCCTGGTCGGGGCCACATCGGGCCACCCTCTGTAAATCAGAGTTGAGTTAAAAATTAGAAATAATTAAATTTAAAATTATTCCCTGTCTTAATTAGCGAATTCAAACTTTAGTATTTTAAATTTTGTTTGTTTCCCAAATTCTGGGAGAAACGACTTTCCTCTACTCAAGCACGCCCATGAAAATACAAAAACGCCAAAAACCTTCTTTTTTTATCCCACGAATTACAGACCGGATGAGAATGTTCGGCAAGACCCCTAAGAACCACCCTTATGGTATTCAGACATAGAATGTTGAAAATGACAAGTTTGATTGTCGATATATGAAAATACAAAAACGCCAAAAATCTTCTTTTTTTACCCCACGAATTATAGACTGGATCAGAATGTTCGGCAAGACCCCTAAGAACCACCCTTATGGTATGCAGACATAGAATGTTGAGAATGATAAGCTTGATTGTCGATATTTGAAAATACAAAGACACCAAAATCTTCTTTCTTTATCCAACGAATTATAGACTAGATGATAATGTTTGCCAAGACTCCTAAAAACCAGACTTATGATATGCAGACATAGAATGTTGAAAATGACAAGTTTAATTGTCAATATTTGAAAATACAAAAACGCCAAAAATCTTAGTTTTTTATCCCGTTAATTATAGACTCGATGAGAATTTTCGGCAAGACCCCTAAGAACCACCCTTATGGCATGCAGACATAGAATGTTGAAAATGACCTGTTTGATTGTCGATATTTGAAAGTACAAAAACGTCAAAAATCTCCTTTTTTATCCCACGAATTATAGAACCGATAAGAATGTTCGGCAAGACCCCTAAGAACCACCCTTACGGTATTCAGACATAGAATGTTGAGAATAACAAGGTTGATTGTCGATTTTTGAATATACAAATGCTCCAAAAACTTTTTTTTTTATCCTACAAATTATAGACCCGATATAAAAGTTCGGCAAGACCCCTAAAAACCACCCTTATTGTATGAAGACCTGAAATGTTAAAAATGACAAGTTTGATTGTCGATATTTGAAAATACAAAAATGCCAAAAATCTTCTTTTTCTATCCAACGAATTAAAGGCCGGATGAGAATGTTCGGCAAGACCCCTACGAACCACCCTTATGGTATTCAGACATAGAATGTTGAAAATGACAAGTTTGATTGTCGATATATGATAATACAAAAACGCCAAAAAGCTTCTTTCTTTTGTCCCGCCGATTATAGACCATAGACCCGATGATAATGTTCGGCAAAACCCCTAAGAAACACCCTCATGTGATGCAGACATAGAATGTTGTGAATGACAAGTTTGATTGTCAATATTTGAAAATAAAAAAACGCCAAAAATCTTTTTTTTTTCATCTGATGAATTCTAGACTAGATGAGAATGTTCGGCAAGACACCTAAAAACCACCCTTATGGTATGGAGACGTAGAATGTTGAGAATGACAAGATTGATTGTCGATATTTAAGAATACAAAACGCTATAAACCTTTTTTTTCATTGCTTGGATGCTAGACCAGATGAGAATGTTCGGCAAAACCCCTAAGAAACACCCTTATGGTATGTAGACATAGAATGTTGAGAATGACAAGTTTGATTGTCGATATTTGAAAATACAAAAACGCCAAAAATCTTTCTTTTTCATCTGATGAATTATAGACCAAATGAGAACGTTCGGCAAGACACCTAAAAACCACCCTTATGGTATACAGACATAGAATGTTGAGAATGACAAGATTGATTGTCGATATTTGAAAATACAAAAACGCCAAAAATCTTTTTCTTTTATACGACGAATTATAGACTGAATGAGAATGTTCTGCAAAACCACCAAAAAACACCCTTATGGTATGCAGACATAGAATGTTGAAAATGACAAGTTTGATTGTCGATATTTGAAAATACAAAAACGCCATGATTTTTTGTTCGGGGGGTCATGTTCTACAAAATATCAAAAAATTATCAAAATCCACCGAGACCTTTTTTCAATACTTTTTGTGCGGGGTCCTTTTGTGAAAAATCTTGGGGAAATTACCTTAATTAAAAATACCTTTGTTTCTTTGCAAAAATCTTGATTTTTTGTTTGTCAATAATGAATTTCATAAACAAATACAAATATTTCATATAGCTTTTGTTTTTCAACATGTTTTTAAAATTAGATATAAAACAAAAACGTTGTCTCTTAAAGATCTTTTAATTCAAATCATTTGTTAATTATGGCATTATAAACAATTAATGGCAACAAAATCTTTAGTCTCTCCTAGCTGCAATTTCACAGTCAAGATTATAGAGTTTTTTAAAAATTATTTATCTCATATATATATGTGTGTGTGTGTGTGTGTGTATCTTATATCACTTATAATCTTTCTCCCTATAACCGCTCTGAAATCATCGTTCTTTTGTTCATAAAAATTTTTACCAACAAAATTCTAGATTTACCGAATCTGATGTTTTTATTCGTGTTGCTTGGATCAGGCACAAAGAAAAACGGTTTTTTCTCTTAAATTTGCTCTTAATTCAAACAATTTATTAATTACGGCCTTATAAACAATGAACTGCAAAATAATGTTTCGTCTGTCCTAGCTGCAATTTTACAATTGAGATTTTTGATTCTTTTCAGTTATTTTTTTGAGTAGCATCCTGAAAAATCTTTCTCTCAGTGAGGTTACCGCAAAAGATTCTTCTTTTCCATGAAATGTGATATTATGCAACGTTTCGGAGCGATATTTGGCATATCGAAGAAGTGATATCTGGACGGGAAAAAAGTAAATAAAGGAAAAAGTGGAAATATATTCTATGATATAATATATACAAGTATATACATAGTGTATGACTTTTTCCGATTACAAGTATATGTCATTTGCATATGAAGGTTGAAAATTTGATTTGTGACGAATTTAAAAATAATAATCATTTTAAAACTAATTGATGAATTGAAGTCCTTCAATTTCTCAACGTTTAAGGGCAAGTAATGTGTAATTGAAATCGGAAAAATCAGTGGATGCTAATAATACTATTTTTAAATTGCTAGCTTAGAGACTGTGCTTAGAGACAAGCAGAAAGGTAATAGAAAAAAGAGAAGCGGATAGGCTCCGATCGTACCAGGGGGCCAAGAACTCCAGCCCCCCTCTTGTACACCGGATGCGATCAAGGGGATGAGGTTGCGTTGCGAAATAGCATGACCGGTAAAGGGGCGATGTAGCGCGCGGATGACGTGGCACGATGCGGAATGATGGTCGTGCGGGGGTGCGTGATAGCAAAGATATTTTACCTAGATGCGGCAAGGGTCTAGTTGGGCCACATGCCACAAGGGTGGCGCTACCTTCACTTTTGTGGCTTCGGCTTTATTCGGTACTTTTCGGCTAAATTCGGCATTGCCACTTCGTTTAAAGGGATTGTTTCGACCACATACCGCAAGGCGGCGCAATAAACGTCGAGCAGGTATTTAAAATGTTTACATTATCAATATCTCTTTGTCAATATTATGAATTATTAATGTATATTAAAGGACTGAAACGCACTTTTTCCTATTTGAAAATATTTGTACTACATATAATTTAGTCTTATGACTGAAAAAGACAAAAATATCCTATAATATTGGACGTAATAAAAAATGAAGAAGTCATTGAATATAATAATGAATTCAGCATTTTATTAATTACAAAACTATAAATGATAGGACAATTCTACCATTGGACAATAAATTGCACATCCTTTCATTTTTCTCATTAAATATTAAAATTGACCAGAGCCGCGTTTCTTAGTGCTTCTTGTTTATTATCCCAAATTTTCAACTCGATGTGGCTATTCGTGTGAAAATCAGTTTACAAGTAAAAAAAGTGTCCGTAAGGTCGGGAGCTGGTCACGTGACCCACTCGTCACATGGCCTTAATAGAAGAAATAACTGGTCTGAAAGGATAATTTTGTTTGTGGATTTTAGGAAAACTATAAAACCTAGCAATGTTAGTATTATCAGTTATGAGATGCTTTCTTCTAACATTAGAACTTCGAAACTTTTTAATTCTCCATTCATTAATTAATTTAAAAGTATCTCTTTGTAATTTTTTAAAGGATCGACATCTATCTTTTCATAAGTATTGGGATCGTCAAGCATGTTATTAGCCTTATCTAAGTATTCTTGTCTGTCCATCACTACAGTAACATTACCCTTGTCGGCTCGTGTCACTAATAAGTCTTTATTGGAATTTAAAAAGTCATTTGTAAGGTAATATTTTTAGCAATTAGTCTATCAGTGTTAGAAATGTTTGTAGGTTTTTTGATATATTTAGAAGTTAAGGTTAAAATCTTGTGTCTAATTTCATCTTGGGCCTTAGCTGGTATTTTTTCTAAGTTAAATTCCAAATCTTTCACAATTTCGAAAACATGTTGATGTTTCTTAAAGACAAATTTTGAACTAAATTTCTCACCTAGTCGAATGATATCAGCTACTGGTTCTGGAATATCAGTGCTAGTTATATTATTTAACCAAGGATCATTACTTTGTGTTAAGTTGTTATTAGAAAATGAAAGTCTATGTTTTAAAGTAGGAATCTCATAACCTTGTTCGAATTTAAATTTTTGAAGTTTTTTGTTTCATTTATTTTCAATTAATTTAGACTTGTAATTCAATTTTTCTTTATATTTGACAACACTCTGTAAAACATTAGCTGGTAGTAAAACGGCTAATCTAGTTCTGATCTTCTCGGATAAATTAGTTAAGAATTTCAAATGGTTGTGAATGTCTCTAATTTCAAATGGTCGTAACTGTCGTTGTGTATTCATAGTAATAATGTTAAGTTTATTCTTACATGAGAGGCTATCAAGATGTAGAGATCCAGCGTTAGTAGTGCTATTTATGATGATGCTACGATAAAGGTTACGTAATCTACATTCTGTAATAAAATCTTTCCTAGTAGAAGCTCTCCTTATATCTTCGTTCGCGTTAATCCAGTGTTTAGTAGTAAAGAAGGCCTCCGGGCCGTTCCTTTCAAAAACTGTTTTAGAAACATCGTTGTGTTGAACGCAATACCAGTCAATACGTGTAAAATATGAAAAGAAATTTCGGGATGTAAATATTCTTGATTTAACGTCTTGGAAATAACAATTTGGAATTTTTAAGGAAAAACATTATTTCATCGATTTCTTCCAGACGAAACTAATAGCTCCATCTTGAAATATGAGCATTCGTTATATTGAGAACATTATCTGAAGAATGATGCTTTGGCGCATGCGCCAAATGCTTACGCCTATGACCTTTCTAAAGGTCATAGGCGTAAGAACTAACAATACTAGATAATAAAATGTAAGTGATTGAATAATAATAATTTAACAGTCGAAAGGTATGAAAATCGAAGTGGTATATAAATTAGCAGATGAACGTAGATAAAAATAATCAGACGCGAGATGGAAGTGGACTTAACATAGTGAATCTAAGATCATGTTGTATGATTCGTTGAAGAAGTCTAAATCAGTTACTTTGTTGAGACAGTTCTCGCGTGCCTTTGCCGAAATGGTTTTCATTAAAAAAGAAGGCGAAAACTGTCTCAACAAAGTAACTGATTTAGACTTCTTATTTCTTAATGAAGCTTTACATTATTGAAGTAATAATTACCACATTATTTTATTCAAAATCGATAAAGATCTAGCGCTTCAAAGTATGGCCATTCAAAAATGTGCATTAACTTATTCAACTTGTTAGATAAAAAATGAAATAAAATAATATATGAAAAATTATAACTTATTGTTATATATAAAAGTAGACACAAAAAGGAGATCTTTTATCTCTTTGAATTTTTTGATAAAATTGCTTGCAGTAGAGGAAAACAACTTTCTATTTTGACTGAATTTTTTATTTCTTTAATTGATGATTTCTTGAAACTGATCTTTCTCAAAAACTTCATATGACAAAAAAATATTCCCCTTAGAGTTGTACAACTGTTTAAAAAAACTTTTGACTGCAGAATCAATATTTTAACAAAAATACATACAATTTTATTTTACCTCATTCATTACCGTAATTGTTAATTTTGTATGTAAACAATCGACCGAATTAAAAAATGATACGGGAAATTTCTCTTCGGAAATAAGTTTCCTAATTAGAGGACTATTGGATTAATAAAAAAAAAATTAAAACGCGAATATCTCGAAACTCGTCCATTTTTCGGCGGGGTCACTCTACTTTTCCGTAATCCGCCCAACATTTTACGAAATAGTCAGTAAAAAAATCCGAAGAACCTAGAACGGCACACAGGATTGCCCTGGACTCCTACAGTAGTTGTAAAAGATTGCAGCCAGTTGAGAAATATTAAAATTTCTCCATGAATTTGTTACGAGCTGACAATTACCCCCACTCTACGTCTAATTAGCATATATAAAGCGCCGCCTCTCCGAGGTTCTCAGCAATTCTTGTGACGAACCTTGGAAAGGAATTCTACGGAATTCATTTATGACGAGAAGGGAAAGAATTTTACGAAATTCACTTGAACTCCGGATTGACCTACGGGTGACCCGACAACCTGAAAAGTAGGAAAACTGTGGTTAAAAATAGTTGGTGAATTGAGTAGCCGATATACAACGTAAAACGCCGTTTTACGAAATTAAAAAAATGGAACGAGGCCCGCGATCAGGCGGAAGACGCATCTGCGTAATAATGCTTGGAAGACCGACGATCAGTCATCGACCATCGCCCAAATGCAGGTTAACAACGTGGAACTCCACGGACTCCCAGCTGCTAACCAGAGAGGATCAAGCCATCCAGCGAATTTAGAAAAAGTGAGCATTTAAATAAAAAAAATAAAAAACAACTCGTATCGAATTTCAAGGAAAACAAGTCCTCCTTGCTGTCTGAGAAAGGCGACTAACGTGAAATCAAAGTTTATTTCACGTTAGGCGAGGCCAAGTTTTGCAACTCCGGTAAGGTATACTCCTGGTGCTCCAGAGCACTGCCTTTCCTTAACAATAATAGAAACCATTATTTTGGAATTAGGGAAATTGTAGTAGACGATATCCTTGCATTCCATTGTATTAAAAGACTATACGTCCAAAGCAAACCATAATCTCGCGTATCAGATAACAGAAGCGAGACCGATAGTTCACGCTGGCATACGCAAAGTATCGAGATAACAAGGGCGTAGCTTACGCGACCGACGATACTGGCGAGACTTCTGATTCATCACACGAACTAATTCCTTTATTCCTTACGGCAATTAGCTCCCCCAAAACCACTCAACCCACATCGAGAGCACAATCTCCAACGCACACAGTACCGGATTCTTTATTATATCTGGATCCCATCCAGCGATTGCGATTGGAAATGCAAGCATTGAGACTCGATAATTCCAGAATGAAGGAAGAACTCGCCACACTTAACGATGAAAATCACAACAGGAGACGGGAAATTTGACATAGCCCTTCCAACAATCGGTGTGAATCTCTGTCCCTTCTGCTACATGCTTTTTTATTAATCTGATTAGAGTAACCTGATCTCTCTTGTTATCGGGACAGATTTCCAACCGATAGTTGTGAGGATGACCTCTGTGAATCATTCGGAGGATCCATGATCCTTCAACTATCCGTCCTTTCTCATTTTGACACCTCTCAAACCACGTATTTTCCGCAACGGTATTTGTGTGACGATACTTACCTGCTTTATAATACAAGAACTGGCCGCAAGTCATTTCAGACACTAAAAGAGTCATTTTTTCTTGTGTTTTGAGCAAAATCGTTCAGTTGGAATGAGTTCAATTTGTCTCAACTACTGAAGTGTTTTTTCTCCTTTTTGAAGAATCATACTCAGGCTGAAAATATTATATGTTTCATTCATCTTGGTTAGAACTCGAGAGAGGAAACCTTCGAAAATAATGAATGCACGCATGAAACACACACCTGTTAGTACTAGGAGCGCGGATGGTGGAGAAATACCTGTCGCTTATTGCACTAAAATTTGTTAAATTTTATCAGATGTCTCGATAATTTTCTCGAAAACTATCACTCGTATGAAAAAATGCTCGGAACAAAAAATGTGTATCTCGATAAGGCTCACAACTTTTGTTTTAAAGATTTTGCGAAAATTTGCATATTTACTAATCTAAACGCAAAAAACCTTTATTTTCAAGGTGTTTTTTATGGTTTTCACCATGAAAATCGCTTTGTCGCCAATTTTCACTATCATATTCGTAATCAGCGAATCAAAATACATAAGTATACGAAGTTTCAGTAAAATCGGAAAATTCAGCTATTCGGAACTTTATCCAATTATACTTTTTAAATAATAATTCATCTAGCATTCGTAAGTACGTCTCTGATAATGTCATGGCTCTTAAAAAATGTGCAATTTCTACAAAAAAAGTACCCTGGCCAGTACCCGGTCGGCTCCCGACCATGAAATATAACCAGGGTTGGCCCGGCCGGTAACCGGCCGGCTCCCGACCATTAAATCCAACCTGGGGTAGCCCGGCCGGGATCCGACCAGAAACCTTGTTGTAGTAGGGCCAACCGGGGCAATTTCTGCACGGGCATAATCACGAAAATTGCGAAAAAGCTTGAAAAAATACCTTTGTGAAAATATTATACTAAGTTTTTTCTGTGATTTTTAATAGAGAAAGAATCTAAAAATAGTTCATAGTTCCAGCACTGATCGTACGCAAAATACATGACGTAGAAGCTCTAATTCTGTGGAATTTATGAGAATTTCTTTAAAATTTAGAGTAAATTCTAGTGAAAGAATTCATCGAAATTTGAGGGAATTTCAACGAATTCAACGGAATTCTAGAAAATACAAATGAATTCAAGAGAATTTATTAGAATTTAAGGAAATTCAGTGACATATAACAGTATTATTGCGAATATAATTCAATTTAAAGGAATTCAAGCGAGTTTCAAAGAATTCAAGCGAAGTCCAGAGAATTCAAGTAAAATCAAGAGAATTCAATCAGCAGTAATTCAAAGTAATTCAAGAGAGTAAAGAGAATTCGAGGGACTTATGGCGCATTCAAGGAAATTTAGGAGAATTCGAGTGAATTCGAGAATAGTGATTCCTTTTGGAATCAAAAGAATCAAAATTGCGTAATATTAGGACAAAATCAAAAGAGCCTTGAATATATAAGCATAAATGGTCAAATTACACTGGCTTACAGAAAAAAAAGGTGAGGGCTATTTGACAAGACCACTTTATCCTTATGTATTTTGACGCGCTGAATACAAATCCGAGGTCTATTTACCTCCATCACTCAAAAAGTGTGCCAAAGCACAATCTAATCTGATCAATCTTTCGAAAGTTATCGTGCCTACACGATACTACAGACTAGGCAGACAGACAGACGGACAGACAGACAGGTCAGGAAAGAAGAGAAAAAATCAGGTGTTTATTCGTTAGGGCAGATGTTTCGACCACACTTTCGGGTCCTCCTCTGTTCTGAGTTTATTTTCCTAACAATTAAATACAAACTAATTCTAATATTTAATTCGAGGGGACAAAAGTATAATGGTGATTTTTTAGTGCGATTGACCAGTCGCGTATGATTAATTTATTATGTTATGTAAATTTTTTCTCATGCACGTAAATTAAAGTATTATCGGAATAAAGTAATTTTCTTCGGAATTTTAAAAAATTGGGAATATAGATTCATCAAATTAATATCTAATGATCTGTGCAATTAGAAAGAGTTTGATTATTCCAAAGTTGAGATCATTGAAAGTTAAATTAGCACTTGACGCGCATAAGTCCTATCACAGCGTATCTAAAATGCCACATAGTTTACCTCAGCTGCTAAACTTCTCTTATGAATTTTTTTTTTTAACTAAGAAAACATAAAAGGACACAACCCACAGGTTCTGTGAAATTTTTAGAATTTTTTGCCGTTTTGTTTATGAAGGAGAGCCCTGCACTGAAAAAAAATAGTTGGTTGAGACAACTAATAAAGTAGTAGGGCCAACTACTTTAGCCCTTGTTTGGCACACCTCCCTGGAGTAACGTACTTGGCACATGCGGTCGTCGACGACCCCAGCGTGAAAAAATTGTTATAAATAATAAAGTATTAAATATTTTTACTTGAAAATTTTTTTACATCTTTTTGAATACTTATTTGAAAAGATCATGTCGGCTGTACAGCTAAATATTAAATTTAAATAAACAAAAAAAATGGTTGAAATTGCATAAAGTTGAAAAGAGTCTGGGGTCGTATACGACCCCCTGTGCCAAACAAGGGTAAGTTTGTAATATATGCCGCTGCTATTTAACTGGTTGGGGCTACTACTTTCAGTCGCAAGATTGGTCATAGTTGTTTTTGCTACTTTATTTGTTGCCGTGAGAACTTTCGATGGTACATACTATTTTCAGGTAGTTGTACTTACTACTTCAATTATTAAGTCTAACTATTGAATTAGTTAATCTTACAAATAAACTAGTTAATTTCACTACTTAAAGTAGTAATTCTCACTATTACAATTGGCAAGTTTTACTATTTAAAATAGTAGTCCTTACTGTTGAAATTAGCGAGTTTCAATATTTTAATCAGTAATCCTTACTATTGAAACTATAAAATTTTACTATTAAAATTACTGGCCTATGGACTATTGTGAAGTTAGTACTTGTCAATATTGAAACTATAGTAGATTTTACTATAATTTCTAATTAGTGGACACAAAAGGTCCTCGTGACTTCATATAAAAACCAGGTCCTGATAAGACGTCATGTCAAAATACACCCACATGCCCATTGGGATGTTAATGAAAAACCACTATAATTTCAATATTTAAAAGTACAGACTTGAAGTAGTAGTAAGTCGATTTAAAAATTATAATCGATGCGACAGTCTTCACGGTCTTCACTACTGCACAATACACAAAAAGGTTAATATGAAAATGGCGATGATCGAGAATATGACGCGATATTTCGATGCGAGTGTTGGCAGCACTGCTCAGGTTTCAGTTCTGCCAATGTCGTCAAGGAGGGAAACTTGCAACTTTTACTACTTTCATTTCTTGGAAAATAAATTGGTGGTGAATGTGACTACTTTATTTGTTGTGACTAGAATTACTATCGTTACTAATATAACCGGCTATTAATTTAAAAAGGGACCTCTCAAGATATAACAAAGTATGGGATAGAGTAATTAACTGGTTACAATAATTTTTTTTGACTAGATAACAGAAAGATTTCTTCTTTATAAAGCAATCAATTTCTCAATAAATGGAATTGATGCCATTAAACTTAATCAAATATTGTATTAACATTTTTTTAAAATATTTTCTTTACAGGTTTATTTGTTTTTTCATACCTTTAGTTATTCCCTATAGATAATCCCTGATAAGGAGGTCTAAATGACTTCAAAATATGTTGGTCCGTGGTAGTATAAAAAAGACGGAGAAAGGAAAAAGAGAGAGGTTGGTTTTTGGTTGACTTTTTCTCTTTTTCACCTTCTTTTTTCTTTTGGTTTTCTTTGTCTATAATGAGCCGAAAAGTGAGATAGTTTGGAATTCTGTTTTTTTAATGGTGAATATTTTTCACGCTTATTCTGCATAAAATTATTCATGATAAAATAGATTTATTTTCCATCTTAATTTGAAAAGTAAAGTTGTGTTTTTATTCACAAGTGTATTTGAAAAAAAAAATTTTGTTACTTTCGATGATAGTGTTACCTTGGGCCATAACTGCCAAAAGTTTGGCGTCAAGTTTGATGTTATTAATTTTTTTTGCAGCTTTTTACAAAATATAAAACATATTTTGCTAATTAAAATATCTAATTTGTTATTGCTCATCGTTAAAAAAATTAAAACGCCTACAAAGATTTTCGCTATAAAAAAAATTAAAGTTACATATTAACATAACCTTTAAATTTACAAAAATATGACAAGGCGTGCAATAGTACTGAAATGTACTTGAAAAGAAAAAGAGAAAACAAGGTAAAAATCCAATTTTATTGTAATTATAAGCATGGTACTCACGTATTGAAATTTCGCGAAGTGTACTTATTGAATACAATTGCACTTTAAATGGTAACAGTAGTGGTAACATCAATATTTATATATCTATATGTATATTTTTTTAATCATCGTTTTCAAGAATGTCAGTGTCAGCATCCGAATCCACATCCGGGTCCGCATCGGGCACAATTCTGGCATTTCGTTAATTGTAGCGTCTAATTAAATTTCTGACACAAGTTTCGCAGTCTTGTGCCCGACTGCAAACTACAAATAATTGTTGTGTGCAGACGCAACAGTAAAGGAGGTGTGGGGATTCGGATGCTACGTGCGGGTCAACCAATTGTTGACAATTAACTTTTTCTGCCTCACCAATTTTCGTTTCGTAGCAATTATGGCATACGAACGTGCCACGTCTTCTGTCTTGATAGACCAGGGGTATGCCTATCAACACAGAGCATAAAAAAAACGCATTAACTCGGCGTATTCGTTAAAATTTATATTGATTCTGTCAGTTATTGTTTCTGCACTTTCTCCTAATTGAATTGTTTCCTCAACAGGGGGCGTCATTTTCCTGAAGGGAATTATAAAATTTATTCATTAGAATTTATTATATTTATATAGAGATGTAGGAAACAGAAGGAAGATAGGTTAAATGAGAGAGAGTCAAGAGAAATCTAAGAATGGTTACTTACTATTACCTCTTCATTTTTCAAAATTTTACTTCGACTGAAAAGAAATTCTTCTATGCATAAATAGCATTCTTCTGATCTACACCATGGTTTTATCAGGTCTATTGCATAATTGTGACATTTGGTGTATACGTTAATTTTAACAATAGAATGCCATTCTAAATAGCAATCGAATTCAATTTGTTTCTCTTGTGTTAATTTTTCAAAGCAAAAAGGGCAGAGACGTTTCTTTGTTTGGTTATTATAATAAATAAATAATACGGATGGGTCCACCCCCGGCTTTTTTCCTACAATAATAAAGATTTTGCCTTAAAAATTTGGGGAATGATAGCGAACATGCTAACGGACGATAGTGTTCGAGAATTTTAGAGATTTACGACAAAGCGTCACTTGAAACGCGGAATAGATTACTTCTTAATGTTAGGTAACGAAAGCCTTACATGTTATTTCAGGTTGCCTTCAACTTACTTTTCGAACTGTATATGCATATATTACTTTATTTCAGTCGATAAATACTTAAATCTTATTCAAGATACGTAAGTGCTTTATTCAAGATGGTTTGTATATTTAAATTTAGTTGCTTTCTTAATTCAAGTAAAATCTTAAATTAAGTCAAACATAACTTTAAGTATTTGTTTTTACTTTGTAGCTCCTAATTTTTAAGGGTACATTTTCAATTAAAACAATTTTAAAATACAGTTTTGAAGACTTATACAATAAAAGATTAATAGCTTTTGAAATTGAAATTTGTTGACAAAAAACGTTTTAAGTTGATCAACTGTAAATATAAATTAATTAATGATTTTTAAAATTGAACTGTAGTTCGTGTATTTGAAATTGAGCGATAATTTATTGATTTCAAACGGCGATTCTGAATATGTTAAAATTTAACAATTTACAGATTTTGACATTAAAAATTGAACTGTTTCAATTTCAAAGCCTTAGTAGTTAATCAAATGTAAAGTTCCGATTGAAACTAGTCAGCAATGTTTGACTGTTTATTTAAAATGAGCAATTATAAATTAAATATTCAAAACTAGACAATTTTAAACTGAATTGTTTGAAGCAGAAAGCCTTGAATCGTTAAAATTTCGAAGAGTTAAACTTAAACTTTGAACGTTACAATGTTAATTTGAATTGTTTTAATTCACAAAATTTTTGTTTGTGAGTGAAAATGTTGCATGTTGATGTGTAAACACAGATAAAAATGTATTCATTCAGAAAAAAATTCGAAAATTTGAGGAGATATTTAGAAGTTTTCAGATTCCTGGAAAAAATTCAAATGATCTTTATTTTGGAAAATTAATTTTCAGAATATTTAAGAATATTTCAAAATAAAAGCGAATTTTTAAATGTAGATTTTCGAAGATTTCAAATGAAAAAATTTAGAAGCTTTTCAAGCATTTTGAAAGGTTTCAAAATAATAAAAAAAAATTATTAAGATTCCTTAACAAAATTTCCAAAACTTTAAAAATAATATTCTGGAAGATTTTAAGGCAGTTTTTTAATTTATCAGGATTTATTGAAAGTTCTAGAACAAAATCGAATCATTTTAAAAGATAATTAGAATTTTCGAAACATTTTCAAGAATAATTTAAAATTTGTAAAGATTCCAAAAAATGTAAAATAAAATGTTCCTGGGGAAATTTAAAGTGATATTTTAGTAAAGAAATATAGATTTAAGAGAATGTTTTAAAAGATTTCAAAACAAATTTTCATGTATAAGTAACAATTGAACAATTATTCATTAGTAGATAAGGTGCACTATGGAGAAATTGGAGTAAGGGGTCCGCCATGTTGTGTACTATGGAGAATTTGGAGTGGGGGGTCCGCCATTTTGTGTACTATGGAGAATTTGGAATGGGGGGTCCGCCATGTTGTGTATTATGGAGAATTTGGAGTCGGGGGTCCCCCATGTTGTGTACTATGGAGAATTTGGAGTGGGGGGTCCGCCATGAAATGTACTATGGAGAAGTTTGAGTGGGTGGTCCGCGTCTTATGTTTGATTTAATTTTTTAGAGTGAGAAATGTTTATTATAAAAATTAATTATTTATGAAAATCGCAAGTGAAAATATTTCCAACTTAACCTCTAAAAATAAACACATTAATACTATCCAACCGAGCAATTCACGCCTACCCCGAAAGGGAAACGGCTTAATGATATAATAATAATAATTAATCTTTTAAACTAATTCCACAAAAATGTAAGTTTTAATAGAATCAGGTAATAATTAATTAATCAGCTCACAAAATAAAAAGCATTAAACAATTATTTTCATTAAAACATTGAAATAATTTTTACTTTATATTTTTTTTAAACTTGAAATTTCATTTCTGAAAATTTGAATGACTAATAACCTTTCATAGTAATTTTCGAAAAAATTAAAACATAATATTTAGATATAATTTTGAAAATTGAATTCTGTACATTCAAACTTTCAAATAATTTTTACTTTACATGTTTTTAAATTTTCACTTTTATTTATGAAAATATGATTTATTAGATAATCATTTAACAACATCACATTCATTGACAGAAATTACATTATTGGAATAAAGGTATTTTAAATGTAAATGAACTTTCATTATACAAATTGAAGTCAATATTCCATTACATAACCATAAAGTCAATAATCAATTTATTTATGTGAATGAAACAAATTAAAAATCAATCTTCATGTAATTTAATATTGTGAGCAAAATGAATCAGCTAATAATCATTAATCAATCAGTTCAAAAAATAAGAAGCATTAAACTATAAATTTCATTAAAACATTAAAATGATTTTGACTTTACATTTTTTTTCATTTCTACTTTCATTTCTAAAAATTTGATTTATTCGTAACCTTTTCGACTACTTGCAGAAAATATAAGTTTTAATAGAATCAGTTAGTAATTAATTAATCAGTTCATAACATAAAAAGCATTAAACAATTATTTTCATCAAAACATTCAAATGATTTTGACATTATATTCTCCTTTAAATTTGAAATTGCATTTCTATACCTTTCATTTATTAATAACCTATTAAACTAATTTAAAAATAATTAAAATATATTTACATATCATTTTGAAAGAATAATGTATTAAATACTTGGCAATGTTAGAAATACAATAAACTTTTTGATTGTTTCTTTTCCTAATTGAAAAATGTAATAATCTAAATAGATTGGTTCATAATCAACGCTAAATATTAGATCTGGGCACTACGATCCATTTTCCTTAATATTCAGAATTTACATATTTTCATGCTTCAACAACACAAGAATTTTTTACATTCATACATGATATATGTTAGAATATTTTTCTAAAAAATGTCTTCCCTGTACTTATTGAAAAATAAGGTGGCTGATGGGAGGCACATATTATTTAAAATATTATCCTGGTACTTAACTAAAAATCAGGTTCCCATATAGGATGTACATAATTTTGGAATTCAAAAAAATCACCCAGATGCTTATCAAAAATAAGTTGTATACCCTCGTTGCCTATAACCAAAGTTATTCTGAGGAAGATGCCATGTATAAAATTTGTGCATAATTGTTTTTATTCACCAATGAGTACCTTTGTAATAATTTTATGCTGAATTTGTTCTCCAATTTTTTTTTTAATATGTCTTTTTATTTTCAGATTATTTTGATATCTTTTTTCTCGTGTTTATTTCTGAAAAATTGATAGTAATTTTTGAACGATTTCTTATAGTTTGGGTTTTCCTTCAGATCTGTAAAAATGCTTGTAACATGTGCGTTTTACGATGTTTGGGCTATTTCAATGGGTTTCCTTGAAAATTGTGTCACATGTCCTGGCAAGTGAAGGGCTATAAAAAAAGGGTCTTAGTTAAATGCTTCTCTCTCTCTCTCTCTCTCTCTCTCTCTCTAAAAAGTGGGATGGAACTATTTCAAAAATCTGGCTATGCTTTGAGAGTTTGTGTGACCTTTATGTTCTGTAATTGTTATGGCACACGATTGTAACAATGTTATGTATAAATGTTCTCTTTTTGTTATATAACATTTACAGAACGTGTCCGCTGGATTTTAAAGCTGAAAAAGGAAAGGGCGAAGTTCTGTCGCACCCTATCCCTTTCCCAGCTTAATGATTTTTTTTTACAACAATTTTCAGAATTACTCTATTTGAAAATTTATGATCCAAAAGTCTTTTCGATTCATGCATTAACTTTGAATTATGTCGATGAAAAAATTTTTTCCCTTTAAACCAGATGTTTCAAATATAAATGATCATAACTTTCTTACTCTTCAATAAAGTGTATTAATATTATAGGTAAATCGATTTGGTTCGAATCAAGGTATCTATTCCTTTTTTGCATTAATCTTGAAGTATATTAATGAAAAAATATTTGCAAAAAAAAAACACCGTATTTTAAAATATTATGCATGCCCATAGCTTCCTTACTCTTTAACAAAACATATCAATATTATCGGTCAATCGATTCGCCTTGAATCAATGCATCTTTTCTATTCTCGCATCAACTTTAAATTATGAAAATGAGAAAATTTGTACTATAAAAATCGATTTTTAATATAATATAAATGACCATGACTTCCTTACTCCTTAACAAAATATATTAATATTATAGGTCAATCGTTTCCTCTCGAACCAAGGAATCTTTAATATTGTTGCATCAACTTTGAATTTGTTTTTTGAATTATGTGAATAAAAAAATTTTTTATAAAAAAAAACGATTTTCAATTTATCTGCAACCGTTTTCAATTTATCGTGTTAAAAAAAAGTGTGACATCCACACACATATCCTCACACACGCCCGGACCATTGCTTAGAACATTGTACCAGACATTTTTAAACTGAGGAACGTTTCATTAAATGAATTAAATTTTTTTCGAAATTGATACTATTACAAAGCTACCTCTATGAGGAATAAGAAACAGTATTGAAGTATAAAATAGATGTTATTCGCTATGTTTCTTTATAATAATTGTTTCAAATAATATTATGATGAAAGATAAGAAATTATAAGATAATTTCCGACAATTTAATTTTTTAAATGTCAGTGGCGTAATTACTGTGAAGCAAAACCCCGCTTAGCCGACGGGGGGGGGGGGTCTCCTATATTCAGAAGCAAAAATACGATACTAGACTATACTATTATCTTAGGCTACTAAAAGCAAGATATAAATCGGCCTTTTTTATATCAAACGGACCTCCTACAAAATGTAGCACGTTTTTAGTTACGCCACTACATTTACTTACTTACTATTACCAAAAACTATAGATTGGTTTAGAAGACTAAACATCGATTTTTTTCCGCATTAGATCCACTTTTTCGCGGACGGCCACGTATCTTTCATCGGAAATTATAATTTTGAACAACTAGCGTGCATTGCAGTGCCATCTATCAGGTATTTCAGGTTGGGTGGGAGAAATCCAATATGTCTGCACGTTGAGCCGTCGAGTGCCAAACAATAATAAAATTTGCACCGGATAAAACTTTATATTTTTATATTAAATAAGAAAAAAATAATTTTTCACCATAAGTGTATTTGGATATTATTTTTTTATTTTTAAGAAACTATTTAATTCAATAATAAAATCGGTAATTTTTGGTTTGCACCGATTTTATCATTCAATTTGATGGACTTCGAAAAATAAGAAACAATATCCAAATTTACTTACAGTGAAAAATCATTTTCTGCCAAGATATTAAAAACAAAGTTTCGTCCCATGCAATTGGTATTATTGCTTGGCCCTCGGCATGCAGACATCTTGCTGGATGACGTCAGCTAGTTGAAAAATTAAAAGTTTTTAAATTTCCTTACATTGACCTGCCTGTGGACAAAAGACCCTTGCTGGAGTAAGGTCACTCACACTGAGGTTCATGAACAGACTGAAAAGTAGTAGAAAAAATTATTCCGGGATGAGCCTGACCATACCTGAAAAGTGAGCAAAAAGTTTGCCGACCACTGGTTTAAGATCACTTGAAGACAGGCCTATACCTGCCTATACTGTAGTCTTAAGTTGGTCTTTCTTTCCACGAGGGTAACGAAGTTGACCTTCAGTTAAGGGCACTAAAAGAAGATAACATAGGCCAATCTAACCTGTCAATTTTTTGAAAAGTTATCGTGGTGACAGGCTAAAAATCTACAGACCCACAGATACACATACATAGCCAGACACATTCGTGAAAACCTGTTTTTCGGGTTCACAAGCTCTCAAAACGTGGACATTTGACAGAAACAGTAGAGGGGGGGGGGGGCAATTTTCCACAAATATAATACCTTCTCTGATGAGAATATGAAAACTGTACCGTTTTTGGAGTTCAGATTTGAAAAAAATGGCTAAGGGTTGTAAATGAAGACTTAAAATTAAATTTTCGATGTCCGGAAAAGTGTCAAATTTCACCAAAACTGCCGACGTAGCCACACGACCTTAAAACGTACAGTAATTAGAGTTCAGACTATCAGTTTTTCGATGTAAAAGCAATATCACGAATATGTTGATTACTGGTCTAAATTACTGGGGAGAGTCCCAGTTTATATTTTTTTTGTCATTTGACAGTGCGTCGACAGCTAGGGCAAGAGCAATAGTGGTTGGCACTGTGTCGCTTATTGGCAACCCGTCTGATTTTGGTTACATTTTAAGAAAATACGAACATTTATCGTATTTTACTGATATTATTTTAATTCTACTATCATTTTTGCGTATAACAATATACACAACTTATGCGGCATAGTCATAGTGTCATATTTAGTTGCAAAATATTAAATTCACTTTAATTCTTAGGGTGCCAAGAATTTATCGGGTTTTCTAAAGAAAATCTTTAGCTGGCGAAATTTTTTTATTTTGTTATAGCAACGTTATAAGCAAGTAAATCTGTTTCATTTTTTGTGGATATTTCCTGAAATATTTAAAATACAATAAAAATAAAACTTAAACCTTGGTAATAATTTATATATTAGTTCTAGGGGGGGGGGTCCCATGAAAATTAATACAAAAAATATGTCTCTAGTATGCCGGTAATTGTAACCTCCAAAGTTTTGTTAATTTCATTTCTTTTCTCAGGTAAAGGTAGATATTGTTTTTATTTAAATTATATCTTGATTTTTATTATCTTCATACACTATTATTATTATTATTATACCATTAAGCCGTTTCCCTTCGGGGTAGGCGTGAATTGCTCGGTTGGAAACTGGTAATGTGTGGATGGGTATATAGGTATAGGGTAGATAGGTATATAGGTGTAAGATATAGATATTTTAGATTGATCTACAATTCTCGTGTTATTTATTGAAATAACACGTTCATTCCGCAAAACTGCTCCGACCCAGGTTGCTGATCAATTTCTCTAGCGATCACCCCACGTGGAGAGCCTCACAAAATTTGTATGCGTGGTTCCCCACTAGGTTCCTTTAGTGTCCAAGGTCTTTGTTTCAGGCGTCATTCACTCTATTCACATTCTTTTTATAAACTATTTGTCGCAAAACTTTTCTGTCCTGGCATACCACTCTAGCTTCCTTCATGTCCATGCATTCGTTCATGCAAGCTCTCGTGTTTCTATGGCTTCTTATGTCTCTTCGGATTAATGTCTCATTCACAGATTCTAACCATTCTATATATATATATATATATATATATATACATATATATATACATTTGTGGGTATGTATAGATATATTTCAAAGCATCGTAAAATCATTGTCTACTCGTCAGTTTACTTTTCATCAAATATCTACTTCAAAATGAGTATTCGTGTTTTAAAATTCTGAAACATTTAATATCTTTAAAAAGTTTACTCTGAATCGTTCTGAACAATAGTAAACCCCGTTTTCTTCTTCATATTTTATTTTAATAATTGTGATTTAGAGTACAATTTGAAAAGTATTCTCGGAAGTATTACACATGTTCACTATTCTGTAATTTTAGTTAGCAATATGAAACTTTTCTACTATGACATATTTTTACGCTGACCTTCATATTTTTATCAATAAATAATTCTCAATGTCATGATAAATAAAATCGATATTCTACACCTGTTTATTAGTTTCATATTGAACTCTTTTTTTCGAGACTTTAAAGTTTTGAATTCTATGATCAATTTACATTTCATAACTCACTCATTATTCAATAAAACTTAAATATAATATGCGAATGGATGTTTAGGCATCTACAAAGACCTGTCCTACAGTTTACCATTTAAAAGGTGCTTATCAACTTAGGTCCACTATTTATTTTGCCGTTTTCATTCTAACAGGATGCGTGATACAATGGCTAATATTGAATACATAGAGTGTCAACTTTGAAGCATTGCCACATTATTAATCAAATCTCTTAAACAATAACATTTTTCAAAATATTTCTGACACGCAATTATCCTAATGTGGCTCGTGAGGTACGTCTCTTGCTTTTTCCAAACTTTTCAATTTTTTAAAGAACTTTTTGCCTAGTAGGATCTTGTTTTTGTTCTTCCAGTTTACTTTTTTCTTATTTATTACAACTGAAAATAATTATACTTCTTCAGTTTTCAAGTTGTGTTCAAAAATCGTGAGTTTTAATTGAAAAGCCTTACAATCTTTCTTGTTTTTATTCCATATTATATGCTTTAAAAGCAACCATTTTCAATTTCAAACGTTCCAGGTCGTATAATTTCAAATTCAATTGTAAGAAGTGAACAAATTCAAACCTGATAGGTGTATTATCTAAAACTTGAAATGGAACATTTTCGTACTAAATAAATGAAAAAATTCTATTCCAACCTTCATACTTTCATTATATGTAATTACAAACTAAACGAATTCAGATTCAATCAAATTGAACAAGTTCTAAATAAAATATTTTAAACCCTTCTTCAAATTTTGATCATTTTTTAATTCAAATTAAAAAATGTATTTCCTTATATTTGGATGTGAACTGCTTCAAGAATAAACAGTTACGGTCAATAGGAGGTAAGTGTGATAACGATTTTAGTGTGATAAATAGGAAATTTTGAATAAAAATCAAATGAGTTATTAACTTTTTTTGTTACAACATAAAGATTATATCTCTTATTATTTGTGGAAAAAATGTAGCTGTCACTAGCTACTGTTTTACTCTATTATTTTTAAAAGAACTGAGGAGAAAGCAAAAACTAAAACTCTAAGTAACTACTGTTAAATAAACAATTTTAACCTGAATTATATGTTTCTGAAGTACGCTCAGAAGCCTCCATCCAGATATTTAGAAATTAATAATAGATCTATTTTTGCTTATTTTATATGTCATTTTAAAGATAGGCGACTTTTGAGATTGATTGTACGTAGTGCATATCCTTAAATCAAACATAAAAAAATCTGGTTGGGGGTACAGGCCACGAAATGGCCAAACTTCCATGGAACTGAAGTTTCCAACGTTTATGTGAAACGAAAAATAAAAAAAAATAAAAGTTTCCTTACCTAAAATGTTGACACTTCCTCTCAGACGTCTGTCACCGTCATTGCTTACAGATGTGCGACATCCATTATTGGATAGCAGAATTACAGCTAACGAAATATTTTTCTCAATTAACAAAAGTAAATTGAATAAGGCTCCGGGGCCGGATCAAATCTGAAATAATTTTTACAAAAACTTGCTGCCCAATTGGCTTCTTTATCTCGAAACATTTTCTAATAAAATACTTGAAAATGAATATATACCGCTCGAATGGACAAAATCTTTAACGCACATGATACATAAAAAAACAAGACCCAGCCAATCCCAATAACGACACACCAATTGCCCTTCTAAACCCACTTCCTGAAATGTTTACGCAAATTTTGTTGGCTAGCTTGAAAAAATGGGAGTCATTGTGTCACATTATTCCGGAAGCCTAAGCAGGCTTTCGCCGTGGTAAAGGCTGTATGGATAATATTTTCACCTTGGCATCTGTTTCGCAAATTTATTTACAAAAAAAAAATTGACATATCTATGCCATTGTGGTGGATTTTTCAAGAGCTTTCCCATCGGTTAACCACTTTCATATCTGGTCAAAACTATTTGATATTGGGGTCAGCTCAAAAATAATTAGAATTCTAAAAAGTTCTTGTGGGTCTCAGAATCATGGGTGACACGGACATTATTGTGCTGATTTACGCGGACGATTTCATTATTTTTGCAGAATCTAAAATAGACGCAATTAGAAAACTCAATGTTCTCCAGGAGTATTGTATTATAAACAAAGTCACGGTTAATAACCACAAAACTAAATAGACTATATTCAAGAAAGGTCGGATCTGCGCAAAACTCCTAAGTCTGAAATATGATGGTAGCTCTCTGGAGTTTGTTCCTTGTTTTGAATACTTTGGTACGCTTTTTTCTAGAACAGGTGCTTTCAACTTAGCTGCACATGCAGCAGTTAGCAGAGCCAACTCAGCCTCAGCCTCGGCGTTCAATGTTCTAACTAGAACTAAATGCTCCTTATGGTCTTCCATGATCAAAATTCATGACTCTATTATGCAGAGTTCCTTATTGTATGCGGCTCACATTATTGGATTAAATTATCTAGATGTCTTTGAAAAAGCACAAGTCCGTTTTTTTTTCAAAAATCTTCTGCGCCTACCTAGAAATCCGCCTGACTTTGTTGCCAGATTGGAACTAGGTCTACCCTGTGTATCATACCAAATATTAAAAATGGCGCTGAATTGGGCGGCAAATATTTTCGATATGGAAGACTCACGACATCCTAAACCTTGCATGCTAAAATTAGCCGAAACCACAATCAGAAAAAATGTTAAATGTAACTGACAAGGTGAACATATTAGTCGTTTTGAGGGAGCGGGCATAAGCGAGAATCTCATGGATCTCGATGGTCCCAATCTTATAATTCCAATCGATATTATATCTGATAAACTGTTGAAAATGTTTGGAATTCTACAACACTTCTACAATATAAGCGTAAGGTAGAATTTCAAACAAGATATGAGAATGGCAAAACTGCAATACATGTATTGTAAGTGCTGTAATTGGTGCAGTCATCGTAGCGCTAACTCTACGAGATATTGTAAAAGTCCAATACATCATGTATTGTAGCCTTACCTTACGTTCCGGAAATAAGTTTCCAATACATTTATTGGAAGTTTCCAACCGAAATTTTTTACAGTGTAGGTACCGTGATTTTTCTCATTCGCGGGATCTGTTGAGATTGGAAAGCAGTAACTTTAGTCATATTTACAGTAAAGTTTTACACAATGATGCGCTACCCCAGCAATATCTCCTATTCAAAGCTCCTTTCCTTTTTAAGCGCATTTTCGCTCAACGAAAAAATATCAATTTTGAAAAAAATTAGAAAAAGCGAATAAAAATAAATGTAAATTGTTAATTGTACAAATACTTTAAAATCAGGCCATTGATCTCTTATATGTCGTTTTTACTGAGCTTAAGAGTTGACCGTCAATCAAAATTGACAAAAACATTCCTTGCAGAGGAAAAGAGATACTAATATTTCTGCTAAGATCACTTTTCCACTGGTGCACTCGAACTCAGTCCCGCGGTCAGAATTGAGGAGAGCAGCCGTACTCGAACTCAGTCTCAAATTCAGTCCGGCGGCAATCTCTCCTCCGTTCCTTCTTTGCCACGCCACTGGCCGCCTTTTAAGTCATGCGAGTTTTAACTTTAGAACTGTGCACGCAGCCACGGCCTTATTTTAACCTCTTTCATCAATGATGTTTGTTAAAGTTTTTTGTTTTCATGATACTTAGATCCGTTTTTGACAATGAGGTAACAGTTTATGATTCATCTTGTATTTTTGTGTACTGGCGGATTTTCTGATTTGCTTCATTTTTTAATTTTATAAAATTATTGACCTTTCACGCGGTTGAACTTATTTTCAATTTTTAGCTTAAATTAACGCAGTTTTTATTGTATTTCAGATATTAACCTCCTATATCAGTGGACATTTAAAAAAATAGTTCACTATTCGATAATAAACATACTTTGTAATAAATTTTGAGATTAATTGGAGATTATTAGTATTATTTTTATTGCACAAATTACGTAAATTTGCTTTCAGAAAATTTGAACCACATACCCCCATTTGTTCGGGTCCGTAATAAGAATTTTCTACAAAACAGTTAAATTTTCAAGAAAAAAGTTAGTTTTCAACCAAACAGTTGAATTTTCAACCAAATAGTTCAATGTACAGTGAAAAAATTAATTTTTCACACAAAGAAAGTAGAATTTTCCACAAAGTAATTCAATTTTCAATTAAATAGATGAATTTTGCACTAAAATTATGAATCATCAACCAAAAAACTCAATTTTTTTAAATTAAGGAGTTCAGCTCTCAACTAAGTGACTGAGGAGTTCAATTTTCAACAAAAAATGTAATATTTTATATTTCAACCAAAAGTCTCGTGATATCCAAATTTTAAAGTTGAAAAAAATAAAATTTCAAAAATATGTTCATATAGACAAGGGCAATATGGAACTTTTTTGTATCTGCAGTTTTTTGTCCGATAAATATTTTTAATAGTAAAAATGAAAAAATGAACAAAAATTTCCCCAAATTCAATTATTTTTTAAACCATAAATCGTCAAAACTCAGCTAAATATTATTGAAACTGTTTCAAATTTTTTATACGCATGCAGTGTACCCTAACGATGCCTACAAAATGAAAAAAAAACAATCGAAATTTCCTATTGTTTAATAGTAATTCATTGCAAATTGCGTTTTTTTAGTTTCGGCAAAGAAAAGTATCGAGGAAACTTTAGAGTTGAAAGAACTTTCAGTCAAACATTTGTTCCTCACTAATCGATTCATTGAAAATTGATGGAAATATCCATTATGTAAAAGAGCAAGCGACGCCATCTACGATTGCAAGCGTTCCTCAACGTTCGCGTGTACTCTCGCCGGTACTCGCCTATAAAGGACACTTTTCTAAATAATTAGTCTGGGATCCAAGGGCACTTTAGTGTCCATTTTAGGTCTGTAAGATTTGATGATTGATTCTTGTGCAGAATGTTCTCCTGATTCCAAATATATCGGGTGCACATGGCCAATTCCCGGTCGTTTTGTTGTTATTTGACATTTTCTGTGTTTAAATAAAAAATGTCATATCTCGGAAAGTTATGCAATTTTTGAAAATTTATGTGTATTATAGTTTATTTCTTTACTCTTGTTCAATACCTATTTTTGATTTCAATCGCCAAATTGATCGCCGTCACATTTTAATTGTAATATGTATCACCTGTTCCTTATAGGGCTATTTAGCCCTAGGAACTTTTCTTCAATAAATACAAATACAAATATTCGTCAATTTGGTTAAACGATTCGGATTCCTCATGAAAAAATCTACAAAAAAGCACATACATGATTTCTGATATGGTGAAATATTTACAGTAATAGGACCTTTTATATCAACAACTTCCATTTTCTGAGGTACATTAGCACCAAACGTTCAATCAGACAATTTTCCAGGCCCACAAGATTTTCCCCACTGAGCCTTGCAGGTGTTTTCACACATAATTTTTCGCGCTAAATCCAAATCTGGTAGCAGAATTTGTCTAGCACGTCAGGATTTTGAAATATTGTAGCCTGAAAGTGCAAAAAACTGCTTCATAGTGATTGTTAGTAGAATTATAAAGAATTTTTTACTTTTTGTCCATTATATTTGATCCGCCATTTTGAACATTCAAATAATGACTGCAAATTCGTAATCAGCAACCCGAAACCCCCTTTGATAAAGAGCTATGAAGAAATTTTCATCTGAAAATGCCGAAAAACGGCCTTTTTGCACTTTCAGACTAGAATATCTCAAAATCCTCACGTGATAGACAAATCCTGCTACCAGATTCGGATTCAGCGGAAAAAATTACGTGAGAAAATATCTTCATATCTCAGGGGGAAACAAAAGTCTCATTTTTGGAGGCCTGTGTAATCTTCGAATGATTGTAACAAAGCCAAAACCTTTTTTAAATTAAATTGTGAAATACGTGTTCCTTTATTTTCACCATAGAATGATATATCCAAATAGCCAATCATTCTGACACCCTAAGCTGGACCTCTCTGCCTGATTTGAAATGAAAATTTTCTATAACTTTAGCAGTTATTCGATATAAATAATAAATGACTCCAATAATAAATGACAACGATTTTAGCCAAAAATAATTTTGTATACAACAAACATATACAAGTTATCTTCCTTCCAGCTCCCTCCTTCATAATCGGTTATGCGGTTCAAATCTGAACAATATTTTTCATTGAAAAACAACTATCGCCTGGATAATTATTGAAGAAGTGCATTTTTCACAGAATTTTTGTTGGCATAAATTGTATTGTTTGAAAAAAGTCAAACCTCCCTCCCCTCCCCGAATTCCAGAAAAAGTTTTTGAATACTTTAAACCATCCACTTATAAGATCTTACAAGAAAAATCGGATCGCAATATTTTTAACGATAATGAAAATTCATGAAAGGACAGGCTTCCCCAAAAACACGCAACTCTTAATTCACAAATAATTCTCTCGTAAAATATTAGTCGCAAAGTGTTCGAATATTGGGTCATTTTAAAGGGTTTTTTTTATGCCCTAAAAATCGAGTCCTATGCACATTTTACCTTTCTCTTAACCGGAAGTTTCAGGGCTTCAGTATTATACTAGAAAATCCAACCGAACATTTTAAGCAAAAAAAAATTAATGCATTTTACTGGATGAGATTTATAATTAACATTTCATGTTTTTCCTACTCATTTCCTATACATTTATTTTGCAAACTTTTCTTTGCTAATTATGACTGAATTTCACGACCTGGATTTTCAGCGTTCTCTACTTCTGATATTTTCGCACATAACTTAAAGTTTTCTTTAAAAACATGAAGGCATAAAAGTGTTTATTGTTATTGCGGGCGTGCTTGAGTAGAGGAAAGTCGTTTCTCCCAGAATTTGGGAAACAAACAAAATTTAAAATACTAAAGTTTGACGCTAAAAGCGTTGCCCCGGGTCTCAATAAATGGGAATGTTCAAAATCACGAAATTAATTTTTTAAATATAGGCTTGTATATTCTAAGAAGGTAGGTTTGGAATTCTTATGTCCTGAAATTACTTTTAAGAATAAAAATTTAAAACTGAAAAGAAATTTTTTTTCCTAATATTGAATAATAGTGATTAAATCATAAATCATCACAACTCGTAGAAATTTCATTGAAACTGTTTCAAATTGAGTACACATACAAACTATACTCAGCGAATGCCTGCAAAATAATAAAAAGTTGAAAATGACCTTATGCTTAATAATATCCAATTGAAAATTAAGGCTGATCGGTAACCACATTTTTCTACTTCGTGGTGCCGGCTGTCGGCTGACAGATGCATTCCATCCATCAAGTGGAACTCGTAAGCAGGGGTGGGATTCCGATGCCCCCTAATCTAGTAGTGGGACTCCGATACCGTGTCGTAAGTTGAAAATCGAGCGGACCTCTTTTTTCTAACGTGTGAAGATAGAAAGAGAGGTTCGTACGATTTGCGACTCCGAAACAGCATCGAAGTCCCACTGTAGGTGATCGAATCTTTCTTTCTATAGTATTAAATTAAACAGAGATATTCGATCGTTTTGAAACGATCGACTGCAACAATCTCTTTCTATCTAATGTGTCAGAACGAGCGGGACAATATTCGGTAATCAAGAACTCTCGACTTATCGATCATCGACAGTGACCCCCCACTTTCTGACACATAAGATAGAAATAGATAGTTGCAGTCGATCGTTTTAAAACGATCTATAACATTTCAGCATAGGTGTTGAGAGGTTCTTCGCGATGAACCATAGAGTTCCGCAAGAACGAAAATTGCATTCCGTCACACCTTGCCCCTTATTTTAAAATGTGTTTATTAATGAAAACAGATTTTACCATTTTATAAAATTTAGGCAGAAAAGGTATATTATTACTAAATTAATCCGCGAAATCACTTATATACAACACTGTAAAAAATCAATCAACATGATGACTCCGTGGGAGAAACGCGAAAAGCAATTAGAAAGAGAAGTGAGAGAGTGGTGGGTAAAGTGTCTCTTTCTAGTCGAAGGTGATTGGCCTAGAACGTTTTCGGCAGTTGGTCCCAAGGACTGTACGCTCTCTATTGAATCAGGGTTGGTCAGTTACGCATAACTCGAGTACTTTCTACGTATAATACGTTTTGAGGTACTATACGTCGAAAACCGTAGAAAACTCCAGTAAGTTATGTTTTCAAGATGTCCGACTTGTAAAATCAGTTTCATCAGTGTTGATAAGTACCTCACTTTTGAAATATAATAATTATTAATAATACTGTTGAATGCGTTATAGTTATTGAAAATAATAATTATGCCTGTGCTAGGAAGAAAAACCTAACATCATAACGTAATCCCATGGAAGGATATGTTTTTAGAGCGCAAGAAAAAAGGACAAAAAACTTGCGCAAAGTGTCTTTTCTGTAATAAGGCTTATGAGTTTGTAGACTAATTGGCCCCACATTTTTCCTTTAGGTCTACCCCCTCGATACATCTTTTTACAATTTACTGCAATGAAAAGTTGAGAGGCCAACACGGCGACTATGGCTCACGACAAGAAAAATAAGTAATGTGAGGTATTTTTCGATATTGACGCATGCGCACTGAAATTTTTTATTCGGGCGTAATATACGTCAAATCACGAGTTCCGTGACCGACGCGATGGCTGAAGGTAGCCCGTAGGGCTTCTCTCCAATCGTAGTGCTTTTTTGAAAATTAATGAGAGTGCGTTAGGTCCTGCCAGTGAAAGGGCAGTGAGTGCTTCTGTCCTGATGACGAGTAACTCACATTCATCCAGGGAGATGGTTCGACGCTGCTTTGCTGGCCTCTGCTGCTGCAACTTACAGGTCTTGTGCTTTCCAGGCATTTTTGAAGCTGGTCGCTGCTGCTGCTTCTGCTGCTCTCCAGGCACTTTGGAAGCTGGTCTCTGCTGCTGCTGCTTATTACCATCAGCCAGGTCGTCTGGTTGCTGAATAAAGGAATCGCTCCGAAGACGCGCTTTTATAGCCAGAAATTCACACTCTGCGCATGCGCAACATTTTAATAGGAGATTCCCGTAACATCGTCACCCTACCCCACCTCCACTCTAACCAGGAACCTGTGAATCAAACTGCGCATGCGAAATATTTCATCAGTGGGAATCCCCTCACAGTACTAGTAATACTTTAACTGTGAGCTCCCTCACAACACTACACCCCACCTCCATCTAGAATATCCTGTTAAGATTCAAACTGCGCATGCGCGTTAATATTATTAAGGGATTTACCCGCCCACCTCCACTCTAACCATAAAGCTGTGGATCTAACTGCGCATGCGTAATATTTTTTCTGTGAGGGCCTCCCAACCTCAACTCCATCTAGAAATGGAATTCGAGAATATTCTGTTGAGAATAAAACTGCGCATGCGCGTATATATTATTAGGGGATTCACCCATTCCACCTTCACTCTAAGCAAGAAACTGTGATTAAAACTGCGCATGCGCGTATGTATTATTACATAATTCACCGCCCTATATCCCACCTTCATTTCCATATAGATTATTCTGATAAGATACAAACTGCGTACTTCTAACTATAAACTAAGGCTTACTTAATGAATCTAACTTAAAATTAATAGGAGAGGGAAGTCATTAGTAAATAGACATTAAATAATCCATTTTAAAATAATTATTTATCAAAACAAAAAAAATCTTAACCTAGTTTTGACAATTCGGTATAAAAATCAACTCCAACTCTGGAAACAGTAAAACCTGAAATAGAAAAAAACCTGAAACAGAAAAAACCTGAAACAGAAAAAAACCTGAAAGAGAAAAAACCTGCAACAGAAAAAAAACCTGAAACAGAAAAAAAACCTAAAACAGAAAAAACCTGAAAAAGAAAAAAAAACCTGAAACAGAAAAAAAACCTAAAACAGAAAAAATCTGGAACAGAAAAAAACCTGAAACAGAAAAAAAACCTGAAACAGAAAAAAAAACTGAAACAGAAAAAAAACCTGAAACAGAAAAAACCTGAAACAGAAAAAAAACATGAAACAGAAAAAAAACCTAAAAAAGAAAAAACCTGGAACAGAAAAAAATTTGAAACAGAAAAAAACCGGAAACAGAAAAAAACCTGAAACATAAAAAACCTGCAACAGAAAAAACCTGAAACAGAAAAAAAACTGAAACAGAAAAAAACCTGAAAAAGAAAAAACTGAAACAAAAAAAAACCTGAAACAGAAAAAACCTGAAACAGAAAAAACCTGAAATAGAAAAAAAAACTGAAATAGGAAAAAACCTGAAACAGAAAAAGCCTGAAACAGAAAAACCCTGAAACAGAAATATAAAATGCAAATCTTGTTGCTATTTATTATTATGAGATGACAGATTTATTTTTTATCAAATATGACGATAATTTATGCAGTAGGGAGGGTGGCGATGACAATGAAGAGGATGCCTGTGACTACGTTGTTGTCCTCTCACTTCAGCTAGTGGTGGTGGTGATGTTTTTTTTTTTTTTTTTTTTTTTTTTTCTACGAGGGCTGGTGAAAAATGTTCTTATAACACACCGAGAAGGGTCCGCACTCCTCGGTAGTGTGGGGATGCTGATTTTCATTTCCTATATTCCAAATTTTGAGAGCGATATATCATTGCGTTTGGACATGGTGAATACCAAAAAAACATTTCATCACCGAGGACTGGTCTGGTCACGTGGTCACCGTAGAGCATGCCCTTAAAATGAAATAGGCATCAACACTGAATAATAAATGTTAAATTCTAAAATTATCAAAATTGAACCATTCAAACTCAAACCTTTTTAAACTGAGCAGTCAAAAATGTTAGGTGATTAAAATTGTGCAATTTGAAACTTGAATTTCAGCAATTTGGAAGAATGTCAAATCAAACTCGCTCATGTTAGGTATTAGTAGCATAATTTCATGGGATGTCAAATTGTCAACTAAAATATGAAAAGTGTTTAAAAAGTTTCTATACTATAGAACTTTAAGAAAATCTATCAAAGTTAAATGCACGGTAATCTGCCCCAGGTTTTCCGGTGCAGTGGCCACTCTGTTAAAAAATCGAAAAAACGAAACTAAAAAAACCCTATAACACTTCAAAAACCAAGAACTTGACTCACCGTTTCATGCGAAATGGCTTTGTTGACGAAGTTCCGTTCGCAGTGCGACAAGACTATTTCCTTCATTTTGTGGCTTTTAAGAATACCTGATGTAAAATATATAATTCCAACATTCAATTATCCGTAGACACTTGCATTACACTTTTAGTAAGTAACTTTGACACTCCTGTTCAAAAATAAAAAAAACTGTTATTCCGCCTGCTCAATTGCACTATTTTGAGGTTATATTGACTAAACACATGTTTTCCAGACTTGCGCTTGCGCACTCTTTCAAAAGCGGTATGATAGAGAATCTGAGTCCGAAGATCCGATTCTTGCCTGATTTCTTCGGAATCATAAAAAATATTTTTGGAAAATGACTGAAGCTTATGGAACTGGCAGCACGATTTACGATGAGACCGAAAAATCGAAGGTTGGCGACAACGAACTTGCAGATATGCTAGAAATCGAAAAGCAAAAGATGCAATTCAACGAGCAGGTAAAATTTCCTCAGATGTTTTAAAATTGAGGTTAGAATCCATAAATTCTAAATTTCTAGGATCTTATTTTTAACTGGAATTTTCTTTTATTTATTTTTGAAATCCCAGAAATCATAACAAGTAATTTTTTGAGATATTTCTATTGGAAAATAGTTTTTTTTTCTGGTGAAATTGAAATTTTAAGAGATATCCTAACCTACATTTTTAAATATTAGGAATATTGGAAAATTTTCCCATATTTCCAAGATTTTAATATTTTATAATGAGAAAAAAGCGAATTCTATATATTAGAGGCATTAAAGTCATTCTATTTCTGTAAAGTGAAAATAATGGTAAAATTCCCCTGCAATTTTATAAAGTTTATCATTTGAGTGCATTTTCTTTAAAACTAAGTAGCTAAATTTGATCTGGAATTGCAATTTTTTGAATTAGCATCAGTTAAATATGCAATTTTTATAAAATGATTTAAATTATTTTAGAATTCTTTATACAATAAATAAAGAAATGCGGAAATTTTAAAGTAATTTATCTTTTTTTATTAGGTCTCAGTAGTGTATCACTTTTTGATCATATTAGTTTATTTCAAACAGGACATAGCGTGATCGCTTATTAAAGAAAAGCAAAATACTATAAGTCTACACGCTGTCCAAAACATATCGTCGTGCGGTATGTATTGGACACTATTAAAAAACGAATGAAAAGAGCATTATTAATAGTTATTAAGATTCCAGCATTGAAATCTATAACAAATAAATCTAATGATGTAGTTTTTTCTTTATTTGTAATTAAAAAAAAATATATATGTATATATATATATATATATTGGGTATAACGTTGAATCTTCCATAAACAAAAGTGCCATTTTCGTATTATTCTTTGAGTATTTTGGCACAAAGTAAATTTTCTTTTACGAAAATCTGCCCACAGATAAATGGATCAAAAATCACTCACATTTTGTCCCTAAAAAATGTGTAGTTTTTAACATAATTTATTTTGAAGGGAAGCCCGATATTAAAATGGGCATAATCTTGAATATTGAATAAACAAAAGTGCCATTTTCGCGATATTCTCTGCGTACTTTGGCACAAAGTAACCTTTCTTTTACGAAAACATGCCCACGGATAAATTGATCAAAAATCGCTCACATTTTCTCCATATAAAATGTGTAGCTTTTAACATAATTTATTTTGAAGAGAAGCCCGCCTTGAAAATGGGTATAACGTTGAATCTTTAATAAACAAAAGTGCCATTTTCGTATTATTTTTTAAGTATTTTGGCACAAAGTAAACTTTCTTTCACGAAAAGCTTCCCATAGATAAATTGATAAAAAATCGCTCATATTTTGTCCATATAAAATGTGTAGTTTTTAACATAATTTATTTTGAAGAGAAGTCCGCCTTATAAATGGGTTTAATGGTGATTATTCAATGAACAAAAGTGCCATTTTCGTATTATTCTTTGAGTATTTGGGCATAAAGTAAACCTTCTTTCAAGAAAATCTTCTCACAGATAAATTGATCAAAAATCCATCACATTTTGTCCTTATGAATTGCGTAGTTTTAACAACATTTATTTTGAATAGAAGACCGCCTTGAAAATGGGTATAATGTTGAATATTGAATAAACAAAAGTGTCATTTTCGTATTATTCTTTGAGTATTTCGGCACAAAGTAAAATTTCTTTCACGAAAGGTGCCCGCGAATAAACTGATCAAAAATCGCTCACATTTTGTCCTTATAGATTGCGTAGTTTTTAACAACATTTATTTTGAAGAGAAGCCCGCCTTGAAAATCGGAATAACGTTGAATCTTCAATAAACAAAAGTGCCATTTTCGTATTATTCTTCAAGTATTTTGGCACAAAGTAAACTTTCCTTTACGAAAATCTGCCCACAGATAAATCGATCAGAAAACGTTCACATTTTGTCCATATATAATGTTCTGTTTTTAACATAATTTATTTTGAACAGAAGCCCGCCTTAAAAATGGGTTTAATGTTGAATATTTAATGTACAAAAGTGCCTATTTTGTATTATTGTTTGAGTATTTGGGCACAAAGTAAACTTTCTTTCACGAAAATCTTCCCACAGATAAGTTGATAAAAAATCGCTCACATTTTGTCCATATAAAATGTGTAGTTTTTAACAAAATTTATTTCGAAGAGAAGCCCGCCTTGAAAATGGGTATAATGTTGAATATTCAATAAACAAAAGTGCAATTTTCGTATTATTCTTTGAGTATTTTGGCACGAAGTAAACTTTTTTGTACGAAAATCTGCCCAGAGATAAATTGATCAAAAATCGCTCACATTTTGTCCTTATGAATTGCGTAGTTTTTAACAACATTTATTTCGAATAGAAGTCCGCCTTGAAAATGGGTATAATTATGAATATTTAATAAACAAAAGTGCCATTTGCGCGATATTCTTTGAGTATTTTGGCACAAAGTAAACTTTCTTCTACGAAAATCTGCCCACAGATAAATGGATAAAAAATCACTCACATTTTGTCCATATAAAATGTGTAGTTTTTAACATAATTTATTTGGAAGAGAAGCCCGCCTTATAAATGGGTTTAATGTTGAATATTTAATAATCAAAAGTGCCATTTTCGCGATTTTCTCAGATTATTTTGGCACAAAGTAAATTTTCTTTCGAAATTTTAGAGAATCATTTTTTAATATTCTCTTAAAATTAATTTACCAAATAAAACATTATTTAAATTTTACCAAGAATTTTAAGACAACTTTTTTATTCTCTTGCAATCTTCAAAATTCTGAAGGCAAAATGTTCGGCAAAATTCTCTCCATTATTCTCGTTCATAAAAAAAAAAAAACTTGATAAAATTTCAGTGTAAAAGCCTTCAAACCTAATTTTAAAGCAAAAAACATATGATCGAGCTCACACATTATTTTCATAAAGAATGCTCAATTTTGATGTTAAGTGTAAAGCGAAAAAGATTTACTCCACTTGAACAAAATCTATAATTAATTCAAAAAATATATATTCAATGTAAAGAAGAACTTTACTCAATTTAAACAAGAGATGTATTTAAACTAAAAAAAAATATGTTTGAACCAAATAAATACGGACAAACAAAAAATTTCTTCGATTCGAACAAACACTTGTTTGACTCTATATCAAAGAAATATTTTATTTGATTCAAACAAAATTTGTTTAATTCAAACAAACATTTTTCTCAGTGTTTTCTCCCTCTTTTTTCATTGTGTTATTCTTGTCTCTAATGAGCCGAAAAGTGAGGTTTTTCGGAAGTTTCTTTTTTAATTTTGAATAATTTTTGTTCTTATTCGGCAAAAATTATTCATGATAAAATGGATTTCTTTTCAACCTTAATTAAAAAACGGATTGTGAAAATTATCGGCTATAGTGCAGTAATTTAGCTCTTCCGTCGACTCTATTGAGAGAATTGGCACGGGACGATTCAGAAGGCGCCGCACGCACATAAATAAACGATCATCGGTGAACTAAAATAATAAGCAAATGGGATCGTACGGGGAGCCTAACGCAATAAAGGCAGCTATCATATTATTGTATGTAGCATCACATAATGTGCAATAATCTACATGCATAGCAATGATGCAAAATGTTATTTCTCGCCACTCATCGACCCTTCTCAGAAAAACTTCACTGAAGTCCCATCCGATAAAATAACAAATTATTTTAAATATTGTTGATTCTGAATCAATCTAATCAGATTATTACATTTTCCAACTAGGAAAATCAATAATCAAAAAAATTCCGCAATCAATGGATAAATAATATCAGTGCGCCGCCAGGTACTTTTTTTTGAAGGCCTGGCGGCACTAAGTTAATTTTCTACCAAATAGTTAAATTGTTATAAAAGTACTCAAACTTTTATAAAAATAGTTTAATTTTTAACCGAATAGTTAAATTTTCAAACAAAAATATGAATTTTCAACAATAAAAGTTAATTATCAACCAAATAGTTCAATTTCCTACTAAATATATGAACTTTCCGGCGAAAAAGACGAGTTTTCCAAAAAATAGCTACACATATAACTAAATGGTAAAATTTTCGAATCAAAAAGACGAATTTTTTCGAAAAAAGTTGGATTTTTAACAAAAAAGTTACTTTTCAACCAAGGAAAATAAATTTTTAACCAAGAAGGATGACTTTTCTAACATAAAAGATGAATTTTCAATCCCACAGGATGAATTTTCAACAACATAGTTGAATTTTCGACCAAAAATCATGACTAAAAAAATAGTTAAATTTTCAACAACAAAAAAAAGATTTTTCAAAAAAATAGTTGAATTTTTAACTAAATAGTTGAATTTTCTGCATACAAAGATGCATTTTCAATCAAATTGTCGAATTTTCAAACAAAGAAGATTAAAATTCAATCAAAAGTTTGAATTTTCAACAAAATAGTTGAATCCTGAACCAAAACAGATGAATTTTTAACAAAGAAAGATTTTTCATTTGAGAGAGAAAAATGTATATATATATATATATATATATATATAACATAAGAAAATGCAAAATTACAATCTGAGACTACCGTACAGGGGGTGGACTCGCCATGCAAATGCGAGTAGGCATGAAACCGTTTACACATTGTGTTGCTAAATGTTTCCCATAAAGAGTTAAATAAAAAATTTTGTTCGGTAATTTGAAAATCCATGTTTTTTCGTAAATTTATAAAAATGAATAAAAAAACTTGAATATCTTGAATAAATTAAGTGCTAGAGCAACAAAAAAAACTCTGTGTGTGTGTGTGTGCGCGCGTGTGTGTATGTGTGTGTGTGTATTGGGGTGACTGATTATGCATTTCAGAGGAAAAAATTCAAAATAGCGGACGAAAAATTGTTAACATTTATAAACTTCAAAAAAATAATAATAAATGATTAATATTTGGCATGCATATTCCTTAAGGCATAAGAAGTTAATAAAAAATCATTTTGACCCCGGGTGAAGGGCGAAAACAACCTGGAATTGTGGAAAACACCCCCAAAAAATGGTTTTTGAGGATTATTTCGAAAAGGGTTCATCGATGAAAAATGAATTTTTGCAGACAATTTGTACATAAAATATGCATACGCTTCTTTCGTAGCTCATATCTCGAAATGGGGTCGTTTCTGGATAAAAGTGCATGTTACAGAAATTATGCAGAATTTTCCGCGTCATAACTTAAGTTTCATGCATTTTTATCGAAAACCCATCTAATTTGCAGATATGAGCTACGACATGAGCATGAGACCCACGCTGTCAATCTCACCCCCTACTCCCAGGATGGATATCTTGGAAAGTATGGCTGACAAAGAAAAAGTGAATACCATAGTTTTTTATGTATATTTTATGTACAAGTCGTCTGCAAAGATTCATTTTTCATCGATGCACCCTTTTCGAAATCATCCTCAAAAACCATTTTTTCGGGGTGTTTTCAAGGATTTAAGGGTGTTTTCCCCTTCATCCCGGGTCAAAGTTATTTTTGATTAACTTCTTATGCCTTAGGAAATATGAATGCCAAATATTAATCCTTTATTGTTATTATTTTTTTTTAAGTTTATAAATGTTAAAAATTGTTGGTCCACCATTTTGCATTTTTCCCCTCAAATTCATAATCAGCAATACCAACGTATACACCTACAGTGTTTTTGTTGATCTAGGACTTAATTTATTCAAGTTATTCAAGTTTTTGATCGATTTTTGGAAATTTACACACAAAAAATGGATTTTCAAATTACCGAACAATATTTTTTGTTTAACTTTTTTATAGACATATTCAGCAACACAATGCAAAAGGTTTAATTAAAATCGGTGGAAAGCCCCTGGGTTGAAAGCTTTTTAATTTTTAACGCCTAACGTGACTCCCCTAATTCGATTATCTTAGGTAAAGGACATGGCTTTAAACAAATCGTAATACTAACCGCCATAACCGTTCCATCAGGAGCTAAAACTTCCTTTTTCCAAATTATCTGATCCTTTAAGAAGTAATCTTGACACACTACACGTCCAGGTTTAACAATAAAATCCTTTCTGTCACGGTTAATTGCTTGTTGCCAACGTTCAGCCTCATTTTTTGGAACGGAAAAATACACTTGTTTTACTCCGTTTGAGCGGGTTGAGTCGTACCTTGATCGACAGTTCGGAGCTATACTTCGAGGCCCCCCCCCCCTGTTTTTATAACACATTTATTCGTAACTGAATAAAATACGGCGATAAGTTTATGACATGTCACGAGTTTTTCCATGCAAAATAATAATAGACAACGGGCAGACCGGGCGTCGCAGAGGTGGCGCCAATGTTTCACGACTCGCCGCTCTTGAATATTTTATAAATAATACTTAAATATAATCAATTATTTCTAAAAATCTTTATTAATACATTTTTATTGATATTTGCGACTAACTTAGACTTTCAACTTAATCTCAAGCTATTTGAATGGAAGAAACAAATTCGTTGTACTTGAACTTCAAAATATTTGAAAATTGTTCATCTAATTTGTTTATGAAAATATAAATTGGTACATTTTACCAAATATCATTAAACCTATATTATTAATAGGAATATTTTTAGCAATTCATGTATTTTGTTGGAAATTCGTATTTTTTTTTTTAAATTAATTGTGTAAAAATTCATATTTTTTTGGCGAAAAATTACTTTTTTCGGTTTGAATTTTGTTTTTTAATTGAACATTTAATACTGAATTTTAATACTCAACCAATTAGTTCAACTTTCAAACAAGTAGTTGAATTTTGAACGAAAAAAATGAGTTCTCAACGAAAAATGTGATAGTTGATATTTTAAGCAAGAACAGATTTTTATTTTTAATCAAAAACAGCTGAATCGAATAAAAAAAGACTAATTTTTTAATAAAACACTCGTCAAAATTGCCTTCTTTACGCCCTCGATACACAATATACTATTTCAACAAAATATTTATATTTTCAACCAAACAGTAAAACTTCATTTAAAAAAAAATGTCAACAAAGTAGTTCAAGTTATACCCGCACAAATGAATTCTTGATTAAATATGTCAGTGTTCAAGAATATAGTTCAACTTTGAACCAAAGAGATGAATTTTCAAATAAAAATATGAATCTCCAACAAAAAATTATTGCCAACAAAAAAATTTAGTTGAATTTTTTAACCAAAAAGTATCAATTTTTCACAAACTTGTTGAATTTTCAATCAAACAGTTGCATTTTCATCCAAGAAAGATGCAATTTAGTCTAAAACAAATGAATTCTTGAATTAAAAAGATAAGTTTAAAAAAAAAATAGTTGCATTTGCAACAAAACAGTTACATTTTTAACAAAATAGTTCAATTTTTTAAACAAAAGTATCAATTTTTAACAAAATTGATAAATTTCCAATAAAACAGTTGCCATTTCATCCAAGAAAGATCACATTTCTATAAAAATAGATGAATTTTAAAATTAAACAGACAAACTTTTAAGCAAATAGTTGAATATTTATTTTTTTTAAATGTTCAGCTTGACTTTTCAACAACAAAATATGACTTTTAAATAAGAAGTACATTTTCTATCAAGGCACTGGACTTTTCAACTCAAGAAGACGATTTTTCAACAAAACAGTTGAATATTCAACAAAATATAGTTAAATCTTTAACCAAGCTGTATCAATTTTTAACGAAATTGTTCTCATGTTGAATTTTCCATACATATTTATTCAAGAAAGATGCAATTTTCACTAAAATAGATGAATTTTTAAATTAAAAATATAAGTTTTCCAAAAAATAGTTAAATTTGCAACGAAACAGTTGAATTTTCAATCAAACAGTTGCCATTTCATCCAAGAAAAATGCAATTTCTACTAAAATAGATACATTTTTCAATTAAACCAATTTTCAAAAAAATAGTTGAATTTCTATTAAAAAAAAAAACATCAGTTTGACTAATTAACAACTAAATATTAGTTTTAAATAAAAAAGGACATTGCACATTTTCTATGAAGAAACTTAAATTTTCAACCTAAGAAGACGAGTTTTAAACCAAACAGTTTCATTTTTTATTCAAAATTTATTATAATAATTTTTTTAATTTAATTTCATCTTACGCTTCTTCGAAGCTGAAAAGCTTAAAATTTTAGAGTAATAAACTCCATCGGAAATTATTTCTAAACTGGAACCGTATTTATTTTGTTGAAATTTCAACTATTTGGTTAAAAATGTATTTATTTTGTTGAAAATTCAACTATTTGATACAAAATTGATGTATTTTGTTGAAAATTCATCTTTTTTGGTAGAAAATTAATTTTCTTGGGTCATAATTTATATTTTTGGTTGGAAATTCCACTGTTTGGTTAAAAATTAATCCACTTTGTTGAAAATTAGACAATTTCTTTCAAAAGTATCCTTTTTGGTTGAAAAATCAACTGTTTTTTTGAAAATTCATCTTGCTGGGCGAGGATTAAAATATTTTGTTGTTTTTTTAACTGAAACTTTAATTATTCTTTTTTTTTTAAATTGTATCATTTTTGGTTGAATGTTTATCTTTTTTAGATTAAAATTCAACTATTTGATTCAAAATTTATGTATTTTGTTGAAAATTCATCTTTTCTGGTAGAAAATTGATTTTTGTTGTTGAAAATTCAACTATTCCGTAAAAAATGTATGTATTTTGTTGAAAATTTGACTTTTCTGATAGAAACTTAATCACGTTGGTTGAAAATTCAACTATTTGATACAAACTTGATGTATTTTGTTTAAAATTCATCTTTTTTGGTAGAAAATTAATCTGTTTGGTTGAAAATTCAACTATTTGGTTAAAAATATATGTATTTTGTTGAAAATTCAACTATTTGATACCAAATTTATGTATTTTGTTGAAAATTTATCTTTTTTGGTAGAAAATTAATTTTTTTGGTTGAAAATTCGACTTTTCTGATAGAAACTTAATCATGCTGGTCGACAATTCAACTATTTGATAAAAAATGTATGTATTTTGTTGAAAATTTATCTTTTTTGGTAGAAAATTAATCTTTTTGGTTGAAAATTCAACTATTTGGTTAAAAATGTATTTATTTTGTTGAAAATTCAACTATTTGATACAAAATTTATGTATTTTGTTGAAAATTCATCTTTTTTGGTAGAAAATTAATCTTCTACGTCGAAAATTAATCTTTTTGGTTGAAAATTTAATTATTTGGTTGAAAATTTAACTGGTTTGTAGAAAGTTCATCTTTTTTGTTAAAAATATAACTGTTTAATTGAAAATTAATCTGTTTTGGTCGAGGATTCAATTATTTTGTTGGAAATTCGTACATTTTGTAAGCCTTCTGGCCGATCTGAGCTCTGTAGATTGAATAAATTAAACTGATAAAATTGAAATTACATAATTTCAGGGGCAAGCTTGGAAGGCATTCAGCTTCTAAATAGGTACCTGGAAGTGACTGGTGATGTGCAAAGTTGCAGTCTGATTGCGATTAGAGCTCTGCCCCCAAAATTGTTACAAGAGAATCAAGTACAAGTCTGGATAGCCAGGTATTTTAATCGACAATTTATAATTTCCGGGAAACCGGAAAAAACCGGGAAAAATCGGGAAATGATAGTGAATTTATTTTTGTCCGGGAATTTTACAAATCGTTATAATTTTATTCTGTCCAAGTTCGATTTCAACAGTTTTTAAAAATAATTTGTTGAATTATTATCTTTTTCAATTATGATATCATTCAGTTTACAATTCGTAATTCGAAAATCTTTTACTTCAAAAACTTTACATTTTAGATTTTTATTTTTAAGCGTACATTTTTAATTTAAAGAATTTTAAAATGCAGTCTTGAAGACTTAAACAATTAAAAGTTAAAAGCGTTTGAGGTGGAAAATTTTTGATAAAAAACATTTTTATTTTATCAACTGTAAATATTAATGAATACATTATTTTTCAAATGGATCTGTACTTTAAGTATTAAAAAGTGAACAATAATGTAATTGATTTGACAAAACAATTCCTTAAAAATTTCATCTCCAACTGTCCCGTCTGCCGCGTAAGGTCATCCGCGGCTAGAGATCTGACTCCAAGGAACAGTGTTGAACGATCTTTTCTCGCGTAAATTTCCCGCTCTTGCTTACCGTCTAGAAAAGAAGGAGCAAAAGTGGATGACGTACACGTTTCAGTTGCGTCGGGATTTTTTGCTTTAAGGAACCATCATCGTAGCTTCCGGAGCCCTAAACTTCTCTTATAATAAATTATAATATCAGAGGCCCGACATTTTTTGTTTTTTGGTCTGCATTTCAAACCACGTTTTTAACACTTTTTTTCTCCACGGATGCAATTTCAAATGTATTACGTCCTGAGTAATATATAGAATCGTAAAATAATTTATGATTATCAAAGTTTTACCATCATGAAAGTTATATTATAGTTCATAGATGACGGATATATTTCATGCGTATGAAAGGACGAGAATTTATTATGTTTGGTACAGGGTCAAACGAAATTCGTTGATTCGAAAAAAAAAACATTTTTTTCAGTGTATATTAAAACATATACATGCAATACATAAAGAAGCGTTTGCTCATATAGGTATATTTTTTTAATTAAAATTATTATCGAAAAATATTGTTTTTCCATTCTAATTTATATTTTAATTAGTCCTGATAATATTTTTAGAAGGAAACATTTCAAGTGTAATTTATCCGAAGGCATATTGTTCTATCTAAATTCAACTAAGTTTTAAAAACTATGCACGTATCCAGTAGTATAGGTTGTTTTTGCACTACTGAATAAATAAATATTTTCACCCATCAAATAGGTTAATTTTCTAGGCATCTGTAGTGGCAAACTTCTTTCTAGGTGAGTTATTAGAATTTCACTAGCAATAAATGAAACTTTAATTATTCAAATCTAGAAATTAAATTAAAGAAAGTTCACTTGATCTGAAGAAATCATCTTCTTGGTTTAAATTAATGATATTTAATGAATTATTTCTTGACTCATAGCCATTACTTTATTTGAATGCATTTTATTCAATTAATAACAAGTGTAAATCAAATCACTGCTTTAATTAAGAGCAGAACGTCAATGTTTTAAATCAAATTGATGTTCACTTATTTTGAAATGACTTTTATGATGAGTTAAAAAAAATCAATTAACACAAATTTCCTGTTTTACACTTATCTTCAAACAATTATTTGTGCTCTGATTATTTCTGCTATAATGTGTCACGTCTTATCTTGTTCTTCAGTAATTATCTAATTTGATTTGAAAGAAAATTTATTGTTCAATTTAAATTGAGTTTTTTGAACGTTGAAGATTTTTTTTTCAATTGAAAATATTTTCTTTAATCCTTATATACTTAATATTATATTTTATATATTATTATAATATATTTAATCCTTATTCAAATGGGTCCCATCTGAGATTGGGATCATAATAAACCTCAATCGAAATGTAACAAAACGAAATTAAACAATTTTTTAAAATCTTTTATCAAGTCACTTAACCTTATGTTTTTAGCAACAATATAAAAGATTGAAATTCTTCACAAAAGGTTTTAAATAACTATAGAAACACCAGGCCAAGTTGCAACTGCGGCTTAAAAAAATGAAACGCGCAGAGCACACGAAAGTAGTTGGGAAAATAGTGCCAACATCATCCCTCTTCGCAAAGGCTACATGTATTGGCATATATACTCATTAAATTAATTAAACATAGCTTTCTCTTTCCTTTGGCATAACGGTGTCATATCTCCAAAGGACAAACTCCAAGCTCTTCACATTAATCAGATAGAAACTACAGTATACGGCTATATCATATCCGGAATAATAAAGCTCCAGAATAATCCATTTATTAATCAATCTTTTTTTTCAATCGTTTGAAATATTCTTTAAAAATTATCTTTTTGAAATAAAAAATCATTTTAAATTTTCCCAGAAAACTTAAGACATTTTTTTTATTCTCTTAAAACCTAATTTATACATCAAAATTCAATAATTTCACTTACTCATTAAGAATTTATTAAATATAACTATTAAAAGTGTAACGTTCAAAGTTTAAATTTAACAATCTGAAATATTAACGTTTCAAGGCTTTCTATTACAAATAATTCAATTTGAATCAACAAGTTTTTATTCGTTGATTTATAATTGCTCATTTTAAATAAAAAGTAAAATATTGCTAAATATTTTTAAAAAACTTCCTCATTCAAAATTTTCAAATTAAATGGGTTACAAATGGAATATTTTAGATTGAAACAATATATGAATAGAATTTGGAATTGAACAAGAGCGTTTGATTTTCAAAATTATTTAACAATTAAAAATAGTTCATAAAGTTTTAATCGAGCATCTACATTTGTGTAACTACTGAAGCTTTCAAATAAAAAAATTTCTTTTTTTAATGATAAAATCTGTCACTTGCTAATTTTCAAACAGATTCTAAATCGTCCTGTAAAATCAATTATTGTTCAATTTTCAATAATTAGAATACAGTTCAATGTGATTAACTATAATAGCAACAGTTCTTGGTAAAATTATAATATTTTTTTTAAATTGTAGTTTCTTGTAGAAACTTATATAATATTCGATATCTTACAAAAATTGAGAGTAAAGTACAAGTCGAAACGTTGATGCGGATTCTAAAAGTATGGTTTGCAAACATTTATATTTTCTTGTTTAAATTTGTACATTTCATCAATAAACTAGCAGTATTTACAACATAATTTCAAGTAAAGTTTCCTTATATTTAAACCTTTGTGCAATCTTGTATTTTTTTGTAAAGATTTGTAATTTTCTACAATAATTTACTTAAAATTAAAAGTGTTTTTATGACGTGTTTTACCAAAAAGTACAACAGAAATTTGAATAATAAAAAATATTACCTATTTTTGAATTGTAGAAACTTATGCATTATTGTTAATTTGTTTTTACTGTTCTACAAGAAAATGCAAGAAAAAATTAGCTATGTGTATTTAACTGTATTTTTGTATTAAATTCTGTACATTTTTTTTTACAAAAAAGTACAGGTTTTAATTAAAAAATTACATTTGTAGAAATATTGTACTTTCTTGTACAAATTTTTTCCACCGGGGTTACCCTAACATTTACAAAAAAAGTAACTTTTCAGTATCTTCGTTTCTTGTAACAAGTTACACCCATCTCTGGTGGTCTCAGTGTGCCGAAATCTTACATTTTTACATATATTATCACATACAATAATATTGGTTTAATTTCTATAAATGTATACACTACCGCCGAATAGTATCAGGCCACTAACCTTGGTTGAGGTAGATTGGCCTTATGGGTATTACATCATCACACGAAAAAAACAAACATAAAATTCCGATTGTTAAGCGATTCTGTATTTTGATACGCTGGTTCAGAATTAACATTCTAAACGAATTGTAAACCAAATTATTTAAACTTTGCGACAACAAAAAATGTTGCATAGTAAAAAATCATTGACAGTTAAAATACCTATATCCTAATTACATAATTTTCTTTAATATTTGCGATATTTTGAAATGACTATCTGAATTCAGATTACAAAAGTGAAAATAAAAAAATAAAAAATTAATAAAAAATTATTAGAATGTTTCAATGTAAATTATAGTTTATTGCTTTGTATGTTATTAACTGATTAATTGTCAGCCGAATAACACTCTTTCACAATATTACATACACACTATAAGTAGATCCTACATAAAACGTATAGGCTGCTCGCGAAATTGAAATTATTTGAACTAAAATTACTTCGATTATACAACATATAAATGGTTTAAGATTATAAGCAAGGAGAAGCATCGTACTTAAGAAAGGGTTGAGGAACACATGTGCAAGAATTGTAATATTTAGAATGGGAAACGAGGTATGAGAAGGAAAGTTTTAAGTGAAAAGAAGAACAGCAAATGCACAATTTGTTTCCGGGAATTTTTGGGGAAAAATTATTTGACACCCTGAAATATATGCTGCACTTCTTTTTGCTGTATTTTCTGATTTCTCCATAACGTATCAGCAAAATATAATAGTTGTCAAAAGTTATCATGACACAGCGGTACATTCGAAGGACCTCTTAAAGATGCTTCGGTGATCCCGGTGATTGCGGTGCGCGTGGTGAGTTCTTTAGGGTTTCATGGCCGTACGCATGTATGCTTCTAACGATTGCATGCCACAAACGGTTTCAGTAGATCATCTAGAGGGACTTCTGGTCCAGTAATCTTGGCTATATTGTTACTTATTTTCACCACAACTTCTTCATAAACATGCTCATTTTCGTTAGGGACTTTAGATTTAAAAATCACGAATGGTCATAACTGTTTTTTTCCGGATTATTCCAATGACGTTTGTTTTCCTCCTATCTAGCAGTACATGGTACTTGATGCCTCACCTCAAAGATCTTTAATATTCAAAATTTTCAATTCAAAATTCTTCAATTTTGGAGATTTCCTATATAAAACTCTTGAATTTTGAAGGTGCGTGCACACAAATTCTTTAATTTGTATTTTTTTTCATCAAATCAATTTTTTTTGGAGTGCCTGAATCTACTGCAAGTACTGCCAAATCAAGAATTGATGATGATAAATTCAAACTCAACAGTATTTTTGTCCAACTGGATATATCACTTGATGGCCTGAAAATCTACAAGGTTGGAATGAAGTAAATTCAAACAAATCGACCAGTTAAGGTTATATTTAAAAATACAGCATCAGCTATTAACTTTCTACGACAAAAATCAAAATACGACGGCCCGATTTCCTTTCATGTAGATCAAACACAGCAGCCGAGAAATCATTTAAACAAGTTCAAAACAGGACTCCAGGATCTCAAAAGTGATAGTTCAACAAATCAAAATATGAGGTTTTCTAATGGTGTTCCCAAAATCGTTGATATTCAACCCTCAAAGCCCACAAAAGACTGATCAACAGCAAACCAGGAATAAGCACGTCACGCTGATCTCGGTATTCAAGACAACAATATTTTCACAAATGACATATCTCCAAAAACAAGTATTTTTTCCAAGGGAGGTGGAGTTCTAATTTCCGTAAGTAAAAAAATAGCCAGTAGTCAAATAAAAATTCCAAAAAGCTATCCAGCAAATTTTTGTCAAAATTAGACTTGCTGATATCAATTATATAATCTGTTCTGTATATTTTCTGCCCGCTTTTCCTATAGACAGTTAGAATACGCTTATTTTCTCCGCGAATGATGTTACACGGCAGTTTTCGCTAGCGAAACTCTTGTTTATAGACGATTATAATCTTCCTGGTGTTTCCTGGCATAATATTAACAGAGATGTCTTAACGGACAGGCGTCCTTTCATCAGAGGTACAACACTAGATGCGGCCAAAACTATATCATATAACTATGCATTTTCAGGTTTCAGGCAACTGAACAGCATAGAAAACTGTCAAAGCAAGCTCTTAGACTTATTATTATTATTATTATATCATTAAGCCGTTTCCCTTTCGGGGTAGGCGTGAACTGCTCGGTGGTAAAGTAGTGAGTCAAAACTCTTTATCATCGTTAAGTAGCAGTTGTTAAAAAGAGTTTTTTTATTCTGTATGCTTAAAAGTTTGTTTGAAAAATTTTTTGCGTTCAAAATTTGTTTATGCTTTTTTCGCATTTCCTAATACTTTTCATCAAAATACTGATTTTTATTCATTAATTAAGCAATTAAGTTTCAGCCTCATACGATAGAGGTTTGATCTTTTTGCTATTTCTGAATCTTGAAGAGCTAATGGTCTTCATCGGTCAATACTCGATTTTATGCTCTGCTATAGTTGCTACTAGAATTCCGAAAAATCTTGTTGGTTGGCTCTTGGGGCTCCACTGAATGCCAGTCGATAGATATGCAACATGATTTGATAACCTTACATCCATTTAAGATAGTTTTGTGAAATGATCACTGTGAAAACAAGAGATTTCTTTTTTTTTATGGTATCATTTTTTCCGTGACCTATTTTTGAATATAATAACTTTATGCTGTTATCTTCAATGCAAAACAAATTAATCTAAGTTCTCACTAGTAGTATCATTTCAGTACCACTCGAGACCGTTTTGTCTGAGTCTTATTGTAATGCCTGAATCTAGCTTCAAAATAATACTTTGTTTTGACAGTGATGAAGGTATTTGACACTAGCCATATAATCTCACACGAATCTATGCTGTCTGTGAAGGAAATTTTCTACAATTACCACAATCGATCATCCTACCACAGGTTGAAACTTGAAAATGATCATACAATCTGATGATAAGCTTTTTATTCCATTCAGTGAATTTCGCTACATCTTGTGCCTGAGAAAAGAAAGAGCGAGCGACATTACCAGTGTTTATCGTTCCAGAACCTTGCTTCGCAACATCAACTGGCAAAGATAATTCATATATAAATTAATCTTAAATATATTTTTTCTTTAGTTTTTTAATTCTTTGTGTTTTTTCCTTTTTGCTGCACCTTTCTGAAACTTGAGATTATCCGCTGTAATGAAGTTTATACTCCAGAAAACGCGTACAACAGTATACCGTGAAAGCATCATATTTGTAGAAATTCTTATTGCAATCGAGCCTTTCTACGTAAAACAAATTATTAACGTATTTTGGGCCAACTCGACAAATACTGCAGCAATTAAAAGCTTTTTTTTTCACACTGAGCAATACCAACTTTGCCATCTACATTGAGTTAGGGGTATTATTACTCCAAGGAATAGCATCACCAGACTGTCACCGAACAAGAGATATTAGAATGTGACAAAATCATTCACAATATTATTTCCATAAGATGTTATGGTATTGAGAAGGGTAATTAATAAGTAGGGATGTAACTACAAAATTAATCAATTCAGTTGATTACTGGTCCATATTTTCATTAAAACAAGAACCGACTGCCATGTTGCACAGTTTAGGTCAACGTTTCGACCGTTCTTCGACGGTCTTCATCAGAAAAATAATGGAGAAGACTATTTATTTGATCCGTATTTTCCGGATGAAGACAATCTAAGAACGGTCAAAACGTCAAAAAAAAAACTTTCAGGCCTCGCTGTTTGTATTTTTCAATGAAAATATGGACCAGTAATCGACAGCATTAATCAATTTCAAAATACCATTTTCACTTAAGAATAATCTACAGTAATCGCCAAATCATCCTCATCATTCAGACTAGCATTTAACTATTCATGATCTATATTTTGATTATAGAAATCATTATCTGTATTATTAGTGTCATTTGATTTGTCCCCATAATTATTTTGCTGAAAATCAGCATTATTTTCAGATAATCATGTGTGGCGTGTAGCTTGATGTCTACTAACTTCATGGCTTTATACCTTCTAAAATCAATTTTATTAATCGGGAAGTTTATTATTCGGGAATTTTCCAATTCGGGAATTTTATCATTCGGGAATTTTCCAATTCGGGAATTTTTTAATTTATAGAATTTTATTATTTGGAAATTTCATTATCTAGGAATTTTATTATTTGGGAATTTTATTATTTGGGAATTTTATTATTTGGAAATTTTATTATACGGGAATTTTATTATTCGAGAATTTTATTAATCGGGAAGTTTATTATTCGGGAATTTTCCAATTCGGGAATTTTATCATTCGGGAATTTTCCAATTCGAGAATTTTATAGTTTAAGAATTTTATTATTTGGAAATTTCATTATCTAGGAATTTTATTATTCGGGAATTTTATTATTTCGAAATTTTATCATTCGGGAATTTTATTATTCAAGAACTTTATTATTCGCGAATTTTCCAATTCGGGAATTTTATAATTCAAGAATGTTCTTATTTGGAAATTTTATCATTCGAGAATTTGATTAATCGAGAATTTTATTATTCGGGAATTTTATTATTTGGAAATGATATTATTCGGGAATTTTATTATTCGAGAATTTTTTTATTCGGGAATTTTCCAGATCGGGAATTTTATTAATTGGAAATTTTATTATTCGGGAATTGTATTATTCAAGAATTTTGTAATTCAAGAATTTTATTATTTGGAAATTTTATAATCTAGGAATTTTATTATTCGGGAATTTTATTATTTGGAAATTTTATTATTCGGGAATTTTATCATTCGGGAATTTTTCAATTCGAGAATTTGATAGCTCAAGAATTTTATTATTTGGAAGTTTCATTATCTATGAATTTCATTATTCGGGAATTTTGTTATTTGGAAATTTTATTATACGGGAATTTGAATATTCGAGAGTTTTATTATAAGGGAATTTTATTATTCTGGAATTTTCCAATTCGGGAATTTTATCATTCGGGAATTGTATTATTCGGGAATTTTATGATTCAAGAATTTTATTATTTGGAAATTTTATTATTCAGGAACTTTATTATTTGGAAATTTTATTATTCGGGAATTTTATTATTCGAGAATTATATTATTCGGGAATTTTATAATTCAAAAATTTTATGAATTGGAAATTTTATTATTCGGGAATTTGATTATTCAGGAATTGTATTATTCAGGAATTTTGTAATTCAAGAATTTTATTATTTGGAAGTTTTAATATCTAGAAATTTTATTATTCGGGAATTTTATTATTTGAAAATTTTATTATTCGGGAATTCTATTCGAGAATTTTATTATTCGGGAATTTTCCAATTCGGGAATTTTATAGTTCAAGAATTTTATTCTTTGGAAATTTCATTATCTAGGAATTTTATTATTAGAGAATTTTATTATTTGGAAATTTTATTATACGGGAATTTTTTTATTCGGTAATTTTCCAATTCGGGAATTTTATAATTCAAAAATTTTATTAATTGGAAATTTTATTATTCGAGAATTTTATTATTCGGGAATTGTATTGTTCAGGAATGTTATGATTCAAGAATTTTATTATCTGAAAATTTTATTATCTAGGAATTTTATTATTCGGGAATTTTATTATTCGAGAAATTTATTATTCGGGAATTTTCCAATTCGGGAATTTTATCATTGAGGAATTTTCCAATTCGGAAATTTATAGTTCAAGAATTTTATTCTTTGAAAATTTCATTATTTCGGAATTTTATTTTTCGGGAATTTTATTATTTGGAAATTTTATTATTCGGGAATTTTATTATTCGAGAATTTTATTATTCGGGAATTTTCCAATTCGGGAATTTTATCATTGAGGAATTTTCCAATTCGGAAATTTATACGACCCAAGTGTTCTGGAAACACGATATCGCTCACACCAATAACAGAATTATGATTATTTTTGCAGCTGTAGCGTATAATTAATAGAGATTTGAATGCAATTCGAGAACAAAAGAAAATTTTAAAATAAAGAGAGAAAAATCAAACAAAAATTTCTGATTCAATTTTGAATTCAAAAAATACTTGTTATTTTTCTTGACCATATCAATATTTCTATTGCTCATGCTTTTCTGTATCGATAGCAAAACTGAAAGACACTTTTCATCTCTCGGAGACACTAGTTTTTTAGTTCAGTCGCGTAGCCTCATTATCCAGGCATAAAAGCAGACACCGTGGGGCGAAATCAAATAAAATAGTTTAAAATAAATTGTAGAAAGCAAGTCCTAATTGAGTTTAGAATACGTTTTCTTAAAAAATTATTATACTGAATTCGCAACTTATATATGTGAAATGGATTTTTTGAATTGTCATTGTTTGAAATTTTATAAAAATGCAAATAATAAACAAAGGTTGATTCTTTTTTTGTTTGTCTATCATTTGGTAAACAATTTTTCTGTTTGATTGATAAGTGATACTATTAGTTACAAAAATATTATAATGAAACATAAAATTGTAATATCATCATCTATTGTTCGTTATAAACTATAAATAATGTGAATATGAAAAATAAATAATAAAATAAAATTGCTTGCTTTCATCGACAATGTGTCTTTAAAGTGATTTACGAAGATTTCGTATGATTTCTCGCGATTCTATGAATTTGAAAAGAAATCTAATTTAGTGATAGTGAATTCTCATTTAGTTGAAAATCCTTCGGCTTCAACGAATACATTCTCATTAAGTATTTCGTGCTTCGCACTTGATTTTGTCCAACGGTGAACTTTCCTGCATAAAGTTTTCCATAAGTATAGACTCTCAAAATTCAAATTTGGAAATTTGTCAAAATTACAAGGGATTTTAAAAAATTACATGGGATTACCGAGAGACATTATTTTGACTAAGAAATTACAAATCTTCATTAATTTGATTGTCAAGTTTTTAATTTTTAGTTTGGATAATTCAATATATCAAAGTATGTCTGTGTTTTTATTGAGTAAGGTGAAATGGCTAAATGATTCTATTCTTTAAGTGCAAAGAAATAACTGGCGAATGTGTTCTGTTGGCGGAAATATAGCATATTTACAAGGTTCACAATATGGCCTTCTTGTTGCTTTTATAAGGCGACGTGACAATTATGGAGTCCTTATCGATACTATTTTTGTCGTCGAGTTTCGAATCCCCACAGCAGTATAAGTCATGTCTAAAGGGGTTTGGTTGAATCCGGCTTGGAATATTTTTTTATAGGTACGGCAATGACTCAATATATATATTTCCCCAAATATTTGAGAACGAAAGAAAAAAAACCTGTCAAATTTTCGCCGTAATGCTCTAAAGTCCGAACCACACATTAGGTATTTTCACTTCAAACACCAGCTGACTTTGTTTCGTTGAATACTGAGGGGAAAAAATTGGATCAAATGCATGGGATTTGGTCCATTTTGGCCCTATTTTGTTAATATCTTCGTGAAAACTAATTTTTTCTATTCAAGTGCATTGGGAAAGTAGTTTCTATTTTTCAATCACTGTTTAATGAAATAATGAAAAGACAATATACCATTCTTGATCAAGGAAGGTTTAATCTAATTAGTATTTGGAAGATGTTATTTCCATTTTAAAGATGTTAACGTTCGAGTTTTTAAACTTTAATTGATATAAATCTTGATGTTAAAACGATTACTTCGGACAAATAAAATTTAAGGAACAAGAAAAAAATCTGCCTCAGCCCGGATTTTTCAACCAATGAAATTAATTTTTAACAAAATTGTTGAATTTCCTACAAAGCAGATTAATTTTTCACCAAATTATTGAATTTTTAATCAAAATCATTAATTTTCAAGGAAGATGATTGTTTTTTTTATCGAAAAAGACAAATTTTCAACAAAATATATGAATTCGAAAACTAGAAAAGATCAATTTTGAACCAAAAATGAAATAGTTAAATTTTCATCTAAAAAATGAATTAAAAAAAAATTATAATAATTTTTAAGAAGATAGTAAATTTTGTACAAAAGTAGTTGAATTTTCAACGAAAGAGTTGAATTAAAAAAAAATAGTTCAGTTTTCAACCAAAAACATGAATGTTCAAGCAAGAATCTCAATTTTCTACAAAAAAAAAACAACTAAAAATGATAAATTTTCAACTGAAAAATGGAATAGTTCCATTTTTAGTTTAAAAAATTAGGTTTCGAAAAAAACATAAGAATTTTCAACAATATAGGCAAATTTTCAACCAATGAAATTAATTTTTAACAAAATTGTTGAATTTCCTACAAAGCAGATTAATTTTTCACCAAATTATTCAACTTTTAATCAAAATCATACATTTTTAACTAAAATCATGAATTTTCAACGAAGAAGGTTATTTTCCTACCGAAAAAGACGAATGTTCAACAAAATATTTGAATTTGCAAACTAGAAAAGATCAATTTTGAACCAAAAGTGGAATAGTTAAATTTTCATTTGAAAAATAAAATGAAAACAAAAAATAATTTTAAACAAGAGAGTAAATTATTTAAATTTTCAACGGAAGAATTGAATTTTCAAAAAAATAGTTGAGTTATCACCAAAAAAGATGAATTTTCAAGCAAGTATCTCAATTTTCCATAAAAAAAATAACTAAAAATGATATATTTTCAACTGAAAATTGAATAGTTACATTTTAAGTTAGAAAAATTAGGTTTCAACAAGAAAATACGAATTTTTAACAATATAGGCAAATTTTCAACCAAAGAAATTAATTTGAAACAAAATTGTTAAATTTTTCACTAAATTATTGAATTTTCATTCAAAATCATGAATTTTCAACGAAGAAGATTATTTTTGTACCGAAAAAGACGAATTTTCAACCAAATATATGAATTTGCAAACTAGAAAAGATCAATTTTCAACCAAAAATGGAATAGTTAAATTTTCATTTAAAAAATGAATTAAAAAAATAATAATTTTGAACAAGATAGTAAATTTTGTACAAAAGTAGTTTAATTTTGAACGAAAGAGTTGAAATTTCGAAAAAATAGTTCAGTTTTCAACCAAGAAAATGAATTTTCAAGCAAGAATCTCAATTTTCTACAAAAAAAAAATAAAATAAAAATGATAAATTTTCAACTGAAAATGGAATAGTTAAATTTTTAGTTGAAAAAATTAGGTTTCAACAAAAAAATACGAATTTTCAACAACATAGGCAAATTTTCAACCAAAGAAATTAATTTTTAACAAAATTGTTGAATTTTCTACAAAGCAGATTAATTTTTCACCAAATTATTGAATTTTTAATCAAAATCATGAATTTTCAACGAAGAAGATTATTTTTCTACCTAAAAAGACGAATTTTCAACAAAATATATGAATTTGCAAACTAGAAAATATCAATTTTTAACCAAAAATGGAATAGTTAGATTTTCATTGAAAAAATGAATTTAAAAAAAAATAAGAAGAATTTTGAACAAGATAGTAAATTTTGTACAAAAGTAGTTTAATTTTTAACGAAAGAGTTGAAATTTCGAAAAAATAGTTCAGTTTTCAACCAAGAAAATGAATTTTCAAGCAAGAATCTCAATTAAATCGGTGAAACCGTAAGATAAACAGTCAGTTTCCGATTGGAATAAATAATATCGCGCTATATTCGCATGCGAGTACCCGCGCACTGCGCCTTCTAATGAGAGAAACTGGCAACATCGCAATAGTTTTGAGTGGATAGATCGACTGAGGGACAACCTGCTAGGGTGCTAATGTACAAGTATAACACATGAGCAAAAACGTTACCTGGCGATTTCCGGGAAAGGGTTTATATACGCGGCGCACCTATTCTAGCGCAGCCAGAAAAAGCCGGATGCATAGAACGAGAGGTGAAACTGTGATCAACCGCGTCTAAGCATCCAGTAGAGGAAGTGCGGTACTATATATATGCTATATATCCAAATGGAACATCAACATTCAGGATTCTCTCAAACCTGAGATATAAAATGTAAAGGATGAGTCGATGTCTTATGATTTAATATTTGCCGATGATACATGGCAGTCACTACTGCTCCCAAGTTCTAGATGCACCTTTTCCAATCCTTCACGCAGCTCACTATTGCCCCATAAGTCCATATTTATGTTTCAAGCTCCACCTTGTAACTTGTTAGTGCCCCCAAATTTCACATTCACCTTTTCCAGCTGGAATTCATAGCTCACTCGAGCCCTCAAGTCCGAGTTTTGAATTTTCCAATGCAAACCTATCAAGCACAAGTGCCTTCAAATCCCAGATTCACCTTTTGCAGCTCTACTCCATAGCTAATTACTGTTCCAAGTCCCAGGATTATATTTTCTAGTTCGATCTCATAGCTTAATACTACCCTTAATCCCAGGTTCACCTTTCATAGCTCTGCCACGTAGCTCACTACTAGCCACATGTCAAGATTCACCTTTTTAGCCCTACCACGTAAATTACTGCTGCCTTCAATTCCGGAGTGACCATTTCCAGCTCTACCCCGTAGCTTATTACTCTCCCAATTCTAGATTTGCCTTTTCAGCTCGACCCCGTAGCTCACTATTGTTTCAAGTCCCAGATCCGAATTTTCTGCTTCCAATTACTAGTGCCCCTTGTGATAAAGAGGGTAAAGTCTGTGTTCAACCCTCAAAGAGATAAGTATGGTACGAGAAACGAATTACCTTACTACTACGAGACCTTGGCAAAATAGCCAGGTTGCCTTCTACTTCAGTTCTGGATACAACTTGTGACAGGGTATATTTAACACACCTGTCACTTCAAGTGAATTCCATATTGAAGATGGACCTACGGAAAAATGTAATCTCGACCAAGAGCACTCATAAAAAATTGTATATTTAGATTATTTAACCTTTGCGTACATCTGTTTCCATGTTTACAATCGCCGTCTATCAAAATTGGAGATCAAAAATGACACTACCGGAGCCAGGGATGAGTCGTTACATCAGAGGCTTAGCAGGAGTCACTAACGCACCCTGAACGAAGCATCCTTTTCTGACCTATAGTCCTACCATCTGATGTCTTCTATTTTCCGATCTCAATACAACATGGTGGGCCTTTATCATCCTGTCTAATCAGTTTCGTTCCTGGCAGCCATCTTCTACTATTCTCTGGAATAATTACCGATGACCCACGTACAACCATCGCATGTAACTATTCCTTCTCCATGGATACTGATTATCATCAGAGTCAGCAGTGAGCCATGGGCATCTGGCCCGATCGGATTCCCATAAGAGGCCGCCATCTTTTATCATGCTCCGAACGCTATGTCATGGAGATGCGACGTCACAAAATCACGGCTGACCACACGACTCTGATTTAATGAAACTCGGCCTGGTTAATCGTTAATGGACCCCAGAGTAACACCACATTGCCTAAACAAGTCATTATGAGAGTATGGAAAAATTTGGTTGCATTTTGTTTTACTGAATAATGTTTTTTGGTTGAAAATTTAACTGTTTTGTAAAAATTCGTCTTTTTGGTTGAAAATTCAACAGTTTTAATGAAAAATAGAAATATTGGTTGAAAATTCAACTTCTTTGTAAGAAATTCAAAAATTTTGTCAAAATTTTTTTTTCTTTTTGACTGAAAAATCTTTCTTCAATTCAACTCTTTTGTGGAAATTTTTTTTTTTTTTTAAATTTAAAATTGAATTATTTTGGTATAAAATACAACTATTGGTTAAGAATTTAAATCTTTTGTTGAAGATTCAATTCTTTGGATAAAAATTTTATTTTTTAAAATTAAAAATGGAACTTTTTAGTTGAGCATTTAATTTTTTTGGTAAAAATTTAACCATTTCAATCAAAAGTGATCATTTTTGGTTGAAAATTTCAACTATTTTGTTGAAAATTTAACTCTTTGGATATAAATTTGATTGCTTTTGTTAAAAATGCAACTTTTTGCTTGAAACTTCAATTATGCTGATAAAAATGCAACAATTTTATTAAAAGTGACCATTTTTGGTTGAAAATTCAACAGTTTTGTTGAAATTTTTTTTTATTGAAAATTCAACTATTTTGGTATAAAAAACTTTAAAAAATCAGTTCTGGTTTAAAATTTAACTATTCAATTGAATTTTTCACTACTTTGGTAAAAATGTTTTTTTTCTGTAATGATCTATCATTCTAGTTGAAAATTCATCTCTTTTGTTGCAAATTTCAAAAGTTAATCTATTTTTCTTGAAATGTAATATTTTTACTGGAAATGTCAGAATTTTTGAAATTTACGAATTAAATTTAATATTACACCAAAAATTACTTTATTTAAAAGAATTTATTTTTCTGTTTTTGTGACTAAAGTTTCTAACAGTTAAACGTAATAATTATGAAAATTGTTTAATTATTAAATTTTTCAAACACAGAGCGATATTTTCACAATAAACAAAGTTTAAAAAAAAAATTTATCCATGACTTTTTTGAATTGAGAAAATTTTTTTTTTAATATAATAGTTAATTAAAGACACTTTGTTAAACATACAATTTTCTCATGTCAGTTTAAAATCATACACATTAGGAGTGTCGAGAAAGTATCAGAATGTGGTGCAATTTGCAACAAAGTTTTTCTACTCTCTCTCGAAGTTTGTTGTCACCTTTTATAAACTTGTCTTTTCCAGCTTATTAAGTTTTCAATTTTCAACTGTTGAAAATTCAATTTTTACTTATTTAAAATATTTTTTATAGTTGAATTATCAATAGTTGAAAATCGAAGAAAAAAAACGAATTTTGTGTTATAAACAAGTGTCAAAAATGTTATACTTGTATAATTTTTAGGTCAGAATTTAATAAATAAATATTTCAATTCACACATTTTTTGGTAAGTCTTGTCAAGTTTTTTTTGTAATTTTACTAATTTTCAACTGTTTGAAAATTGAACTGTTGAAAAATCAATTTTTAATTTACTTCCATATTCAACGGTTGAATTTTATTTTATTTCAAAAAGATGGATTATCAATTTTCTTTCATTTTAGACTGTTGAAAGTTCTGTGAAAATTTCCATTAATTTTGAAAAGTGGAATATTCAATTTTCAACTGCTGAAAATTCAACTACCGAAAGTTCAATGTTGAATAGTATTATTTTCAATTTCCTTTAGATTTTCTGTTATTTTAAAAAAGTTGAAAAATAAATTTTGAATTTTATTCAATTTTCAAAAGTTGAAAAATAAAATTTAAATTTTATTCAATTTTCAAAAGTTGAAAAATCAATCGTAAATGTTATTCAATTTGTTGAAGATGGAACTATTTTATTGAAAATTCAATTATTCTTGTAGAAAAATTTAAAAAATTCATTTTTTTCTGGTAGAAAACTTCTTGGTTGAAGATTCATTTTTCTAAGTTGAAAATTCAACTTTTTCCTACAAAAATTCGTCTCTTTTGGTTGAAAATTGTATTTTTTCATTGAAGATAGAACTATTTTTTTTTAATTCCTAATTTGGGCTTGAAAATTCAATTTTTGTTGCAGTAAAAATTCAACCATTTCCTTGAAAATTCATCTTTTTTGGTAGAAAACTTCTAGAATGAAGATTCATTTTTCTTGGTTGAAAATTCATCTTTCTTCTGAAAAATTCGTCCTTTTGGTTGAAAATTATATTATTTGTTTAAAGATTAACCTTTTTTTTTAAATTCCAACTTTCGGGTTCAAAATTCAATTTTTTTGTAGAAAAATTCAACCATTTCTTTGAAAATTCATCGTTGTAGAATGTAGGTTGAAAATTCGTCTTTAGTGATTGAAGATTCATATTTTTTGGTAGAAAACTTCTTCGTTAAATATTCATCTTTCTTGGATGAAAATTCGACTTTCGTCTAAAAAATTTGTCTCTTTTGGTTGAATATTGTACTATTTGGTTGAAGATTGAACTATTTTGTTGAAAATTCAATTATTTTTGTAGCAAAATTAAAAAAATTCATCTTTTTTGATAGAAAAATTCTTGGTTGAAGATTCATTTTTGTTGGTTGAAAATTCAACTTTCTTCTGAAAAATTCGTCTCTTTTGGTCGAAAACTGTATTTTTTGGTTGAAGATTAAACTATTTTTTTTTTAAATTCCTATTTTCGGCTTAAAAATTTAATTTTTTTGTAGAAAAATTCAACCATTTCGTTGAAAATTCATCTTTTTATGTTGAAAATTCATCCTCCTGGATAGAAAATTCATCTTTTTTGGTAGAAAAGTTCTTGGTTGAAAATTCGACTTTCGTCTAAAAAATTTGTCTCTTTTGGTTGAAAATTGTACTATATGGTTAAAGATTGAACTATTTTGTTGAAAATTCTATTCTTTTTATAGAAAAATTCAACCATTTTGTTGAAAATTCATGTTTTTGGTAGAAAAATTCTTGCTTGAAGATTCATTTTTCTTGGTTGAAAATTCAACTTTCTTCTGAAAAATTCGTCTCTTTTGGTTGATAATTGTATTTATTGGTTGAGAATTGAACTATTTTTTCGAAAAATCCTATTTTCGGGTTGAAAATTCAATTTTTTGTAGAAAAATTCAACCATTTCGTTGATAATTCATCTCTGTAGGTTGAAAATTCATCCTCCTAGATAGAAAATTAATATTTTTTGGTAGAAAAGCTCTTGGTTGAAAATTCGACTTTCGTCTTAAAAATTTGTCTCTTTTGGTTGAAAATTGTATTGTTTGGTTGAAGATTGAACTATTTTGTGGAAAATTCACATTTTTGGGCTGAAAATTTCATTTTTTTGTAGAAAATTCAACCACTTTGTTGAAAATTCATCCTCCTGGGTGGAAAATTCATATTTTTTGGTAGAAAATTCCACTTTTGTCTAAAAAATTCACCTTTTTTGGTGGAAAACTTCTTGGTTGAAGATTCATCTTTCTTGGTTGAAAATTTAACTTTCTTCTGAAAAAATCGTCTCTTTTGGTTGAAAATTCTAGTAATTGCTTAAAGATTTACCCATTTTGTTGTAAAATTCGTTGTTTTATGGTTGAAAATCAATTTTCTGAACTGCAAATTTAACTATTCTTTTTTTTTCAAAATTCAACTCTTTTGTTCAAAAGTTGTCATTTTCGAAAATTCAACTGTTTTGTGGAAAATTCGTCAGTTATACTTCGTTATTAAAAAATGTTGAAAGGAAAATATATCGAAGGCTCCAAACCTATTAGTGCCCCCAGTGCCATCGTTGATGTCGAATTTGAGACACCAGTGATTTGAGACTTCACAATGGAAAGCTCGATCCTGCTGTATCAGACAGACCACCGCATAGGTTAGCCTGGGTCGCAAGATCGCTGTGAAGATCCACATAAGTGTCTCCGTTTTCAAGCCCCAGCTTTTCCCTGTGGCTTTTCCACAGAGTCATAGAGTATTATGGGAATTAGCATCGCATTCCGGCAGATGAGGAATGCCTTCCCATTTCTTCGAGATACGTGCCTATCACCATCAACTCTTTTGGTTTGGCCGCCTTGGGATCCCTGTAAAAAGAGACCAGCTCCCTCTTATCCCCTTATGGTATCTGGAACTAACCAAGGTTCTTGGGTTAGCGAGATACATGTGTGATTCGCAGTCATGCCCCTCTAAAAAACTGCAGATGGACCTTTGCTTCAATGCATGTTAATTTGAGTAAAGGATAGACTAGGAGCAGTCATTTAGGTCTGCTTCTGCTCGTCCTGTGTACCAACAGGCTCCTCCTGTCCCTGGTCGGCAACCCTAAAGTTAACCTGTTGGAATTGATGGAAGAGCCTTTCGTTGAAGGCCACAAGAGCCCTCGTCTGGGACTTAGAAATTTGCACAACTAGTAGATGCCTGACGCCTCCTACTTCCAGTTTACCCGGGAACAACGCCGTAGCCCTCACCGTCTTTTGGAGCAATTCAACCATACCCACCTTAAAAGCTGCACCTTCCCACGGGTTCGTCTCGACTACTGCTTTGAGTAGCCAAGCTTTAATCGCTAGGTCGGCTGCCCCAAATACGAAAACCCCTCTCCTGCAGAAGCAGTTTACAAATTTTAGCTATTAATCTAGGGCACTCTTTCGAATGCCCTCCAGGTAGCCTCCCTGAAGATCTCATTCTGCTTCGTAGTGAGCATCGAGTCCGGGTAGTTGGTATCGGTCACCAACATCGTCAGGGGGTTACCCCTCTGAACGGCCGTCAGTCCAGCTCCCAACAGCTCTCTGTTCGTCGGCTGCTGGGCCGCCTTGTGCCTCTTCAAAGGCTTAGCCACCCCCGGTGAAGTGTCCTCTGGGCCCCTACTCTCTTCTGTGCCTCAGTGCTGGATGTCGGCGCTGTAGCTGCCAAAGTTCTAGCTCCCGCAGCTACTCTGTTAGCCTGCTGCGCTTGCCTCTTCAGTCTCCTTTTTAGGGAACCGTTGATGCGTTCCTCATTTTTGGGGGTCTGATTGGCCTCTCCGTTTACCATGGCCACACACCGTTAACTGCATAATAAACGAAGCCGAGAAAATCGAGAAAAACTGTTCGAATCTTTATTCACGTGTATCGCGGGTTCTAATTAACTTTCTTAACTTTTGTTGGTTGTTCTTAACTAACCTGCATATGGGCTTTCGATTTCTGCAAAAAATTGTTTTAAAATGTTTATTAATTATTGAAAATGCAGTTAACGGTGTTGATTGGGATGCTGAAATTCGGAATCATTTCAGCAAGTGATTCGATTATAATTATTGTGAATTATTACATATTATTGATACTATTACTATTAATTCTTCAATTTTCAATTGCCACTTTTTAAAATGGAATGCTCTTGAATTAAAAACAATTTGCAATTCAAAGTTCTGTAATTTTCAAGAGTTATGATTGACAATTCTTGAATGTTGAAAATTTGGAAAGCAGATTATTCAATTTGGACAATTTGCAACTTAAAACTTCTTAATTTTAAAGATTTTCAATTGAAAACTCTTGAATATTTAATGTGTATTATCTATTTTCTTTTGATTTTTTTCTCTCATGGTTATTTTATCAAGTTTTGGTAGAAAATTCATTAGTTTGGTTAAAAATTTAACTATTTCGTTAAAATTTTATTTTATTCGCTTAAAAACTTATTTCTCTAGTTGAAAAAGAATCGATTCTTTTGTTAAATATTTATGTTTTTTAGTTGAAAATTCATTCATTTTGTTGAAAATTTGTCTTTTTGTACTAGAAAATTAATCTTTTTGGTAGAAAATTTTACTATTATGTTGAAAATTACACCCAAAATTTAAATATTTGTTGAAAAATGTTCTTTTTTTGGTAGAAAATTAGTTTTTTAATGAAAATTTAATTTTTTAAACTAAAAATTTAACTGAATTTTTTTTCCAGATTTTTTGATATAGAAATTTAACCTCATTGGTAAAAAAATTATTTGTTTGATTGCAAATTTTACTATTTCGTTAAAAATTTATATTATTTGCTTAAAAACTTATTTCTCTAATTGAAAATTAAATTATTATATTTTTGGTTACAAATTTATATTTTTTAGTTTAAAATTTTGTTGAAAATTTGACTTTGTTTGGTATAGAATTGTTCTTTTTGCTTCAAAATTCATCTTTTACGTTGAAAACTTCACTAAAAATTTAAATATTTGGTCGAAACTTGATGTGCTTTGTTAAAAGTTATTCCTATTTCGTAGAAAATTAATCTTTTTGGTTGAAATTTAATTTCTTTGGTTAATAATTAATTTCTTTAGTAAAAATTAATTTTTCAAACTATAAATTACAGTAAATTCAATATAGATGACAATTTTTTCCACTTTTTCCACTTACTTACAATTCTTTCTTTTGATTGAACATGATTTGTTTTTTTATTAAAAATAAATTTTTTTAAATAAAAGTTAACTAAATTTTGTTTCGAAAATTTTTTGCATAGACATTTAATCTTTTTTGGTAGAAAATTAATTTTTTTGGATAAAAATTTAACTATTTCGTTAAAATGTAATTTTATTCGCTGAAAAACTTGTTTCTCCAACTTCGAATTAAAGTATTCTATTCTTTGTTGAAAATTTATGTATTTTAGTTGAAAATTCATCCATTTTTTGGAAAATTCGTCTTTTTGTGGTAGAAAATAAATTTTTTGTGTGGAAAATCTGATTATGTTGAAAATTTCATCCAAAATTTAAATATTTGATTACAAAATCATGTATCATATTTTGTCAAAAAAATGTTAATTTTTGGTAGAAAATTGTTTTTTTTTTTGTATGAAAAATTAATTTTTGAAACTAAAAACTTAACTGAATTTCTCGTCGAGATTTTTTTTTAATAGAAATTTAACCTTGTTGGTAGAAAAATTATTTGTTTGGTTAAAAATTTAACTATTTCGTTAAAAATTTATTTTATTTGCTTAAAAACTTATTTCTCTAACTGAAAATTAAATTATTCTAATTTTTGTTAAAAATTTATCTTTTTTAGTTAAAAGTTAATCTGATTTCTTCAAAATTTGACCTTCTTAGTATAAAATTATTCGTTTTGATTGAAAACTCAACTGTTACATTGAAAATTCCATTAAAAATTTAAATATTTGGTTGAAAATTCATGTGTTTTGTTAAAAAGTATTCCTTTTTGATAGAAAATTCATCTTTTTGGTTGAAATTTAATTTCTTTGGTTAAAAATTAGGTTTTTTATTAAAAATTAATCTTGCAAACCAAAAATTTAACTAAATTTCTCATCGGTTTGTTTTCCTAGAAAATTGTATTTGTTTAAAAATTCATTTTTTTAACTTGAAATTAAACAAATGGAAAACTAATATTTTTGGTTCAAACTTCATTTCATTGGCTATTTTCGAGCTTCTTTCTTTTAAAGCAAAAATATTTTAGTTTCAGGGCCTCAAAAATTTAACTTTTCTACAATCGCGCATTCAAAATAATTAATATAAATTATGAATTGAAATAAATAAAACTTTTAAGATGACAAATATGATCAATAAGTAGCAGAAAGTTTTCAATTTTGCAAGATTACAAAATTTTATAAAAAATTTGATTAAGTTTAAGAGATATTCAGAGGTTTTTCAAAAATCAAAAGATAATTGCATACTTAAAAGGACCATTTTTTGTTTGTATAAATTCGGGAATTTTCTGGTTTGGACATTTTAAAATTCGGCAATTTGCTGT